>JARHVA010001515.1:897500-1372500 GCA_037957365.1 Torreya grandis
GATACTTCCATCTCAAATGACATAGGATATTGGATTGAGACACATATGCATGCCATATGTTGAAGATTATACATAAAATTATAATCATAAATTACATAAATTGAGTCATATAATCCATTTGTAGTAGTTGATTCAAAAAATATTATTCATATTCTTAGGCATTTCTCCAATTTATTGGAATCCATAGTTGATTATATTTTATGGATATAATGAGTTGTGTGGGGATGACATTTTCAATGACTTAAATTCTATGAAATTCTACATTTTAGTAAGGGTTCATACATTTTTAGCTCAACCCATGGTTTAACACTAGCATCTCCAAAGGGAATGATCACCCTATTCTCGATTGTTTATAGATGGCATATTGGTTCATGAAAATACAAGTGTATTCATTCCTTAATATTTCATTTCAAACATGTTCAAAAAATTTAATTTTATATTGTATATCATAAATAAAAATTGATTTCTACATTTTTCATTATAAATATGCATGAAGTAAGAAAAAACTCTCAATACATGCTTGAGCACACCCATGATGGTTATATTCAAGTATCACCTTCTATCCTTTTACTACATCATTTCCATTACTAGATTGTAATGGTGAAAAATATATACACATACATCTGGTATTAGACACTTGAAAATATTTAATTTGACCAATATTTAACATACTTGAAAATATGTAATTTAACTAATATTTAACATACTTGACTTATCCTAAGATTCATGACTCTTGTTAAAATTCTTCCTTAGCCATTCATCCATGTATGGGATCATCCTTCTTGAATTTGTGTTACTATTACATAGGATTTACCTTGTATCTACTTGAATAGATATATATAATTCTCAAATTATCTCATAATCTCATATCATTATTTTTGTTCTCTGGGCAAGTCTGTACTTATTCAAATAGTTCCACCATTGCATATGTATCCACTTAGGTTGGGCCTATATACACATGTTTTAAAAATTATTTTCCCAAATATAAATTTTTCATATGGGTCAGATCATTCATTTTGTATTTAGATTTTTAATAAATTACACAATGATTTAGATATATAAACATATCAAGCCTAATCCTAAAAACACTTATTTATCAATCACTTAAAATCAATCTACACATTGAAATGAACTATCTTATTGTTTAGAAATATTTAATCCCTTAGAGAAGAAAGCTTTGATATAAGTCTACATACCACTACAAGTCAAATCATAGATTTTTAAGTGTTCAAATCCATACATAGGATTGCATTGCATGTTATTATTACACAAGATTACACACACTCAGCTAGGTGTGAGAAATATATTTGTTTTGACTTCCCTCTTTATATTATTAGATAAGTAAGTAGTGTTTAATAATAATGGGTGGTTATGGTCAACTCAACCCTTCCATTTCACCTATGTTCCCCTATGTTACATTTTGTGATATAGTGAAAGGTAAGGTTTGAATCAAGGATAAGATTAAAAAATTATTCAATGGGATAAATGATGTTTTTATACATAGGATCCCTTATCAAATGTAGATGCAACAATAATAACTATCATAGATCAACATTTACTTACAAGATAGTTATGCACCCTAAAAAACAATGTTTCATTGTGTAAGCATTTGAGAAGCACAAAGTTATCAAAAATCATGCAAAAACTTTATTTCTAGATCTGAGCATTCACATGCTCATTATAGACTATTTTTTATAGTTGTATCGAGTCATAGACTTGTACATACTAGACATAAGCTAAGAAATTCATTCCTAAGGTGTTTTTTACAAATATAAATTTACTATATTATTATAGTTACATTAATATTTTATAGTTTATTCATTCCTTAGTTTTATCCTATTATAGTTTCATTAATTAAAAATTAGATAAAACACATCCCAAGTGTAAGCATGCACATAGTTTTACTGGTTGACAACCTTTGAATATCCCTTTGTCTATGGATGAAAAGTTTTTGACCTATCTATTTATATACCCATTGATTCCCAATATGTTTTATAGAAATGAATCACAATGTGTGAGTCTTAAACACATAAAATGGATGTTGAGAGTATAAAGTGATCCTTTACACAGTTGGAGAAATATTATGTAATTCTAGTTGCATCAAATCCTTTTTTGTAGGAAACCATGATATTGATCTTTGAATTTATCCATTACAAAAAACACGGTGTCATGTTATTACAAGGAATGTAACAAGGAATGCAAGACTTGATGTGGCACTCTATGTCTATGTGCATGTGTTCAAAATTAGAATTTTTATTGTAATGTAATTAAATTTTAATGCCAAATTATACCAATATACTTTTCTTTTTTTTTCCTCTCAAATGAGACTCCACCAAGTAACACCATTAAGAACATAAATATCTCTAAACTTATAGAAAATCTTGTTATATAAGTAGAACACTTGAGACTTTCTCACTAGCTACAAGGGCAGCATGGGTGTCTACTAAGTTTTATTAGATGAGTAGAGGGATAGTTAAACTATAAATTTGATGCACTGTGTGTCTAAAACTTTGATGAGCATTTGAATTAATGGTTGAATACTGAATTTATTTTCCTTGATATAATTTCCATTCTTTCTATTCATCATCAGATGGTACTACTAAAAGTCCAATTCATGTGGCATGAATTCTCCAACATATTTGGCATCTACAAGAACTAAAGTGTCTTATGATTGGAATGAAAAGTTGATTGATTACTTTTAATTTAATGTCACCATTAATTAAAGACTTAAAAAATCTTACAATTATCTCTCATATGTCATTCATTATATTTGAGTGGTATGGGATAAAATTTACATGTTACATGAGTACTTTTCCATGTGCATAGTTGGATGCATTGGTGTAAATTTCAAAAGAATTTACAATGTGTGTAATTTCAACAATAGACAATATTGTGCAAAGGCATTATTTGAAAGCTTTAAAAGTGAATTATTATCCAAGTGTCCATCTAAATGGTAATTTATCATACATGATTTGATTAAAAATATATTCAACTGCAAAGAACCAAAAAAAACTAGAAATTCTAAAAAAAATCAATTTTATGAGATTGTGTGTGTAGGCCAATCTTGGATCAACTTGAACTTTTATAGGTCAACATGTATAATAATTTTGTTGATGATTAATCCTAAGTACTAGACATTCACTATGATGAATAAACACTTCGATAATCTAGATTTCAACTTATGATTGATGTAAATAATTTATAATACATTATCAAAATGCTCATCCTAAGTATTTATATGAATTATAATGTCATCCAAGTAGACAATGGTGAAGGCACTGGCAATGGCAAAATTATGTCATCCATTAGGAGTATAAATGTTGTTGGTGCATCTACTAAGCTAAAATCCATGACCATCCATTTGTACAATCCTTCTCATGTCTTTAAATTTAAACTCTAAGCACCTATAGGATGGACTGAAACTTGGTGGTAACCCACCTTTAGGTCAATCTTGGAGAAGTATTAAGCACTTTGGGCTAGTCAAGGAGGTTTTCAATGCATGATAGATGGTACTGAATATTCAACATTGTTTTATTGAGTGCATTATAGTCTTTATAAAGGTTAAAAGTAACATATTTTTGGGGAAAAATAACTTTCAAATTCTTATGAGGATAAGAGTTATGGCTAATCTTTCCTTGATTGAGAATACCTTATATTTGGCATATGAAATCATCATTCTCCCAAATTGATGTATGGTTTAAAGGGTTATTTTGAATATGATGTGGATATAAATCACTATTCATGATAATGAGGTGGTAGAGTCACTATTCATTTTGATGAGGTGGCAATCACTATTTGTGTTAGTGAGGTGGCAGTTGTTATTCATGTCGATGAGGTAGTAGTCACTATTCATACTAATGAGGTGGAATGTGGGGTGAATTTATCCACAAAGGAACATGGGACCATTTCCTTTTTTTTGACATGGATGGTGTGGGATGAATTTTCTTATGGGGCTTCATGATTTTGAAGGGTTATCATTTGTCAAAAGGATATTCCTACCCTTTTTCCTCTTGTGCATAATAAAGAAGACAAAAGAACCACTATTTTTTACTATTCACCCATGTGAAGTGGGATTCCATGTCTTGGAGGCACATGGTGATGGAATGTTTGTCTAAAGGTAGATTCCCCTGCTTTTATCCTTGGTACATATGGAGGATAATAATCACTATTATCTACTATGCAACCATGAGGAGTGTGGTGCAATTTTAGCCACCTTATGTCTTCTCACTCATTTATTCTTTGATTTATTTCTATAATAGGATTTTAATCCTTGGATTTTGTAGGTTAGATGTACTAGATAATCTTTGTATTTAAGTTTTTTATATCTTGTTTGGTGTGTGAAATTACCAAGTTTTGTGATGGGTTCAAGAAGTCTTTGTCACTTGTTGAAATCAATGAGAAGGGTAACAGGTTTGGATTCATCATTTTGTATCAGATAAATTTTGCATCCTACTAAGAGGAGAATTATTATACACATTATTATGGGTATAAAACAATAGAAAGAATCTTCCAACAAAGGATAATGTTCGGTATAAGATTTCAAAAGAATCCTACTTAGTGTTTTTGTTTTCCACATTGTTATAGATAGAAAATAACTACAGTCTTTTTTTCCACATTATTATGGGTAGAAAATAGGAGTATGCATCTTCTTAAAAAGTTGAGTATTGGGTAGAAGGTGTCAGATTGATTTTTTTTTTTTGCTTTACTAGTTATGAAGATATGATAAAAAATAATAGAGGAGCACCATGAAATAAAGACTTGGAAAAGATGTTGAAGGAAATCCAAACAAGATTGAATATGATGAAGGATGCACAAAGTGAAGAGTTTGAAACTATATAAGAAGAAGAATAAGATGTGTGGGAAGTGTTAGACTCCCTACAATAAAATTTGGCATTCTTCACTAAAATCCTTGTGAAGGATGATGGATATGTGAGTGAAAATTATATCCATGAAGAGTTGCATGTGAATGGAGTATCCAAATAATATTACATGTTTCCATGATGTAAGCTTTAAAGGAGGTTTCTGTGCAATAAGTGCACACAAGGAGAGTGTACTATAGGTTTGACCATGTGATAGAGCTAAAAACAAAGGTATATTTAAGCATAATAAAGCCTTGGAGGTGGTTGATATAGAGATTTTGAGAGCTCATTGTGAGAGTGAAAAACATGAGGAACATACAAGCATTGAAGAGGAGTTAGACAACATGCCTTTGGAGCATGATGATATGGTGAATGACTTTTTGGAGGGGAGTCTTTATTTCTCCTAATATGTTTTTATAATGTGTAGGTCCATAAATGGATATTGTGGTGGAGAAGAGGACTAAGTTTGGTGCATTCCAACATGCTCATATGTATGAGAAATAAAATGAATAAATGGAACAAGAAGATATTTCATGGATGTTAATGGTAAAACCAAGGAGGAGTGTCTTCAATATGATGTGGATAAAATAAGGTGTAATATGCATGAAATAACATCTTGGTAGAGGAGGTTAGATAATGGTGGGTTTGAGCCTACATGGGAGAGTGATATTCATGATAGAGCATCTTGGTGGTGGATGGATGAGAGTGGGATTCATCCCACAAGATATAAGTATGGTTATTAGTTAAGAATTTAGTGTAAGAAGATGGTTTATGGTGGGTGTAATTCCATAAGGAGAGAGATAATGATAATATATGGTTAAAGGAGGGAAGGAAAACTAGCAAGTAGGAATTGGAAATGGAGATGAAAGAAGAACAAGTAGGTGTGTTACTTGGTATGTTGGAAAGGGATGTTATGGTCATTATGCTTCATGGCCAAATATTGGTTTTACCACTTACCTAATCCATGTGAACATTATTTCACATTTTAAAACCTCAGGTGTCTAATACAAGAGAATCCAAGGGTTCATTCAATCTTGCATCAAACAAAAATAAAGTGGTGTGTGTTTGTGTGTTCATGTTTATTTGAGTTTATAATGCTTGGAGTATAATGACAATAACTAATAAGTGATTAGTTATTTTCAAAAAGAGGATAACAATACAAATATGAAATCATTATTTATGTGGATGAGGTGTCAAATTCATTATTCATGTTGATGAGGTGGTAGTCACTATTCATGCTAGTGAGGTGATGGTCATTATTCATACTAGTGAGATGGAATTTGGGGTGAATTTATCCACCAAGGAACATGGGACATTTGAATTTTATTTGACATGGATGGTGTGGGACTAATTTCCTAGTGGGGATCCATGATTGTGAAGGGTTGTCATTTGTAAAAAGGATATTCCTATCCTTTTGACCCTTGTTCATGAAGAAGACAAAGGGGACACTATTTGTTATTTTTCACCCATGTAAAGTGGGACACCATGTATTAGAGGCACCTGGTGATGGAAGGTTTTTATAAAGGTATATTCCCCTATTTTTGACCTTGGTACATGTGGGGGACAATAATCACTATTAGCTATTATGCAACCATGAGGAGTGTGGCACATTTTTTGGCCACCTTATGTCTTCTCTCTCATTTATTCTTTTATGTGGTTATATAAGAGGGTTGTAATACTTGTATTTTTTAGGTTGGATGTAGTAGATAAGATATGTGTGTAAGTTTTTTATAGCCTTCTTGGTGTGTAAAATAGACAAGTTTTGTGATGTGTTGAAGAAGCCTTTGTGACTTGTTGAAATTAATGAGAAGGGTGAAGATTTTTGGATTTAGAAGAGGGAATATAATAACTAAATTGATGTGATTCTTATAACACATTGTGTTGGGAGGCATTTTATTTTTTGAAAGACTTGAACATATGGATTAAGTACTTTGTTAATCTATTTTTATTGTTATGATGTTTTCATAGTACATGCTACCAATTATTTCTTGTTCTCCTATGCAGGTTATACAAGAGGAACCATAAGTAGCATGCATTTTTTCATGTGTGAGATTAGTTTTTTGGATTATTTGGTAGAGACCAAGGTCACTTTGGTCATAGATGATGACGCAAAGTGGTTGAGGTATCGATATTTAACATGGATAATAAATTTTTGTAGCTTCACTTGATATGTAAGTTCACAATCAAACATGTATGGCCTTCCTACTAGTATGTCATAAACCTCAAGATATATGATGTTGAAAGTGAAATTATCATCCATTAGCTTGACTTTTTATTATAAGGTACATTTTCATTGGAAATGTATATCATTTCCTAATTAGATCCATCCAAGTGAGTATTGGGTAAAATGTGAGATAATGGGAAGTTTTAAAAGTGGAATTATGTATTATGAAATGATGTTTTTGACCTAAATTATTGGATTGTAGATCCTTGCAAACTTAGAATCTTGAAAAAATCTTGCTCTTTGATCTTCCTACACCATTATAATGGTCCCCCAACCTTTTTCATGTTAACATAGACATTAACCTATCATTTTAAGGTATTTGACACTCTAACTAGCCTTATTAACTCTTGTTATAACATTAAATTTATATGGATATTTGTATAACTTAAATTTCATTGTTTACAGGCCTATAATCTCTATTGAAATGGTACCTTTAGATGAATGAGAGAATGAATATTTTAAAATATTTCATGAAACCTGAAATACAATGTTAGAACAATGTCAACATGGTCTTAACTAAGTTTCCCCACGTTAGAAGCTTGGAAAAAATCACAAGGAGATAAAAGAGAGGAAAAAAGCAAAGCAAAAACATTCTTGAAAACATGACCATGTACGTGTTTTAAGGTATTGAAAAAGAGTTTTAAGACCTTTAACATGACCTTATATCCCTTTTTTTAAATGTTTCACCAATCTTGTATGACCTTTACGAATGATTTTAGGACTTCTTGGTCTATTTTCACTTTGAAAACACTTTTAAATACCCCCTTAGTCATCAAATGGAATTATACAAGGGTTGTCCTTATTTCATGACCTTAAATATACCTATTAGGCCTTATTGAAAGCTAGAATTATATGAAAAACTATAAATAGTATATCAAATACCTGATTTTGATCCAAAGTGGTCAAAATGAAAGATAGTACTAGTTCTTACTCAACTAGTTTAGGCCTAAAAGTCATAATTCTATCATGTAGAGTGATGTGAGATCAAGATTCTCTTAAGGGATGCATCTGATTGACTACAAATTTTAGTTTTGGGGCCTAAAAAAGAGTCGAGGGGGGATATTATAACATTAAAACACTCGTTTGGATTTATCTATATACACACAATATTTTTAAACTTTATTAATTATTAATGCTTTCTTTAGTACAAGAACCCATTGAGTCTCAATATTTTTGAGTGCACACCCTGAAGGGTACACTCAGAAAGGAGTGGGAAGACCATTGGTTCTTTTCAAGATTTTTATTCCTTATACCACCACTTAAAACTAACACAAATCCCTCTTATATGTTTGCCTAAGCTATGATGCCTCCCTTACATGCTCCTCCAAGTAATTCACCAACTCACATAACCCATACCTAATCCAAACCTATTTTTAATATCCTAAGAACATAGTTGAATGGGTCAACCCTATCATGGGAATTGAACACATTATGGGACTAAGTCTGCCCAACCAACTTAATTCAGGACCTAACTGCTCTATTTCCTAACTAACTAGGTCAAGTGGGTTGATTTTGTTGGATAAAATTATGGAAGGGTTTACGATTATATATATATATATATATATATATATATATATATATATATATATATATATATATATATCATTTGAAATTCTTTATCTAATTATCCACCATTCTACTTGGGGAATCATTATTTAGGGTTTCATACTTCTTTTGGAGAAGAATCTTGTCTTGTGGGAAATGTTATTTTGATGCATAGGAGAAGTCTTGTATCCTAGAGATGACCTATATTTGTTATCTTTACAAACCACAATAACCTCTTGTAAATCACCATTTTCTAAGGGAGATATTGAAACTCAACGGGTTCATCTTCAAGGTAAGTATTCCTAACTCTTACTCTTATTTTGTGAGTAGATAGATTTGCAGGTGTAATGGCTTATAAATGTATTTATATTTACATGCTTAGGATTACCTCTATATTGAATTGATTAAATTTATTCATTACATGTTTATTATCCCCCATTTGTTCCATAATATTTTGTGGGCACTAAATTAGATTTAATTTACTTTGTTACAAACCATAAGACCTAGTTAGGGTTATTGTGTGGTATTATTTAACTAAAGGATTCAGAACCCTTTTTGGTGATATTTGTGGTAACATACCCATTATTTAGGTCTATCATATCCATATTGGTCATAACCCTAATTTTTTAAATGTACCAACAAGTATAATGACTAGTTTGATTTATGTTCCTTGAGCAATGATTGATTTATAGATCAGCTTCACTTTCTCTTGTATACATTTTGATGAACCCAACATGAAAATAACCCTCATATGTTTTAATTCACACTTTCATTTATTATTTATTTCATTTTCATATTATAAGATCATCTCTATCGACTCAGTCTAACCTTATGTGCACAAGTTTTAACTCACAGTTGATCCGATTGACTATGTTTGGCTTTTTGTAGGTCATCTTTAATTATAGATAATGAAATCAATTTGATTGATTGATTTTATTTTTTCAACTCAGTTAAATACATTAGCATGTTAAAAATCTTCATCTTGATGACATAATATAAAAACAACAATTCAACATTGTTAAACCATCAAGTTCATTCTAACCAACTTAGTCATTTATTTTCTTTATTTCAGTGTTATTTTTCACAATTTTTGGTTCTATAAAACTATAACCCTATAAAAAACTAATTCAACTAGATCAAATTAGTTATATAGTAATTTCTTACCCAAGAGACTCAGTCGACTTGTTTAACTATGTTTCTTTTTCCTTTTATTCAATAGATAGAATTGATTAAGTTGATTATATTCAATATTATTTTCATACTCGATCGACCCAATCAAACCAATACTCTTCAAGCAAAAGGAATTAATTCACATTGATATTAATTAATTCATCTTTCATTTTTCTACTTGTTTGATTAGAGTATCACACATAGTATAACTAGGAAAGTTTAATTTATTGATTTAGTCACATTGCTTTTTCTTTTATTCACACACTAACAAATCATAAATTAGCAAAAAATATTAAACAATTCTACCCAAGGTTTACCTACTTAGATTCCATCACCAAGGGGGAAGCCAACTCAATTTTCTAGTTGATTATAAATATGTGGTTGATGGTATATATTGGAAAAGCACTCAACACCCTTGTCACTACGAGATTTTGAAGTGGGGGGATAAGCCTCAATACTAAGTCAGTACCATCACCAATATAGATCCATTTTAGCCTTAACAACCTAAAACTATCTTTAGCTTACCTCTTTCTAGTTCTTTTAAAAATCCAAATGCCCTATCACATTTATTTTTAAATGTAAAATTTAAAAACATTCAGGAATGATCACATAGATTAAGATTTCTATTTTTCAGCATTATTGCTTACTCATTATAAATATTATGCTATATTGCAAAAATTTTATTGTCTAGCATTGGTATAATATTTGTTCTATGTGTCGTAACTATATTGACTAGGTCGACCTAGTTACTTGTGCATTTGTTTCAATTTCTCTACCAATTAACATTAGATTGTCTAGAGTCATAAATGTCAAAACCTATCTTTATTCATAAAACACAGGCAACCCACTCAAATCTATCTTCTATAGTTTTCTTTCCATAGAACAGTCATTCTATCCAACCTAGTCTCTCATAAGTTAGTCTTTTTACCCTTATATAGAACACAGTCATTTTGCTTGACCCAGTCTCTCATAGGATAGTCTCTAGTGCATCCCCATAGAACACAGTCGACCCACTCAACCATGTCTTTTCTTGGATATTTTATTGGTCTTCTTCAAAACTCAATCAACCTAGTCGACCTTATACCACTTGGTTGATTCAATTCATTATCCTAAAATCTTGCATAGTCGATCTAGTTTAGTATATGGATGAATTTACTCCAATATTTCACCTTTTATCCTTAGTCTTATATTTTCATTTAAAACATCATGAAATCACCTATTAGAATATTTTTAAAAAACCTTAATCCATTTAGATAATACATGGGGTATTATTTCCTTACTACCTTCGTTACCCAAGAAGATACTCAGTCTTGG
The DNA here is from genome assembly GCA_037957365.1 of Torreya grandis. Classification (NCBI taxonomy): domain Eukaryota; kingdom Viridiplantae; phylum Streptophyta; class Pinopsida; order Cupressales; family Taxaceae; genus Torreya; species Torreya grandis. The sequence goes on from JARHVA010001515.1 coordinate 908,613, forward strand.
TGTACCTTATCTCACCCTCTATTTCAAAATTACAATATGGTTCAAATTATCCAACATGATGACACTGATGGATCAAATCCATTTCACACTTCTCGTGGCACTTCTCTCTAAATTAGTTTATTACACTATAAGGGCAATTGACACAAGCTTAACCAATAACCCTATAGGAAATATTTTATACACCAATAATCCTCCACCCAAAAACCCATCCCCTAATACCAATATAGGGAATGCTCATCCTCTCAACCCTGACAATCCACCTTTAAACACTAATAATTCAAATCCACCAATTGACACCACTCAAATTCTTACTCAAAGAGTTCAACAAATTAATAATATGCAAACATCCAATACTTCTCAAATGATGAAAATACAACATCATTTATTAAACATGATTAATCAACCTCTTATTCTCCTACCTCAAAATAACCAAAATTTTATCCATCTAGCTCTTAGAGATGCCACAAGAAATATCATTCCCTAACCCCTTATGCATAACAAGATGCTTTAAAATATCTAAAATGAACCTTTAGCTCCCTTAATTATTTCTATTGATATTTAAAACATCTCTCCAACTATTAAATATGATGAGTTTAAATAGCTTGCATCTTTTCTTAAAACACTAGATAATCTCTACAAAGAGTGGATTCAAACAAATACCTTTGCTACTACCAAACTTCTAGTCAAAACATTTACAGGAGATGTATTAGAACGGTATAATCAACTCCCTTAATATTCCATATGGAAACTAAAAGATTTATTCAATCCTCTAATAAAATAATTTCAACATAATGATCTTCCTAAAATTATCTTAGTAATTTTATCAATGTTAAATAATCCTCTTCTGAATCAGCTTATGACTTCATTAAATGATATAAATATTTAGCTCACAAAGCCAATCATAACATGACTGATGATATCTTATTTAAACTCTTTATAATTGATGATAACTTATTTAAACTATTTATAACTACCTTAACACATTCCCTTTAATATAATCTTCAAAAAAATTCTCCACAAACTCTAAATGATGTAATTGATCAAACTAAATGACAAGACTTTTTAATGAAATAATTTAAGCCATGTAACAACCCTACTAGGATCCAACTAAGATTATATGTTTTTTTAAAAATTAAACAAATATATCAAAAATAGATTACACTATGAGAATATACAGATACCATAATAAATATTCAAGGCGTGGCAAAAGTAACAAGCATAAAACATCCCATACAACTGATCTCTAATATCATGAGAGCACATCATAATGTAGATATAAAAAGTAATTATATTAACTCAAACATTATTGATACAAATCTATAGTTACCATTGTCAATATACAATAAAAATTAATTACAACTCTCATGATAATATTTATTATTAAGTACAATACAATATAATGTATATATAAGATACATGACTCTCTCAGAGCATAATTTTTAACTCAAGTATTTATAGCAATCTCAAGTGTCATCTCAATAATAAGTAATAATGTGAGGAGGAAGATAATCATCTAAATTCTTTTCCACATGAACCATAGATCAAAAATCCCCCACACTAATCCCACCAGGAAAGGCCCTCCCTTCACAAATGAATAGATAGTGATGGTACAAGAATCTAGATAGACAAGCAAGTACCCATGTGTTGTATGATTTCTAAAATAAACATGCAGTGTATTATAGAAAATTGTTATATTTCAAGATATCATACAAACATTAAAATCATACTCATAAAATTATAATGTCTCACTAAACATAATTTGTCCCAAAGTTTTATAAATAATAATGATCTACAGATCAATCAAATTTATACACACCACTTGAATGAACTACCTTCATCTGTCATTGTGATACTAGTAAGCTATTTAAGTCCATCTCACTCCTTACTCCATATCGATAATATAGATTGGTCAAATATAATTCAACCATAATATTCATTTAATTTACATCCTACTAGAAAACACATCAATTAACATGCTTAAAATAGGATCATACGTTTATTTTATCAAAATTATGAATGAATCTTACATTATTTTCTATCCCATATTATAAATAATGAAAATAATTTATACCATCCAGGAAATTACACACTTAAATGCATATTTTCACTACCAAAATAATTTTTCAAACATACTACACCCTATGGTAACCCATATTATCATAGTCTAGTGTTCTAAGAGATAGTTACTAATTTTTCACAATCAGTCATAATAAAGTAGTCATAACTACATGGAAACACAAGCTTATATTCATGACATAATAATCAAGTCACAGTCTCTATAAAACAAAAAATATTACATCTTATCATATGCTACACTCTCAAAGATTATACGCATGCATACACAAAGTCTTACCAATTGTTATAAAACATGTTATTCACAGAAATAACCAATATGCATATTTTAAATCAATCAAATATTTTCAAAGAAGTAAATAAATCATAACCCATTATAACTTTCATTAAAACATCTCATTTTGTTATTCTAGGAGTCTATTCCAAAGGGTTATAGTTTCTAGTTTCTAGTTTCCAGTTTCATAGAGCCTAAAGACTTACTCAAACCATATTTTAATCTATAAGTAAAATCCTTATGTATGAGGAATTGTATGTTACATATTACAAGTAGTTATTCAAATTCTATGAAAATATTGAACCACTATTTATTTATACTTTAAAACAAGAGCTCGCTAAAGGCATTTATAACTCTAATCAAGGACCTTAAATCACATACTTATCTCTAGATAATGAATACTCATGCTAAGTTATAAATATTTATCTACCTTTAAATGTTTGGTTAGGAGCCTAAGACTTAGTTGGAATAGTTTCCTAACTCTTATTCCCATGACCAATACTTATATTCTCCCAATACGTAGGATTCTTTAGATGGTAATGTTGCTTGAAAATATAAATACATACAACTATAGTTCAAGAATGTCAATTATCTCATAATCTCTATTATACATTAAATGGATATGATCATATTAACCATAAAGTCAAAAACATATGATCAATATCCTTTACAATGGTGTTGGTATGCACATAAAACATAAATATCTATTAACATAGTTCTATAGTTTACACACCCCTAGAGCTCTAGTTAAAGTAACTCACCCTTCCATTCAAGTATATGCATAGTATACCTATGTTATTTTTTGCATATTCAACAATACATAGCTTAGTAGCTTTACACCTAAACTGTAGATTTTATACCCCCAAGCTATATCTAAGCATATAGAGGTTATCAAAATATAATGAAAGATCATGTTTGCATTCCACACTATACATAGGTAAAGCATTATACATAAAATTATGCTGATACACAACAATCATTAAGATACAAATATTCTCTATTAACTTTCCTAGATATGATGTGACATCATATTTTCATATGTTTATTAAGTTATAACATATTTATTTTGAGGTATAGAGGATCCACAATAATATACTTAAATAAATAGTGGAGCAATTATAAACATATAGTCTATAATATTGTTATATTCACCATTCATTAAACATGTGGGTCAATATGTCATAACATTTATAACTTATCATGTGTAAATGTACATTAGATACATGAGTGTTTCATATAATAAACATAAAGTCTTATAAAAGTAAAGATATCCAATTATTTAATCATATCAGTTACTTATTCATTTATATAAAACTTTAATAAATGTTTAACCTCATCTAGTATTAATTGATATCATATGCTTTACTTTACTCTTTATAAAATATATAGATATCTGGATCCCCACTATGATATAATTGAAAAATATGTGGTATGATATACAGATAGCTATGATTCTCATATATTTTATAGTTCATAATTTTTGATCATGTATCTCAACTCTAAATCAAACCACGCTATAAGATACACAATAGCTATTTAAAATTTATAATGTCAATCCATGAAAAGTGGTATGACCAATTTTTACAATATTCCAAACTCAGTGATTTATATATTATTTCCAAACTCATTAATTCTTATATTATTTCCAAACTTAGTGATTTTATATTATTTCCAAACTTAGTGATTTTATATTATTTCTAGCAAATCATAGTAAGTAATATATTATGTTTTAAAATCTAGCTCATAGTTATCAGGCTGGAAACATAATTGGGGTGATGCCAATAACATGTTATACCAAAATATAATTTTTATGCTAATTATTATACCAGTGATTTACCAGGTAATCCCCATTACCATAGTATCAAAGTTAGATCACCTCATTACATAATAACATTTATCTCTAGATTCAATGTCAAATCACCTCATTTACACGGTATTGGCTAAAAGTTAAATATAAAGATAAGCATAAATAAAAGAGTCTTTATTTACAAATCACTCCTCTATACAGTATGTAGTTTATTGTGTTTTCCCATAATGAGGTTGATGTGTATATATATGTAAATAGTTATCAATCATTAATGCCTACACACTTATCAACAACTAATTCATTGGAGTTCACATATCGAGTGGACAATGGTAATTTAAATATATATATATATATATATATATATATATATATATATATATATATATATATATATATATATATATATATATATATATATATATATATAAAAGGGTAATTATATAAGTAGCCACTAACTAATAAACAATATATAATTAGCTAATAATTGTATAACTGATAACTAGTTTTATAAATTATACTAGATACTTTATGATCTACATACTTAGATTTATGTAGATGATAACTAAATTTCAGAACTGATTTTGGATGAAACACAAATCACCATATATATAGAATTTAAATTGCAACACCTACCTGGCCAAGGTGTCTAGAAAACTCAATATGGGCCAAAACTCCTCTATTTCTTCTTTGGCGTTCACTGTTGTGCTTTGATTTTTAGAATAAGTTCTCTCTTCTTTTCTTTCCTCTTCACCTTCCTGTAGATTATGCACCAAATTTTTAATAATCCCCTTTTCATAATCTCTACTAAGATTAAAAGGGAATAGCTTTCCTTTCAATTTTTCTCCTTTTATTTTATTTTATTATTTTTATTAATGATTTTCTCTCTTTTTATAAAATAGGTTTGGCACTTTTACTTTATATGATTTAATGGATTTATTACCATCATTAAATATAACTATTCCTTTTTGTTTTCTTTTTATATTTTTCATTTTTTTCATTTCCTCTTTATTTTTGTTTTATTCCATTTTATTTTTTTCTACTTTGCTTCTCAATGACAATTTCCAAATTTGTAACATTTTACATTAATTATAAAAACCATTAAGTTTACTAATTTAATTAACACCTAAAATGTCAAAAATTATTTAATGATAAGTTCATTAATCATTAGCTTTAAATTGATACTAATTATGCAAATTTATATTTTGAAAGCATTAATTGTCACACCTACCATTTATGCCAAATGAATTCTAAATAATCATTTATCTAAAATAACAATGCATAAGCAATTTTAAATGTAAAAAGATTACACACACTATGCTAACCATTCATTATGCATCTAACATGAATTATTTATGCAATGTGTGTAGGGTTCTTGACTGTTCTCTATCATCTTCTAACATTTCCATATTTTTCACTCTCTAATGATGCTCTCCCTTTGATACACTCTGATGTATGGGTTATCCTACATTAAACTCATAAAAAAATAGGTAGTTAGACCATAACAGTCATAATATACATTTGACATAAAATATAGTTGAAATAATAAATAAACATGATCATAAAGAAAATATATACTTATAACTAACTCATAGCAATGTGATCATGTAACCTAAACAATATCATACTACCCCATAATAGTATATATCCAAGATTAGTTAAAAATAGACAAACCTAAATTTGTCAACTATAGATTTCCAAGGGTAATCTAGCAAGTTTTGCCTAGTGAGAAAATTGAGATGTAACATCCTCCCCCGCTAAAACTAGTCATCATCCCTAATGACTCTTATTCAATCATAAGTTTTGAGTTAAAAACATTATTTATAAAAGAAAAAACATGACATATAATATAAAATTAAGAAATAAATAAGAAATTACCTATAGAACTCACCATAATTCCTTCAAGTTATATTATTTCTAGAGTATTGATCCCATAAGACCTTGCATTATGACATCTCACTACTATGAAAATAAGGTTTTCAAGTGTCACTTAATTTTAATGTTCTTGTCATAACCACCTTTGGGTCTAAAACTAAAAAGAGAAGCCTATATATAATAGGACTGACCACTTATGTTACCTTGAAGGGTCCCACATATATCAGTGAAAGTTTCACTATCTTTCTAAAAGCACATGAGATCATCATACAAGTAAAAAAAATAACCAGGAAGAGTTCCACAATATCTTCTACATAGTATAACATGTCAATACTGTCACTACTCCATAGAGCTCCTAATAAGTATGATGATGAAAAGGAACTAAAAATACTACATTTATAATGTTTACAAAAATAAAAAATAAACATTCTACCCTATACATGTGTATGGCCATATGATTGAATTTGACAAGTCCATTTGTCAAATCCAAAATTCATCAATTCCATCTATTAAATTCAAATTCAATAAATATCAAGTCAATGTGAGGCTAAGTAGGATACCTTCCTATCGCTTAGAACTCATGTTCCTGATTCACCACTTTTCCCTTGTGTCTCTATGACCTGGTGATCTCCAAAATGTGCACAAGGTTCAATGAAACACAAATCCATACTAATAGATCATAGAAATCAATACTATATTCTAAGTAATTTTAGATATACAAAAATATATACAAAAAAATCATACAATTATTTAATAATTGTATTAAGTTTCCACTAGCCAAACATAACCAAGATCATACTTCCTAGGTTAACCTATAATGTTATATTCATAGTTAAGAGGAAATAATGTTAAAATTAACATAATATACAAAGGCCAAGGAACATCTCATCCTTCGAACCTTATAAGGTAACAAGCGAGAAAATATCTATTTGCTTGCTCAGCTAGAACATAACAAGTTAAAAGTTTATCTCAACCCCTAGATTGATAGGATGTTTTATACATCTTATACCTTACTCACTTCTGACAAAAGGTACAAAAATAACTCTTCAAAACATCATGTTTTATGCCAAAAAGAGAATAATATCAATCTAATCAAGGGTAATTAATATCATATTAATTATAATCAACTTATATTCTTTAATATAGAATTTAATATAAAGTTCGACTATTTTCCACTCTAAGTGGTTTAAAATCACAAGTTAGATAAAGTAGTGACCCTAAAGAGTCACCAGTGAAAAGTAGAGAACTATCATCTCAAAAACTCTTACATATCCTCTTAAGGTAGAAAGAAAACATCGAAACTCAATGTTGCCAAAACACTACCTACTTACCAAATCTATAAGTATGATATCAAAATTTATTTCCATGATCGGAAGAAAAATATACTAATCACAAAGATGTATCAATCCATCCAATCCCACAACTTCTCTCTCAAAAAGAAGTGGAAAAAAATTATCCCATTATTCCAAGGAATATGGTCAAAATAACATTTCAGAAATAAGTTTCAACATCAAGCTAGTATGAATCTTTTTTGTAGCTTATAATAATGTAAATGAATAATGAGATAATAACAACTCACCTCAAAGCTACTAAGAGAGATGACACCCCTTACTAAACCACATAATTTAATGGTGTCATTTAAACAAACTCCTAACACAAAAGGATTCTCAAGCAAGACATCCATACTCTCCTATAAGAAAATTCACACCTCCATAGGGGGTACTAACTATTAAATGTCTTATAATATTTCCAACTCCTATGATTAGTGTACAAGAGACACAAAACTAAAACACATAAATTTAAGTGAGAAGCATCTCGTCCTTAGTAAACACTCACAACACAAAAAACAAATGTTGAAGGTGACTTGATTACCAAAAAGGATGTAATCATACTTGAGGTGTTCACTCTAACTGGTCAAACTATGGTATAAATCTCTTGTTCATCCCTTATGAACTATGCTATATACTCAACTACTAAAACCTTGAATACATATATCACCATCGATTCACTCGATAAACCAATCCTATAGAAACTATAAGAGGATAAACATGCTCCTAATGGTACACATTCAATGTTCTCCACACATTTCATGAATGTCTCATACTATTTATAGTCACCAAGCCATATAGGTGGATCTATCAAGTCTCAAAACTCCAATTATGGTTCAACATTGAAGCACTATGAATCCAAAATACCAGTGCAATACTTCAAGTCACTAATTTCACACCAGTGAATAGAAAGACATAAAAATGCTAATGGAATCATTAGGTCATAGAGTTCTATCCACATCATTGATACCACTTGTAACAACCCCATTGGGCTCCAACTAGACTTACGCTAATTTTTTTTAAATTAAACACATATACCAAAAATATATTACACCATGAAAATATAAAGAGACTATAAGAAATACTCAAGGCATGAAAAAATCAAAAATCATAAAGTATATCATATCATTGATCTCTAATATCATGAGAGCACAACATAATGTAGATATAGAAAGTAACTATATTAACTCAATCACAGTTGATACAAGTCTACAACTACCACTATCAATATATAATAACAAGTAATTACAACTCTCATGATAATGCTATATAATAAGTATAATATAATATAATGTACATATAAGATACATGGATCTCTTAGATCATAGTTCCTGAACTCAAGTATTTGTGGCAATCTCAAGTGTCATCTCAATAAGAAGTACTATTGTGAGGAGGGAGAGCATCATCTAAGTGATTTTTCACACCAACCATAGACCACTGATCCCCCATACTAATCCCATCAATAAATGGCCCTCCCTTCATGGATGAGTAGATAGTGATTATGTATGAATCCAAAGAGACAAGCAATTACCCATGTGCTAAATGATTTCTAAACTAAACATGCAATATATCATAGAAAATTATTGTATTATAAGATATTAAGTAAACATGTAAATCATACTCATTAAATGATAATGTATCACTATACATAATTTATCCCAAATTTCTACAAACAATAAATAATAATGATCTATAGATCAATCAAATTCATACACACCACTTGAATGAACAACCTTCATCTATCATTGTGATACTAGTAAGCTAGTGAAGTCCATCTCACTCTTCACTCGGTATCAGAAATGTAGATTGGTCAAATATAATTCAACCACAATATTTAATTAATTTACATCCTACTAGAAAACACATCAAGTAATATGTTAAACATAGGAGCATACATTTATTTCATCAAATGTATGAATGAATCTTACATTATTTTCTACTTTATACTAGAAATAATGACTATAGTTTATATCATCTAGGTAATTACACATCTAACTAAAAATTTTCACTACCATAATAAGTTTTTAAACATAACACACCTTATTGTAACCCATATTATTATATTCTTTTGTTATGATAGATAACTACTAATTTTTCACAATCAGTCATAATAAAGTAGTCATAACTACATGAAAACACAAGCTTATATTCAAGCATCTAGACATAACAAGTAAGTCATAGTTTCCATGAAATAGATAATATTTAATCTTATCATATGATACACTCTCAAATATTGTATGCACATATACACAAAGTCTTATTCATAATAATAACCAACATGCATATTTTAAATTAGTCAAACAAAGATGTAAGTATTAGACATAATAATTACAATATGTACCATCTGGGTACAATATATATTTATACTATAGTACTCTATGATATCCCATACTATCATAGGTTCTCAACTACATGAAAACACAACCAAAATTACAATGTCAAAAATCAAGCAACACACATACTGAATAATAATTAAGTGAATATAAGGTTATACCACCTAGGTATAACATAATTTTAAACTACATACTAGAATTCAAATAACATAACTTATAAACATGCATCATGATGCACCATTATATGTTAAATATAGTCAAACATTTATATATATTAACACTCTCATAATATGTACTGCATATAAGTTCTCATTACTGAATACACATATAACTAATAGTCAATAAAATATTTGTTGAGAAGTAAATAACTCATAACCCATTATAACTTTTATTAAAACATCTCATTCCTCTATTTTAGGAGTTTGTTCCAAAGGGTTATAGTTTTTGGTTTGTGAGATCTTAAAGACTTACTCAAACCAACTTTTAAACTATAATTACAATCCCTATATATGAGCACTTGTATATTATGCACCACATGTAATATTGAAACACTATTCATTTATACTTTAAAATAAGAGCTCCCTAAAGGCATTTATAACTCTAATTGAGGATCTCAAATCACATACTTATATCCAGATAATGAAGATCCATGCTAAGTTATAAATATGTGTATACCATTAAATTCTAGGTTAAGATCCTAGGACTTAGTTGGTACAATTTCACAACTCTTGGTTCTCATGACCAATTCATATATTCTCCTAATATCCAGCATTCCTCATATGGTAATGTTGATTGAAAATATAAATACATACAACTACAATTCAAGAATGTCAATTATCTCATAATTTTTATTATAAATTAAATGGATATGATCCTATTAATGATCCAAGTAAAAAACATATGATCAAGATCCTTTAGAATGGTATTCATATGCACATAAAACATAAATTTATATTAACATAGTTTATAGTTTACACTCACCCTTGAAACTATAGTTAAAGCAACTCACCCTTCCATTCAAGTATATGCATAGTATACCTATGTTATTTTTTTGTATTAAAAAATATGTAGCGTAGTAACTTTATACCTAAACTATGGATTTTATACCTCAAAGCAATATACTAAGAATATCAAGGTTATCACAAAATAATGAAAGATCACGTTTGCATTCCACACTATACACAGGTAAAGCATTATACATAAAATTATGTCGATGCACAATAAGCGTTAAGATATAAATATTCTCTATTAACTTTTCCAAATATGTTGTGACATTACATTTTCATATGCTTATTAAGTTATAACCCATTTCTTCTGAGGTACAAAGGATCCTTAGTAATGTCCACAAATAAATAATAGAGCAATTATAAAAATATAGTCTATAATATTATTATATTCACAAATCATTAAACATATGGGTCAATATGTCATAAGATGTATAAATTATCATGTGTAAATGCACATTAGAGACACGAGTGTTTGGTATAATAAATATACAATCTTACAGAAGTAAAGATATCCAATTATTTAATCATATCAGTCACTTATTCATTTATATAAAACATGAATAAATGTTTAACGTCATTAGGTATTAATTGATATCATACGACTTACTTTACTCATTATAAAATCTACAGATATCTCGATCCCCACTATGATATATTGAGAAATATGTGGTATGATATATAGATAGTTATGGTTCTCATATCTTTTATAGTTTATAATTTATAATCATGTATCTCAACTCTAAATTAAACCATGCTATAAGATACATGATAGCTATTTGAAATTTATAATGTCATTCTATTAAAAGTGGTATGACTAGTTTTTATAATATTCCAAACTCAAAAAAATTTATATTATTTTCAAACTCAGTGATTTTTATATTATTTCCAAACTCAATGATTTTATATTATTTCTAGTGATCTACCAAAATATAAATTTTTATGCTAATTATTATACCAGTGATTTACTAGGTAATCCCCTTTACCATAGCGCCATAGTCAGATTGCCTTATTACATAATAACATTTTTCTCTAGATTCAATGTTCAAATCACCTCATTTGTATGGTATTGGATGAAAGTTAAATATATAGATAAACATAAATAAAAGAGTATTCATTTGAAAATCACTCCTCTATAGAGTGCCTAGTTTGTTGTGTTTTCTCATAATAAGGCTAATGTGTATATATATGCAAACAGTTATCAATCATTAATGCCTATGAACTTTATCAAAAACTAATGCATTAGAGTTCACATATCAAGTGGATGATGGTAATTTAACTATATATATATATATATATATATATATATATATATATATATATATATATATATATATATAATGTTAATTATATAAGTAGCCACTAATTAATAAACAATATATTAATTAATTTATAATTGTATGACTGATAACCAGTTTTATAAATTATACTAGAAACCCTATGATCTATATACTCAACTTTATGTAGATGATAACTAAATAGCATAACTCAATTTGGATAAAACACAAATCACCATATATAAAGAATTTACACTATAGCACCTACTTGGCCAAGGTGTATGGAAAACTCAATATGGGCTAAAACTCCTCTATTTCTTCTTTGGCATTCACTATTGTGCTTTGGTTTTCAAAATAAGTTCTCTCTCCTCCTTCCATTCCTCCTCACCTTCCTATATATTATGCACCTATTTTTTCATAATCTCTATTGAGATTAAAAGGGTGTAGCTTTCCTTTCATTTTTTCTCTTTTTATTTTATTTTATTTTATTATTTTTATTAATAATTTTATCTCTTTTGATAAAATAGGTTTGGTTCTTTTCCTTTCTATGATTTAATGGATTTATTACCATTATTAAATATAATTCCGCCTCTTTTTTTTTCTTTTTAAATTTTTCTTTATTTTTTTATTTCTTCTTTCTTTTTGTTTTATTCCATTTTATTTTTTATTGTTTTTTCACTTTGCCTCTCTATGGTAATTCCCAAATTCACAATATTTTACATTAATTATAAAAACTATTAAGTTTACTAATTTAATTATCATTTAAAATGTCAAAATGATTTAATGATAATTTCATTAATCATTAAATTCAAATTTACACTAATTACACAAATTTATATTTTTAAAGCATTAACCTTCACACCCACCAATTACACTAAACAATTTCCAAATAACCATTTAGCTAAACTAACCATGCACAATCAATTCTAAATGTAATAACATTACACACACTATGCTAGCCATTCATTATGCATCTAACATGAATTATTTATGCAGTGTGTGCAGGGTTATTGCCCATTCTTTGTCATCCTTGATGTCTCCATCTACATCACCCTCTCTGATGATGCTTTCCTTTCTATATACTCTAAGGGATGGGTTCTTTTGTGTTAACCTCACAACAAAATAGGTAGTTAGACCATAACTGTCATAATATACATTTGACATAAAATATAGCTAAAATGATAAATCAACGTGATCATAAAGTAAATATATACTTACAACTAACTCATACTAGTGTGATTATATAACCTCAATACTATTCTCTTTCCCCATAATAGTATATATCTAATATTAGTTAATAATAAACAAATCTAAATTTGTCAACTATAGATTTTCACAGATAATCTAGTAAGTTTTTCTCGATGAGAAAATTGGGATGTAACAAGCTAATCATAAGTCCATCAAGGGATCTTTCCAAAATTCCACTAATGTAATTATTATCAATCCTCAAACCAAAAAAGGAATAGTCAAAGTGGTTAACCCCCATACTTCTTATACACCATTAATAGTTCAACAAATGAAGTAACCATTATCTCTCTCAAAACCTTTCACTTATATTAGTAATCCACCTATATGGTATGATTCGTAGAATTTTTTTTTGGTTTCATGCTGATGTGGGTCATTCTCATGAAACATGTCTTGGGATCCTAAAAAAATTTGTTTTTTTTATGTTAGGAGATACATTCAAACATGAGGGTATGATCAAAATACATCATCATGATTATGTTAAAGCCTCTCAAAAGAAACAAGGTACTAAGCCTTAATCATCTAAGCCTAAAAAAAATTCACTACTTCTAACCCACAACATTCAAATGAAGATATATGTGCAATTGATGTTGAGTATGCCTAATATTATACCAATTCTCAATATGTGAACACAACCAAAGTCAATTATAGATGCAAACATGCCCACAAAGATCCTATCACTAAACTTAAAAAACCATCAACCAAAGAATAATTACTTAAATATTCCATAACTACCACTACCATACCTTTTAAACCAAATGAATAAACACTCCCACAACCAAAACCTTAATCTACCTCTCTTATTCTTACAAAAAACATTGTACCTACCAATCCTCATGTTGGTTCTCCATCTTCCAAATCACATTGGAATTTCTTAAAATAATTCAATTTAATGCCTTGTAAAATACCCCTCATGGAGTTAGTTTTTAATTATTTATATCATCATAAATTTCTAATGCAATAATTACAAGACATTGAAGAACCACCATCCCTTAGTGTGGTAAAAACTCCTAAAGACCATTCACCTATAGAAGTGCATACTGTTGAAACTATTTGTAAATCTTCTAAACCTTCCATAGAATTTCTTGAAGATGACATGATTAATGATGAAATTATTTTTCTATTTGATGATCCAGGTCTCTTCATTAAAATTGTAATTAATAACACCCTTATCCAAAAAGTCTTAGTAGATGAAGGATCGATAATTAATGTTACCTTCCTTCGGTTAATTAAACAAATTATATTTACTAAATATCACCTTCAAAAAACTCATCTCACATGTAAAGATTTAAAAATATAAATAAAATCCCACTTATTTGTATTTGGCTCCCCCTCACTATTGGACCCAAGATCATATGCACCAAGATCACAGTCCTTGATTAACCATTATCTTATAACATACTCCTAGGTCACCCATGAATACATTATATGAGGGTTATTGCCTCCTTAGGTAGTCAATGTATTAAATTCTTCCATAATGGTAAACACTACAAACATGAGGTCAATCCCAATCCATGTAATATACAACTACCAAACACCAAATCCCAATATCATATTCCAACCACAATAATTAATAATTCCCCTATACCTAAATTTGTTAACATTAATCCATATTTATAGGTCACTGTTATTGATTCTAATGATGATGAACCTAATGACTTAAAAAATACTTTTAGTACCACTAAATTACCTCCTTACATTTTTTATTGACTTCCTCCTTGTTTACTTTGAAATGATCGTATCATCCCTCTAGTTTATTATATCACTAAAATTCCTCCTCCATGTAACACACATGAAGCTTCTTACGTAAAATATGATTTCACATGTGATTATTATGGAGTGGACAAATTATTTCAAGATCCTTTAACAATGTCTCCCTAAAAAATTAGTTATTTAAGCTCATCCAACTCTAATTCTCCCTTAAAAATAAATGCATTAACTATTTCCCACACATATGATGATTACTATATCACAGCCCAATCTCAATCATCAGACTTAGATGTATAACACTATCAATAGACATTAACCATTAGCCAAAATACATGCCTTCAATCATGGTGTCCATGTCATTTAGATAACAACTGATATTGAATCATAATGTGAAAGTCATGTATCTCCCATTAATCCTCCACTATTTAGACAACTTGTAAACACTTGAGAAAATCTCAACTCTAAAAAAAATGTAAACTTCCAACCCTTCTACACTTTCTACACAACCAAATAATTTACTAACTTCTCTTCCTTCTCATAATGCTATAGACAACATTAAGGCTACCCACCTTAATTCAATTGAACCTCCATATTCAACATAATGTAACACACCTATCACTAATCTGGTTAACTCCACTCAACTTCATACTCAACCTAAAGTTAAACCTACACCAAAAATTATCTTAGACATTAAATCCATAAATGTATGATAAATACATTTTGAATATGATTGTAATAGTAATAAAATCATTAATATTTAAGTATATGTTTAATATTATGGACCATTACCCACACTCCATAGTGATTAATCTATACTTGAACTACCCCATGATAGAGAACCTCATCTTCCCTAACAACATCATAAACTTGTAAACTTCACATGAAAAACTCGTTGTTTTAATAACTTCATTGCTACTATGGATCCTATAATAAATCCTATTTATTATCTTCCTCATGATACATATCATTTCCAAGATGGAAATGTTATGATGATTGAAGAAACCACAAAAATAGAATACAATACACTAACATGTCCTTGGCTGATCATGGTATATAAATAAATCACCCCAATAGAACATGATAAATTTAGATTATTCATTGGCAAGTATCGTGAAACATTTACTTGCTCATGTGAATATATTCTAAGTATTGATCCTAGCATTGTAGTATACAATACCATCACTTACCTAGATGAAAAACCTATTAGACAAAAATAATGAAAATCTCCACTTGAAATTTATACCTTATTTCACAAATAAATGATTAAAATTTTGGATACCAAATTCATCAAACCTATTGACTACTCAGAATGGGTATCAAATATCATTCTTGTTTGTATAAAATTCAATATGCATTGATTTTCATAATATTATCTTATCATGTCCAAAAGACAATTTTCCTTACCTTTAATAGATACTATATTCGATTCCACCATTGTATATGAAATGTTATCACTTATGGATAGTTTCTTAGGCTATAACCAAATTCACATAGCTCATGAAGACCAACATAAAACAACATTTAATATAGAATGAGGCACCTATTATTACATCAAAACTTCCTTCAATCTTAAATTTTTTAGAATAACCTATCAACGTGTAATGACCCATGTCTTCCATGATCTTATACACAAGATAGTGGAAACCTATGTCAATGATCTTATTACCAAATCTAAAAGTTTTACAATGCCCCTCACTGATCTAGCTATCAAATATAAAGTTAGACTTGACCCATACAAATGTGTATTTGGAGTTACATCTATTTAACTTCTCGGGTTCTTAGTCTCTCTTTAATGTAGTGATGTCAATATAGCCAAAATAAAAACTATCATCAACATACCTATTCCTCACTCCATTCCTAAAATAAACACTTACCTTGGTAAACTTGTGTCAGTTTGATGGTTCATCCCAAAATTGGATTATTGTATATACTCTATCAATTCCGTTCTCACAAAAGGTAATTCTCTAAAATGGATAGATTCAAGATAAAAATCCTTTGATAATATGAAATAATTTTTTTCATCCTCTACTCTTTGACCACCTTCGAATGGCCATTCCTTAATCTTATATACCTCCTCTACCCCCATGTTAGTTTAGATAAGGCTTTCCCAATAATATTATACTGGTAGAGAGTACATTATTTATTAATCAATCACAAACTCATTGATCATGAAAAAGTTATACCAAAGTAGAGTGTGATTACCTTGTTATTTATTTCATAAATGAAAAGCTCCATAATTATATGTTATAACAAAACACTTATGTCATTCTTCACTTTGATCCACTTCATCATTTATTCTTCAAAGCATTCTTACCTAGAGAGAATTGGGAAATGGATGGTCCTCTTCATGGAATTTGACCTTTGAATTGTTACACAAACATCTATTAAAAGATAAGTCATCACTGACCAACTTGTGGTGGCACCTCTACCAGCTACAAATCACCTTGAAGATAATCTCCCTAATGACAACATTCTTTATATTTAAGGTCTTAACTAAGCTATCTCTCCCAAAGATTATTTTCATAATTTCATTGTTTATCTAGAAGTAAATAATCAATAAGATATTAATATCACTCCTAATACTAATAAACCTAAAGTAGTTATCAAATAACTACCTGAAGTAACCATTAAGTTACATGAAGACATTTGGAAACTCCACTTTGATGGTGTAAAATTCCTCCAAGTAACTAGGGAAGGATGTATTCTAAGAAATCCACATGATAATATCATACCTTTAGCATTTTGATTAATTTTTTATGTCACTAATAACATGGTTGAATATGAAGTTATAATATTAGGCATGAAAGCTACACTTGACATAGATATCCAATATCTACACACTTTAAGTGAATCACAACTTATTTGTCACCAATTTAATGGTGATTATCAATTTAAAAGTGAAAATATAATTTCATATCAACAAATAGCTACCATAATTGCCAAAGAATTTGCCTCTTTTACCATTGAACCAATTCCAAGAGATCAATATACCATAGTTAATTCTCTTGATTCATTAGCATCATTATTTCACCCTCATCAAGTACTTAATGATTCTTAATTTATTATCCAAAAAAAATTCAAATTATTTTATCCAATCAAATGTTATGATCATCTGTCACATTGAGACTGTGACTATTCAATAAATCTTATGGTATAAAAACATTATCCAATTTCTTGAACATCAAACTTACCCTCCAGGCATGGATTATCATGAAAATACTCAAATATGTAAATAATATTTCAAGAATGTCTTTCAATATAACACCCTTTACTACCATAAATAAAAACAAACCCTACTCACTAGTGTAATGCAAGAAAAGGTTCCTACTCTCATAAAACAAGCACAAGAAGGTTAGTGTGGTGGTCATTGCATTAGACATGCTATAGCCCATAAATACTTACATATGGATTACTTTTGGCCTAATTTCTAAAAATACACTATTAATTTTTATAAAAATTGTAATCTTTGTCAACTCCATGATGATATAATCCACTCACCACTGGATGAGCTCTAAATAGTGGAGTCTCCTTGGTCATTCTCTATGTGGGGATTAGACCTCATTGGTAAATTACCTCGGTCACAAGATGCTGATGTCTTTAAAATTAATACTACTAAATATTTTACTAAATGGGTAGAATCCATGCCTCTTGTTAATTTCATAATAATTACTATTTCAAATTTTATCCTTAACCAAATCATTTATCATTTTTTAGTTCCCCATACCATCATCTATGATAATGGTGTTAATTTCAAAAATAATGACATGAAATAATTATGTGCTAAATTTAAAATTTCCCATAAATTTTCCACACCTTACCACCCTTAATGTAACATCCAAGCAAAGGATACTAACAAAATTATAAATAAAATCTTACAAAAGACTATTCAATAAACTCATACTTATTTGCACCTTCATCTACATCCCATACTTTGGGCTTACCATGCTAGCATACATATTTCCACTAGGGAAACACTATTCTCACTTGTATATGGTTAAAAATTAGTATCATTAAAATTTTAACTCCCATCTTTACATATATCTCTCCATGGTATAAATACTGAGTAAGATTTATGTGAAGTTCATCTCCTTGCCATAGCATTTTTTGATGAACACCATTTGGCCTCTTTATAACATAACTACCAATATAAGGTTCACATTGCTAAACAAAATAATATAAAGGATAATGTACACACATTTAATTTTGGTGACTTATTCCTCATATTATATTATACACATTAAAAATAAGGAAAATTGATCTGGGCAGCAATTTAGGTGACAATTCGGGTGACAGTTGTACCACAATTGATGACAGAACTTCTAGGACCCATAACTTTTGCACCGTAGCTCCAATTGACTCACTGTTTGAACCATTCAAAATATAAGAATGAGGAGAAAAACATGAGATGACATGGATATTTTTTCAATGAATTTTTTCCCCCTAAAACCCAATGGAAGTGCCCTAAATTTCAATTTTAGTAGTGCAGTCTAAAAATAATAAGTTTCTAAAAATAGTAATTCCTCGAGTTCTGTATAATTTTAAAGCATGTAAGTCAAACCACTTAATATCCCTCAAAATTTTTGACCTTCCACATCCTCCCCCTACTTTCTAAATAGTTATAAATTAAGATGTAACCCAAAATGGAAAATCAGACATCTCTTCCTAGAGATAAACATATAGTTGTATTGCGATCTTGAGTAATAATACATCTCTTCTCAGAGAATTAATTGTTACTTTTTTATTTATGTATTCTTTAAATATTTATCAACTAGAACTTCTAAGTTTTGGATCAAAAATATGCTCAAAAATGGTGGAGCCTTTACTTAATAAAAGACATTCTTGGTCTTAGTACTTATCATTTACAAACTAATGAAGGCCATGTTTTCAAAAAACTCACCAATGTGAAATTTTTAAATAAATATTTTTGTTAAATATCTCCCTTCCTTTCATAATTATCTACACTTTCATACTAACACTTATTTCAAGACTTCTCCAATGATCTCACCCTTTTCAGTAGCCTATTCTATACACAAACCTTAGTTTCTTTCTTTAGTCCTTTGATTTGTATTTATTCCTTTCATTTCATTTGTGAGTTGCTTTGTAATATTGTGGATAGGACCCAATTTTCCTCATGAATACCATTTTTTTCATACATTATTTTTTCATGCTTTTTCTATTTGATCGTATGTTTGCCATTTTACAAACATTTTTCATTCTCTTCTTTCTTTTGTCAATTACAAATGCAAGACCATGGATAAGACTAGGCATTCTTCACAAATACCATTTTTCCTATTTTTCACCTACTTAGATTTATGTTTTATTATTTTCAATGTAATACCATAGATAGGACCAGGCTCTCCTCATAAAATTTATATATTCTTGTAAACCTTTTTGCAAAACTGAGTGCCCTTTTTAAAATGTTAAAAAATGGTTAAAAGTTTGGATTTTATATTCTTAGCCTTGTTTATTATTCTTTTATGGATAAAAATTGCACAACAAAATATGTTAGCATGTTTACCTACACTTCCATACAAGATTATGATAAGGATCACATTTCCCTGTCATTGTATCCCTTTCACATTGTCACATTTTTTGAGTCAAGGCAACTCAAATTATTTCATGTTAATTCCCCTTAATTTCCCTTCCTTTAATTCCACTTTGGATAAAACAATGTTGAAGTCAAGATAACACTTTTATTTAACATGAATAAATAAGACTCTTAGCCACCAAGTTTAAATTTTTTGAATGATAGTCAATTTTAGCACCCATGTTTGGTTTTATAAATCCGTATGGAGGAGGAATAGAAAAATCCATACAAAAGTTAAAAACAAAATCATTAACAAATGGTAATGATTAAAAGGAAAAATAAAATAAAAAATTAAACATCACACCAAAATACATGACTCATATCACATCTCCTATCCCAATCAAATTTCAAACTCCACATTTAGCCTCATAATAGAGCTAAGGTCAATTAGGGTGTAGTAGGCCAGTATATTGGGATAGGAGATTTCAAACTTATCTATAGTGTTACATAATTTATCATGAAATAACCCAATCTTCATAGTATACCTATGACTCTATAAGGGGTCCTAAGAAATAAGGAACACATTATGGGAAGGTAGATTCATTTTAATTTTTATGCATATAGCCTTCACGGGATGATATTCATACTTCATTTTAATAACTCAATATTTTTATGGTTAGGATAATTTATTTATAGTCCTTAATGTTAAAAGTCCTCTTATTTTGATAAACTTAATTTTAGTTTCTCGACTTCAATAAAGAGTTTCTCTACCTTGATTTTTCCTACATCTACCCCATCACCCACTTCATTCCTCTTTTGACAAGCAAATTTGATTCTAAATCTATTTCCCCACTTCTATATTCCCTCTTCTTCACAACTTAAAACATGCTATCACTAATTTATTTTAGTTTTATCTATCTTTAAAAAATATATATATGCTTGAATGACTTGGATTGTTTCTTTACACCATTGTTTTACATTTCTAGAATTTCCTTGGTTTCATTTAAAAATTAAATCACTTATCATTATTTTCATGGACAATTATGTCTATTTCTATATTTTTGTAGTTTTTTCCATTGTTGAGTGAGTTTGGATTGTTACTTCTCACTCACCAATGTTATTTTACTTCAGGTACTTTTCTTGTTGTTGAGTGAGTTTGGATTGTTACTTCTCACTCATCAATGTTGTTCTACTATTTATTTTCCATCTTTGTCTAAAGTTTGGTTTGTTACTCCCTTATACATTGATGTTATACTTATCATACTACTTTTAGATCTCTTTGGTTTTATTTAATTTTCTTACCTATGGAATGCCTTTTTGAGTTTTTCAGTCATTTAGTAGTCTTGGATTTTTAGTTACTCAATTTACTCTAAAATTTTGGCCTTGTCATTTGGTGCTAATTTATAATTTATCACCCTAGCTTACCAAATTTCTAAGTATGTCATTCCTACACATTTCAATTATCTTGACTTTCCTACATATTTTTGTCTTTTATCTTTAGTTTTGTATCCTTAGGGTTTGTCCAAATTAGTCTCTATACCCTCCATGATAAAAAATATAAACATAAAATACAACTATTCAACAATAAATGTAAGTCAAGGTGTGCATATATTACTTATTTATTTTAGTTATTTCATTTCAATCATTTACATTCAATTGTTTTGTGTTTTAAAATACTTTAATTTATTTAGCTCAATGTTGTGTGTTATTGTGTTCTTTTTTTGAATCATAATCTCATGTTACAAGTGTGTGACACATGACAAGATTAAATTAGGGCATATGTATACACATAACATTTTAAAACTTTATCCATTACTAATGTTTTCTCTTTTGTAAAAACTTGTTGAGTCTTAATATCTCTGAGTGCATGCCTTAAAGGGTTCATCAGGAATGGGGTAGGTAGACCATTGGTGCTTTGTAATATTGTTATTACCTATACCACCATTTAAAACTAATTTAAGTTCCTCCTATATATTTACCTAATATTTGACACATCCCTTAAAGGCTCCTCCAAGAAATTCACTACCTCACATAGGCCCTACTTAAGCCAAGTCTCATCTTACTATCCTCCAAGAATAATATAATGGGTTGAACTTGTTCTAGGAATTTAGCACATTACAGGACTAAGTCAGCCTAATGAACTTAATTCAAGACCTAACTGATCTATTTTTTAACTAACTAGATAGATCAGGTTGACTGTGTCGACTAAAATTTTAAAAGGATTTAGGATTAGATTTGGCTATATAAACACATGCTTCACATCATTTACAATAGAGAAAAACATTCATTTGTGCTTCTTTATCTGCTTATGTATCATTCTACTTGAGGAGTCACTATTCAAGGTTTCATACTTCCTTTGGAGAAGAATCTTGTCTTGTAGGAAAAGTTTTTTGGTTGCATAGGATAAGTCTTATAGCCCATAGCTAACCTATGTTTGTTATCTTTATGAACCATAACAACCTCTGGAAAATCACCATTGGCCAAGGGAGAGATTAAGAATCATTGGGTTTGTATTCAAGGTAAGTATTCCTAGCTATTATTCCTCTTTTTTTAGTAGATATATTTGCATGTGTAATGGATTATGAATGTATTTATCTCTCCATGATAAGGATTACCTCTAAATTAACTTGATTAGATTTATTCTTCACATGTTCACTATCCCCTATTTGTGCCACAAGTGTTAGTGAGCACTAAATTAGATTTACTTTACTTTGTTACAAACCATAAGACCTAATTGGGGTTATTGTGTGGTATTACTCGACTAGAGGCTTTTGAATCCTCTTTAGTGATATTGTATGGTAAGAGACCCCTTATTTAGGTCTAGTGGATCCATATTAGTCATGACCCTGATTATCTAAATATACCAGTAAGTGAAATGTCTAGTTTGGTTTATATTCTCTGAGCTAGGATTGATTTATAGATGAGCTTCACTTTCTCTTGTATACATTATCCATGAATATGGTTCATTGATTGGGATAATGCTTCATAAGATATACCTCCCACTGAAAAAAAATTAGTCTCTTAAGAGATATTAGTTGTAATAAAAAACTCATTATCATGTCTTAATCATCTCAAGATGGATAGAATCTGCTCGAGGGTGCTTACAGGACTCAACCATGAAACTATAGGAGATGATGACTCATATCTACCCCTAATGTTTATTCTATAGCACATGGTATAAGTTTAGTTAGTTTGTACTCTAAAAGACAATAAGTTTATCTTAAGGGATACATCTGATTGACTGTAAATTTTGATCCTAAGGCCTAACAGAGAGTAAAGGGTGGCCATTATAAAATTAAAACATGCATTCAAATGCATATGTGAATATGGTTCATCAATTGGGCTAACGAATCACAAGATATACCTCTCACTAACCAAATTTTAGTCCCTAAAGAGATATTTGGTTGTGAGAGAAAATTGACCATCATCACTCAATTATCTCGAGGTGGAAATAATCTTATTAGTATGGTTATAAAATTCAACCATGCAACTATAGGAGCTTATGGCTTGTCTCTACCCCTTATTATTCTCCTATAATGTGTGGCAAAATTTCAACCAATTTTTACTCTTAGGGACAAGAATATTCTCTAAAGGGATGCATCTGACCAATTTTAAATTTCAATATGGGGGTTTAAATGAGAGAAGAGGTGGTCATTATAGTGTTAAAATGCCCATCCAGACATGTCTATGAGGATGGTTCATTGATTGGGTTAATAAGTCATAAGATAAGTCTCCCACTAACCAATTTTAGTTCCTTAAGAGAGATTTAGCTATAAGAGAAAAATCACTACCATATCTCACTCATCTTTATATTATAATAATCTTCTAAAGGAGTGATTAGAAAACTCGACCATGCAACTAAAAGAGTTGAAATCTCATCTCTGCCCCTCATAGTTCTCTTGCAACATGTGGTAGAACTTCATTAGTTTTCTCACTCAGAGATGAAAAAGGGATGCATTTAGGCAACTATAAATTTTATCCTTAGGGAATAAAAGAATTTATAGGTTGGCCATTATAGAATTAGTACACTTATCCATATGTTTTTTGAAGATGATTCATCAATTTGGATAATAAGTCAGAAGATATGCCTCCCATAGACCAATTTTTAGTTTCTTAAGAGACATTTTGCTATGAAATAAAAGTCACCATCATGTCTTACTCATCTTAAGCTAGAAAAAAATCCTCTTGGGGTGTTTATAGGACTTAAACTTGAAATTATAGGAGCTGATGGATCATCTCTACCCCTCAGAATTCTCATGCAATCTATGATGGAAGTTTAGCCAGTTTGTAATCTCAAAAACAAGAAGCTTCTCCTAAGGGATACATAAAACAAACTATAAATTTCATTATCAAGTCTTGATATAGAGTAGAGGGTGGCCATTATAGTGTTAAAATACCCATTTAGATGCATCTATGAAGACATTTCATCGATTGGGATAACAAGTCATAAGATATGCCTCCTACGGACCAACTTTCATTTTTGTTAAGAGAGACTTGGCTACGAGATAACCCATTTCCATATCTCATTCATCTTGATCAATAAATAATATTCTTTAGGATGCCTAGAGTATTTAACAATGAAATTATATGAGATAAAAAATCCTCTCGACCCCTCATGGTTCACTTAAACTACATGATGGAAGTTTAGTTAGTTTGTACTCTTAGGGATGAGAAGCTTCTCTTAAGGGATGCATCTGACTGACTATAAAATTTGATCCTAGGGAATGTGAGAGAGTTCAAGGTGGACATTATAAATTTTAAACACCCATTTGGATGTGTTTACAAAGATAATTTGTCAACTAGGTTAATGAGTCATAAGATACATCTCCCATTGACCAAATTTTAGTTTCTTAAGAGATATTTGGCTACAAGAGAAAAATCATTATCATGTATTGGTCATCTTGATCTTGTAAGAATACTCAAAATTATTTATTATATTTCTTGACCATGAAACTATAGGATCTGACATCTTGACTCTACCCCTCATGATTTTCCTACAATGCATAGTAGAACTTCACTTAGTTTTCCCACTCAAGGATGAATAAGGGATGTGCTCAACCAACTATAAATTTTAGTCCTAGGGCCTAAGAGAGAGTATAGGGTGGTCATTATAGTTTTAATACAACTATCCATATGTTTTTTTAAATATGGTTTATTGATTTGTCTAACGAGTCATAAGATATGCCTCCCATAGACCAACTTTTAGTCTTTTAAGAGACATTTGACTATGAGAGAAAACTCACTGTCATGTCTCAATCATCCTAATATGAAAATAACCCTCTTGGGATGATTAGAGACTCAATCTTGAAATTATATAATCTTATGGCTCATCCTACCCCTCATAATTCTCATGCACTCAATGATGGAATTTTATCTAGTTTGTACTCTTAGGATTGAGAAGCTTCTCTTAAGGGATGTGTTTAGTCAACTATAAATTTTAGTATTGGGGCCTGAAAAAAAGTGGAGGGTGAAAATTTTATCATTAAAACACCCATTTGGATGTATCTATGAATATATTTCATCAATTATGATAACGATTCACAATATATGCCTCCCACATACCAACTTTTAGTTTATTAAGAGAGATTGTTTATGAGAGAAAACTCATTGCCATGTCTCATTCATATTGAGATA
Source organism: Torreya grandis (assembly GCA_037957365.1). Lineage (NCBI taxonomy): Eukaryota > Viridiplantae > Streptophyta > Pinopsida > Cupressales > Taxaceae > Torreya > Torreya grandis. The sequence goes on from JARHVA010001515.1 coordinate 934,697, forward strand.
TACATAATACTCTTGGGAGTTTTTATAGGAATAAACCATGAAATTATATGAGTTTATGGATTGTCTCTACCCCTAATTATTCTCTTATAACATGCTATGGAAGTTCAGTTAGTTTGCACTCTTAGGGATGAGAAGTTTCTCTTAAGGGATGCATCTGACTGACTATAAATTTTGATCTTAGGGCCTAATATAAAGTGAAATGTGGAAATTATAGATTTAAAAACACCAATTTATATGTGTCTACAGATACAATTCATTGACTGGGCTAATGATTCATAAGATGCACATCCCACTAACCAAATTTTAGTCCCTTGAGAGAGATTTGGCTATGAGAGAAAACTCGTTGCCATGTCTCACTCATCCCAATATATAAATAATCCTATATAGGGTGACTATATGATCAATTTTGAAACTATATGAGTTTAAATCTCTTTTATACCCCTCATTTTTCTCCTACAACGCATGGTGGAACTTCACTCAATTTTCCCACTCAGGGATGAGAAGCTTATCTTAAGGGATGCATCTGATCAACTACCACTGTCAGTCCTAGGGTCTGATGGAGAGTAGAGGGTGGAAATTATAATATTAATATTACCATTTTAATGTTTATATGAATATGGTTATTTAATTGGGCTAATGAATCAGAAGATATGCCTCTTGCAAACCAACTTTTAGTCTCTTAAGAGACATTTAGCTGTGAGAGAAAACTCGTCATCATGTCTCACTCATCTTGACCTAGAAATAATACTCTCAAGGGTGATTAGATTAATTAACCATGAAATTATAGGATATTATGAATTGTCTCTACCCCTCATAATTATAATGAAACATGTGACATAATTTTGATAAGTTTGTACTCTCAGGGATGAGAAGTTTATCTTAAGGGATGTATCTGGCCAACTATAAATTTTAGTTTTAGGGCCTAAAAAAGATGATAGAGTGTAAATTATATCTTTAAAATTTCCATATATATGTGTTTATTAATATGGTTCATTTATTGGGCAAATGATTCACAAGATATGCCTCTTATAAACTAAATTTTAGTCTGTTAAGAGAGATTTAATTGTGAGAGAAAATTCATTACCATATCTCACCCATCCCAATATGGAAATAATATCATAGGTGTGATTAGATTAATTTATCATGAAACTATATGATCTAATGGCTCATCTCTACCCCTCATGGCTCTCCTCTAATACACAATGGAAGTTTGATCAATTTACAATCTCAAGAACAAGTTTCTCTTAAGGGATGCCTCTGGATAGCTACAAATTATGGTCTCAAGGCCTAATGAAAAGTGGAAGGTGGGAAATATAACATTAAAAATCCCATATATGTGTGTCCATGAATATATTTCATTGATTTGGCTAACAAGTCAAAAGATATGCCTCCCACAGACCAACTTTTAGTCTCTTTAGAGACATTTGGCTACAAGAGAAAACTCATTAGTGTGTCTCACTCATCTTGAGCTATAAATAATCCTCTATAGGGTACTTAGAGGAATCAACCATAAAAATATAAAATATAATGTATTGTCTCTACCCTTCACCAAACATGCGGTGTAACTTTACTCAGTTTTCCCACTCAAGGATGAGAAGCTTCTCTTAAGGGATGTGTCTAGCTGACTATAAATTTTAGTTCTAAGGATTAATAAAGAGTGTATGGTGGACTTTATAGTATTAAAATTTCCATTTATATTCATATAAAAATATAATTCATTGATTGGGATAATAAGATAGAATATATGCCTTCCACATACCAACTTTTAGTCTCTTAAGAGACATTTAACTATGAAAGAAAACTCACCACCATACCTCACTTATCTTGAGCTGGAAAGAATCCTCTTAGGGGTGATTAGTGGAAATTACCATGAAACTATAGTATCTAACGACTCATATATATCCCTTATGATTATCTTATAATTTGTGATGGAAATTTTCTCAATTTTCCCACTCAAAGATGAGAAGCTTCTCTTAAGGGATGTGTCTGGCCAACTACAACTTTTGGTCCCAGGGCCTAATAGAGAGCATAGGGTGGAAATTATAACATTAAAATTAAAATGTTTACAATAATATGTTTCCTCAATTAGGATAATGATTTATAATATATTCCTCTCACATACCAACTTTTAGTCTCTTACGAGACATTTAACTACTAGAGAAAGCTCAATATCATGTCTCACTCATCTTGAGTTGTAAAAAATCCTCTTAGGGGTCCTTAGAGGACTATACCATGAAAATAAAAGAGATAACATATCTTTTATACCCCTCATATTTATCCTTAAATGTGTGGTGAAACTTAGCTTCATTTTCCCACTCATGGACGAGAATCCTATCTCAAGGGATGCATTCAATGAACTACAAATTTTGGTCCTAGGGATTTAAAAAGAGAAAAGGGTGTCCATTATATTATTAAAACTTACATTTTTATGTGTTTTAAAATATGGTTGTTTAATTTTACTAATGATTCAGAAGATATGCCTCCCACAGACCAACTTTAGTCTCTTAAGAGAGATTTGGTTGCGAGAGAAAACTCATTGTTGTGTCTCACTCATTCTAAGCTGAAAAGAATCCTCTTGGGGGTGCTTAGAGGAATAGAACATGAAAATATAATAGTATACATCTCATCTCTACCCTTCATGGTTCTCTTTAAATTTTTATTGAAACTTCACTTAGTTTTCCCACTCAAGGATGAGAAACTTCTCTTAAGGGATGCATCTAACCAACTGTAAATATTGGTCTTAGGGCCTAACAAAAATAAAAGGGTGTCAATTATAGTGTTAATATACCCATATTAATGTGTATTAAAATATTTTTTATTTATTTATTTAATGATTCACAATATATGCCTCCCATAAACCAATTTTTATTCTCTTAAGAGATATTTGGTTATGAGATAAAACTCACCACCATGTCTTGCTCATCCCGAGGTGGTAAGAATCCTTTGGAGGGTAATTAGAAGAATCAACCATATAAATATAAAATATTATAGATTTTTTCTAACCCTCATGATTCCCATTCACCATTTAACATAACTAAACCAATTGGAGAATTATTAGGCAATTTTATTTTAATAGATACAATTACAAAAGAAGGTTTGTTAGCACCATACAAAATAATTTGCATTTCTATAGACTTGGATAAAATTACCCCAAAATTTATGATTCTTAAATCTCATGGAAAAACTTGGGTTCAACAAATTTATCTATAAAATATCCCATTATGTTTCTTCAAATGTCACATATTTGAGCACATAAAGACATATTGACCCTTGATTTCTCCTGATAAATCTAGGAAGGCAAGTAAGAAGGTATGGAAGGCTAAGAAAGTACCACCATTGAAATAATTTTTTATAATATTTTGAGGTAAGGTTTTTGAAACCAAATACTTAGATTAAAATATAACTTTCAATAGACACTATTTTATTATCATATAACACCTCAATCTTGTACACTTGGTAAACTCATATCTTGGTCATTCCTCTCAATTCTAGATTTTTTCCACTACTATAAGTATTACATCTACTCTATATTGTTCCCCTTGTCCTTTCTCTTAGTCCAACGAATCTTATTTTTATGGAAAATACCTTATATTTTGTCCAAAATTACTAAAATGTACTTATCTTCCACCTCTACAAGTTTTGAGCCTGTACCTATTTTCCTACTCCCTAGACACTAACATCTGAGACAAACACTATTGTCGATGTCAGTGTCCTAACTCAACGTAAGTGTCTAGTTCCATAAATTCATATAGTTTAAAAATTAAATGTATCCTATTTTTTAGACTAATTAATTTAATGTGATTTATTATCCAAAGGGATTGATCTAAATATAAGATTAACCCTCATTCATTCCTCACCTAACAAAATACCAAAGAGATCAAGACAACTTATCAAAATCACTCCATCGAGAATTAAATTGACTAAAGCTTACCTATTCTCTCTGATTTACATATCATTCATAGGGATAACATATGTATAGTTCTAAATTACTAAAGGATCATCCCAAGAGACTAACTTGCCAAGTTATAATTAGGCCATTGTTGTACTTATTTTTCACACATTTCATGATTCACATATGAGCCAACATGTAGGAGAGAAATACATGATTTTAACACCCTCTTGTATAGTATTTGTTATGTAGTAAACACCCACTAACAATGAGATCTTTGGGGTCATCTTGACATCGTGTTCCCACTAACCCATTTTTCCCTAAGGTCACTAATAAGATGGAAAACTAGGGTTTTGCTAATTCATGAAGAGCAACAATCCATGACCTAGATTTGAATGAACTAGAGTGAATGTAAAGAAAAACACAAAACCATATATGTGGTTGCATCCTTTTCTAGTAGGTATATCATATAGGACACTTGTATTGAACCTAGATAATAGAATCAATGCAATCATCCCAGGCTGACATTAATGTCTAGAGCTCCAGAAGTATTAGATCTAGAATATGATGACTATTCTAGAATTGTCTTCTAGCCTTATCCCTCCCTATTCTAGATCAATCACTATTTTAGCATCATAAAAACTAAGTACCTTATTTTATATTTCATTTATATACATATCTAAGTAGAAATTTTAATATTTAGACTATCTTAATTTTATGAATTCAGCACATGCTTATCTCTGATTTTAACATTGATTTAACATGTTATATATATGATTATCACCCTTGTGCCATTTTATTTATATATTCCTAACTCTCTTTACTCTAAAATAAGATAACCCATCATTTTTAGGGTTAAACATTTGGTGAACCCATCCCTTGAACTCCAAACCCTAGGTCATCTAGGGTTTTTTATTTTTTTATATTGTTAATCTCTAATTGTTGTATTTTGTTGCCAAATTTTAATTTTTTCATTTTTGAAGCAATGTAAAATGATATTTAAACTAGAATATAAATAGGAATATAATGCATCTCAATAATAATAAAAGATTAATTGATGCATTTTTGCATGCTACACGATATGAAATCAGTAAACAGAATAAAGCTAAGTCCTCCTCACATAGTGATGATAAATCCTTAGAAGGTACTACAATTGATTCCATACCTATAAACCTTTCTACATATACCATGGATATACAAATTCACATGCCTATTACTACTTAAACCATGTTTACATCCCATTTGGTGACTAATCAACTTATTAATCTAACTCCTAATGGGTCCGTAATTCAAACACTCCACATTATAAATAACTTGGAGGACAATGTTACTCACATTGAATAAAATAATTTAAAATACCCTAATGTTATTGATTTTCAAGATGTGTTGTATAACGATATTTCACTTGAGATATATTTTCACCCTTTACCAACTAGTTTTACAACACCTAAATTTCCATTTTATGATGGCAAGGGAAATCCTTACCAACATCTTCAATCCTTCTATACAGCATGCCTTGAGTATGCTTCTAATGATAAAATTTTGACCAAATTAGTACCAAGAAGCCTTAAGGACTATGTTTTAAGGTGGTTCTATTATTTACCTCTCCAATCTATGAAATCAGTCAAACCTCTTGTAGACTAACTTTTAGCACACTTTTCCATTAACATTTTCAAAAAGGTTTCCTATGCTCAAATTGCCAAAATAAAACAAGGAACCAATGAACCTATGAATTAATATGTCTTAATATATAACACAATGTTAGTTAAAATGAATAATCCTATGGAAGATAAAGAATTATAAGACATATTTAGGCAAAGTTTGCTTTCTCCTTTACATGAGTCCATTGTTTTCAAAAAATTCCAATATTTTGATGACTTATGCCATGTTGTACATGACTGTTAAATGAATATTATTTAATACAATAAGCTCAAGTATGTAGCAAACACACTAGATGAATCTACATCTAGTAATAATTCTATAATCAAACCAAGTTATAAGTTCAAACCTCCTAAGCCTAAGAAGGAAAAAACCACCATCATTAATGCAATTTCATAATAGCCTAATCAACTTGTTTTATCTAATGCATTGAGGAGATATTTCTCATGTTTGCTTGAGTCCATATTTTTATTACTCCCATGGTTAATAGAGTGTTAGCTTATATCTCTCCCTCATCTTGTATAGGTTGATATGAGTCAACCTCTACCTAAAGTGTATGATGTAAATGCTTATTGTGATTATCATCCACGACCAAGAAATTATAGGAATAGATTATTTGCCTTAAAACATAAGATCCAAGACCTTATTGATGACTAAATGATTAAATTTGAGGATCCACTAAAAGAATAAATTTAAAAACCTTGTGATCACCATAAATATAAAATATTTAACAATCAGTTACAAGACCATTCCAAAAAATAACCAAAAGTAAAAATGGCATTTATTGTACATCCTCCTCCATGTCATTATGGGAACCTAATAGATGGGATTATTGGTACTTACACATGACATAAAATTTATATGGTTAACATACCATCTATCTCCTTTGATGTTAGTGAAATTAAGGATAACTATAATCTTCATTATCTATTCATTTGATCATACCTTGATATACACCCCATAAGTAGCATTATGATTGATAATGGTGTGAGTGAAAATGTTTACACCATCACATTGCTTATGAACTTGGGTTATACTCATCATGATTTACACCCCTCTATTATATTGGTTAGAGTATTCAATGAGACCTCCCAGAAGGTTCTTAGTGAGATCGATCTACCTTTACAAGTTAGTCCCACACATATGGTTACTACTTTTTTAGTTGTCCATTCCATGGGCATCTTTGATATGTTATTGGGAATACCTTGGATACACACTCTTAAATATATAGCTTCTATAGTGTATGGATGTGTTAAATGCATTCATTCCAATCAATTAACTACATTTTATATAATTCCATATGAGCATCCTCTTAAACATGAAAAACTAATTATTTAAAACTAGCTATCAAGCCTAATAAGGCTAATTCACTTTAAAAGGGTAAGTAAAAATAAATTCCCTTTACTATGTGGCTAGTACTTGAGACACCATTACATCATAGAAATACAATAGATTTCATGGAATCCCTGTACTCTACTAAATTTCATGTTCAGATATATAGAGCACCTTCAAATGTACCTATTATTGTTATTCAAAAAAACCACAAAGCACTCAATATTGAGATATATGAACCCCTAATCTTATTACTCCTGCTATTACTTCATGACCATAGAGTCCTATTTTACATACAGAGAGAACCACTGATACTATAGTGACACATATTAAACCTATACATGATCTTTGATAATCTTAAAATATTATTACACCAGGTTCATAGTGAAGAGATATTTATGACCATCCATTGGATGGAATCATAGGATGATATTTCATTCTCAAAACATTCCAAAAATACCTTAAAAAAATAAAAACATTCAAAACTCCAAAAATATTTTTGGCACCTATATTTTATATTGGCCCCTTGGCATCTATGTTGATGGTGGCATGTTTAGGTACTTATAAATACACATGTGTCATGATTTTACTTGAATTATGATATAAACATACACATATACATGAAATATTCACATTTCAAGCATTTGGTATTCCCTCTATTCATGCTATGTGGAATTTGGGGAAATCATCTTCTTTGATCTTGACACACATGTTATATGGTTCAGTGATCACCTTTCATAGTAATTTTTGAGTTTACATATGTACTTATACATGCCATTATCCATGATTACATGTTACATAAGGAAATTGATATGTTTTACCCTTGATACTTTTGCTAACACACTTGGTTTTTGGGATACAATGACATGTTTATGTTGGTTGCCTATGCTTTTATTTATGAGCTTCCTTGAGTGTATTGCCTTGTTATTGTCTTGTTTGTTCACTTATGTGAATATAATTCTTTATTTTTGGCCCTTATGTCTATTGTAAACACTAAAAATCCATGCATGATGGTTCCAAATGTTATAACTCCCCTAAAACCCACCTTTTTAACCCAACTTGACCTCAACCCTCAACCATTGATGGTTACCTTAACCATCAAGGGTCACCCTAAATGTTACACCCTTAACCATCAGTGTGTCTAGGGATATGTGTGGCTAACTTGTGGCTTACATACCTCTTTTATTTGGTTGTTACATTTATCTATGTTCTTATATAGGTCAGCCTATGGAACAACCTTGGCTAAGTAGACTATATATAGGAGGTAGTGGTTAGTCTTTCTAGAATTATGTTAAGTATTATGTTATTAGTACATTAATGTGGAGGTTGCCCCCTTGAAGTGGCTTTGCTATATTATCCAATATTCTATTATAATATCAATTATCACTATGTGACCTCTCATATTTTCTTATTCTATATAATATAAAATCATTTTGTGTGAATATCTAAGTAATTTCATTACAAGTGGTATTATAGCTTAGATTTGGGAAAGTTTTCTATCCATTTTTTTTAGATTTGGCGAGGTGTGGCTTTTGGGAGTAGTGAGAGCAAAAGAACATAACTTACAATCTAGGAACAATTAAATTTTTTTGTCAGCATAGTATTGCTTGAAACACTTTTTTTGAAAAAAGAGAATTAAAAAAAAATCTATGAAAAAAAATTCCTCTTGCACAATTTCCATCGTTGGATTCATCTCAGTGAGATGATTGCAATGGTATGTACTATTGGTAAACTTTTTTGGTACCAAATTTTTTACCCTAGTGCACAAAAGTAGTCATTAGATTCATCTTGACAAGGTGATCACAATGGTACCATTTATTAGTACACATTTTTTGGTGTCAAAACCCTCCTAGGGTTTGTATATGGTAGATTTGACTACTTGAGGAAGAAAAGGGGGGCAAAAAACTCCTAAGACTCCTACTAATGCATGTATTTTGGAACTTTAAATATGATGATTTCTCATCTTCAAGTAGACATAAATAACTTGATGAGGCATGATGACTTTGTTGCAATCTAAGCTAATGTTTTAGGGATGCACAAAGAGATTAATGGGGTTCAAAATGAATTAAAACATATCACTATGCTATTGGCTACCCTTACATCTCAATATTAGCCCAATAACCCTCCACTTTAGCATTTAAATCCTCCTCTCAACAACTCCCATGCTGGTATAAAACCAATGTTTCCAAAAGTGGACATGTGTAAGTTTGATGGTAAGGATCCTCTCACTTGGATTACCCAAATTGATAATTTATTTAAGCTACATCAAACCCCTAGCTCTTAGAGGGTGATAGTGGCATCCCTATATCTAGAACTTGAGAAATTCATTTGCTATCACTGGTTATATGCTCAAAAGAAAAAGAATGGTACTCCTATTACTTGAACTATTTTCACTAAGGAGTTGTCAACTCAGTATCAGAATAATGTCTTTGAGAAATATTTAAGCCAATTAGCCAAGTTTTTGCAAATAAGAATTGTGAAGGTGTTAAGTTTTGGAGCTAAAAGCTTCACTAGATGAGCAGATGTGGAGGTTGTTGGACTTAACTAGTAATCGACATCGGTAGTATTGCTGACATTGGTTAGGCATGGACCAGAATCTACCAACATCGGTCAGGGATTGGCCGACGTCGGTCATATGCAGACTGACAGCAGCCGGCATCGGTCACCTATGTGCGTGTGCACTTGCATGCATTTCTAGAATTAGATTTGGTCTAATTTTAGGAGGTCTGAGTGTTTACATGTAAAGACTTATTTTAGTCTTGAGTCTGTGTTTCTAATTATTGTATGCCTTGGATCCTATTTAAGATACCCATGGGGCATGTATTATAATCAAGTCATAAGTAAGACCAATTAGATCTACAAGGTGCAAGATCAAGAAGGTCTATGGTGAAGGGAATAACAACTCGGTTATTGAGTTGTGATTGTAATTGATTGTGTGTGAGAGAGAGAAATCTTGAGAGAAATATTGTACACCTAAGAGGTTGGGAAGAGTGTGATTTCTTCATTGTATTCTGGAAGAGTTTAATGTAAGATTGGTTGTTTCTCATATCTCCTATTATTTGCTATTTTTGATTTCTAGTTACTTATTACTTCTGGTTTATTTCCGTGTTTAGTTGCTTATACAATAGTAATCAATTATACTTGGTAGTTCCTAACAAGTGGTATCAGAGTGGGTTAGTGTTTGTTGATTACAGGTCACTCATAGGGGTTTCTATTTGAGTGGGAGTAAAGAAATGGCAGAAGAAAGTAAGCTAAGAATGGAGAAATTCAATGGCAAGAATTATCAATTATGGAGGATGCAAATAGAGGATTATCTGTATCAAAAAGATCTATTTTTACCGTTGGGTGGGGTTTCTAGTAAGCCCACAGATATGCAAGATGAAGAATGGAATGTTCTTGATAGAAAGGCTCTTGGATCTATAAGATTGAGCCTGACATCTTTTGTGATTTCTAACTTATCACAGGCAAAGACAACAATAGAGTTAATGGATACTCTGGCAAACTTATATGAAAAACCCTCAGCTTCAAATAAGTTATATCTTATGAAGCAATTATTTAGTTTGCAAATGTGGGAAGGTGGATCTGTATATAGTCATCTTAATGATTTACATGAAATTGTAAATCAGTTAAATTTAGTCAAAATAGTTTTTGATGATGAAATTAAGGCTCTCTTAATCTTATGCTCTTTACCTGAAAGCTGGCACAGCTTGGTAATGGTGGTAAGTAATACTGCAGCTGCTTCAAATATCTTGAAAGTTGATGATGTTGTTAGTGTAATCTTGAATGAAGATATTCGCAGGAAAAGCACAGGGGAAACATTAGGTAATGCTTTAAGTATTGAAAGCATGGGAAGGTAAAGAGAGAAGGGAAAGCAAAGGAAATCAAGGTCAAAGATGGGAAGGAGATCCAAATCCAAAAATGGAGGTATAACCTGCTGGAATTGTGGAAAGAAAGGGCATGCAAAGAAAGATTGCTGGTTGAAGGATAACAAAGAAAATCAGCATGAAGGTAATAAGGAAGCAAATATTGTAGGTATTGTTGCACAGGATGATCTTATATTTTCTTTAGATAGTCAAGTAGATTTATGGGTTTTAGATTCTGGTGCTTCTTTCCATGCAACCCCAAATAAAGAATTTTTCAATGAGTATGTCCATGGAGACTTTGGAAAAGTTTATTTAGGGGATGGTGAGCCTTGTCAAATTGTTGGCAAAGGAAAAGTGCAATTGAAATTGCATAATGGCAACACATGGGTGTTGAAAGATGTCATGCATGTACCCATCTTGAAGAGGAATCTGATTTCTGTAGGAAAGTTGGGTGATGAGGGTTACATAGTAACTCTCACAGCTAAATCTTGGAAAGTTTCCAAGGGTGCACTTGTATTATCAAGAGGTAAGAGAGTAGGTACACTTTATCTATCTACTTGTGTTACTAATTATTCTCCTTCTATTTTATCTACTTTAGATGTAGATGCAAAGATGTGGCACTATAGGCTTGGTCACATGAGTGAGAAGGGAATGAATGTTCTTAAGTCAAAAGGTAATCTTTTAGATTTGAAAAGCATAGATCTAGATTTTTGTGAGCACTGTATTTTTGGGAAATAAAAGAAAGTGAGGTTTCTAAAAACTGGGTCAAAAAAGAAGAAGCACAGGTTGGAGTTTGTTCACACAGACGTGTGGGGACCAGCTCAGGTAGCTTCTATTGGAGGATCACAGTATTATGTTTCTTTCATTGATGATGCTATAAGAAAATTATGGGTTTATTGCATAAAGAGGAAATCTAATGTTTTTGACACATTTAAGAAATGGAAAGCTTTGGTTGAGAATGAAATAGGTTTGAGATTGAAGTGCCTTAGATCTGACAATGGTGGTGAGTACTACAGTAATAAATTCAATAGTTACTATTTTATGAGTGGAATATGCAGGGAAAGGATGGTTCCAAGGACACCTCAGCAAAATGGAGTTGCTGAAAGGATGAATAGAACAATAATGGAGTGTGCATGGAGTATGAGGTTGCATGCTAGTTTGCCCTTAAAGTTTTGGGCAGATGTTGTGGATACTATAGTTTACCTGATTAACAGAGGACCTTCTACTGCTCTAGATGGTGGAATTCCAGAAGAGGCTTGGATAGGTAAAAAGGTAGATCTTTCAATTCTCAGAGTTTTTGGTTATGAAGCTTTTGTGCATGTTGATAAAGAAAATAGAAAGAAGTTGGATGTTAGATCTATGTGGTGCACTTTCATTGGTTATGGCTTTGGAGATTTCAGATTCTGGTTGTGGAATTTAGAAACTAAAAAAATTATTAGAAGCCATGATCTAGTTTTCAATGAGAAGGTGATGTACAGTGATCAGCTCAAGAGGTTGAATAATTCTGAGCAGGGCAATCTTGATTTGGATGAGGTAATGATCCAAAAAGAGCTCGTGGGTAAAAATCATCACTCACAAGAAAACATAGGAACTAACATTGGTTCCTGTCTGACTGATGTCAGTTACTATCTGACTGACGTCGGTTAATGTCAGTTGTTTATCTCCAAGTGGGAGATTGTTAAGTTGTGGAGCTAAAAGCTTCACTAGATGAGCAGATGTGGAGGTTGTTGGACTTAACCAGTAACTGACATATTTTGCAAACCTATATATGAAAGATTTTGACATAGTTGAATCATCATTCACTATGTAGTATGTATTATAAACCTGATTAGGTCTCTTAGTGAGACATTTGAAGCTCAAAAGATAATCAAGCAAATCTTGAGGAGTCTACCTACAAAGTTTGACTTCATTGTTTAACCATCAAAGATTCAAAATATCTCTCAAAACTATCACTTGATGAGTTGATGGGATCTTTACTATCCCACAAGTAAATACTAAATAGATCGGGGGGATCCTATCTTGAGAATGTATTTAAAAGCAAAGTCTTCATCAATATAATGAGAGTATGATTTAGTTATAATAAAACCATAAATACAATAAGAGAGGAAGACAAACTACATCTTATGATGATAGTATACGAAGCACTAGCATACCTTCCTACACCACACCTTCATGAGGAAAAGGAAATAGAAACACCCATTCACATATAACAAGTCACACAAATTTTATTGTTTAGTGACACTATTGAAAAAATGATTAACATTATGCAAATGAATGCATAATGAGGTAATTTTATATGAATAAATAGAAGGCCAACTTCACTAAGGAGAACTAATATTATAACCTGAGTTAAAACCCATTCATGATCACTTACAATGTAGTGCAACAAATCATAAAATATGTGTGTTTCCTAAAATATGGGTGTAACAACCACATGACTAGAGGCAAATACACATTTATAACCATAAATGACTCTATCAGGTTACAATTCAAGCTTGGTAATGACAACAAAGTCTCAATCATGGGAAAAAGGAACAATTCCCATTAGAAACAAGTAAGGAGAGAAGAAATTCATTCCTAATTTATTTTATGTTACTAATTTGAAACAAAACCTTCTAAGCATAGGTCAACAATATATAAGGGATACAAAGTCCATTTTAAGTATGATAAAAGTTTCATTACGAAAATACCACAAATCAATATATTGATTGAAAAAGTTTATATGACAAGGAACATAATGTTTCCTTTTAGAATTCGTGCTTTAGTGACCCAAGGATATGGATTTTAGAAATTCTAGACTCAAGCAACTACTGAAACAACATTCAAGGCATCATACCAAAATCAGTCCTAGTTACGGCATTTAAGATTTGGCAATCTAAATTTTAATGGTCTCAAATTATTGCATCAAAAGACCATGGTGAATCGTTTTCCATTGATGTAGCAACCTAACATAATTTATGAGAGTTGCATACTAGGTAAACAACACAGAGAGGGATTTATTGTAGGACAATCATATCATACAAAAGTGAACTCGATATTGTCCACACAGATCTCTATGGAAAGTGCAATACCCCTTAGTATGAGGAAATTTAAATTTTCTAAATTTCATAGATGATTATAATATAAAGACATTGGTTTACTTACTAAATCAAAAATATGATGTTTTCAACATCTTCAAGGAGTTTAGAGCCCAGGTTGAAAATCAATGTGGGCACTACATCAAAATGTTTAGATTTGATCAAGGAGCGTACATCTCGAATGAATTCTATAACTTTTTAAAATCTCATTAAATCAAGAAGCAATTAGCCACAAGGTATAAGCATCAGCATAATGGTGTATTAGAAAGGAAGAATAGAACAATCATGGAGATGGATCAAATCGTGTTGAAGGAAAAAAATGTAATGACTAAGTATTGGGTAGAAGTTATATGATGCAAAATTTATCTTCTACACAAATATCTAATTAAGAGTATAAAGAAAAAATTTCCTCAAGATTTATGGAGTGGAAAAAACATAGTGTTTCTTAGTTACACATCTTTAGATGTGCATCTTATGCACTTGCACCATCAGATTTGATAAATAAGATTGATAATAGAGGAAAAAATGTATCTTTTTAGGATATAGTGAGCATTCCAAAGTTTACAAGTTATACAATCCCATGACAAGAAAATAACATCAATAAATATGTAGAAATCAATGAATAAAAAACATGGGATGGAAGCATAGACAAAACAACTAAATTTGGTGTTAACACTCCACAAGATAATGAGCTAGAAGATATTGGAGCACAACATGTACCTATAACTCCACAAGGATGTGGTCTAGTAACACTTTCCACCACGCAACACACTCCAAAATCAATGTCTAAAGTATTGTTAGTACCAAGCACATTTGCACCTATTAGGTTTCATAGTGATTATTTATAAGATCTAAGTATGTGCATGAAGTTGGAGTATAATTACATGGATATTGTCCCCAAAGCATACATGTTACATCCATAGTGTACACATGCTATTTGATTTTAGGATCAGGATTCTTGATCTATAATACATACACATTATGGAAACATAACACATACACATTATTGATACTACATTTAGTTCTAATAACATGTACGTGTTATTGAAACTAAGATTAGTTCAAATAACATGTTAACAAAAAAATATGAAAAGGTCCACCTACTGGCACACTTCTTTTAGTCTCATTTTCCTGCTTACTCTTCACTTTTCATTGTTATACCATAATCCTATTATACTTATAAGAGGATAATAACACACTTGGATCATTTGATACATCACTAAATTAACAATGTCACCATGGAGGGGAGTTAAGTACTTAAAAACTAAACTTATTAACCCTAAATTTTGGCAATTTTTGTATATTATTTAATTGTAAAATATTATTCTTTTTTAATATCTCAATCCACTACAAGAGACCAGCATGTTAAACATCATCCTAACCCTTTGTCTAACTATACAAACCCTCATATCCCTCCTATAGTTCCACAATATCTCCTAGGTAGTTATGAGGATATAGCTACACATAGTGAAAAAATTAGAAATTAAATAAACAATCAGGAGAATGAGGGACCCCACATCGACCAACATCCATTGAACCTATTTGGCCAATACCCTATAGTTATTATTAGGTCAAGTTGACTTGATAATGAATCAAATTCATAGATGGGAATCATATAGGGATAGATCTCAAGCTTACTATGCTAACAAATTGTCAACATGTGAGGTGAAGGACAAAATAATATCAAAAGACATAATTTGTGCCTTATCCATCAACCCAATGACCAATGCACCTTTTCCAGTAACCACTATATCTTTCCCAATCCATTGATGATGACATAATTTTATTAGATCTAATTTTTAGGACTGATGGTGGATGTTGTTTGATTATCAACCATATAACAACCATGATGTCCCATTGTATTTTTTGAGGAAAATGTACTATGAGTTTTTCCTCAATGATATTCCTAATTATTTTGTCTATGGTGAATTTTAGGACCGAGGGAAAGGCTATATACAAGATCGACTAGTTGCATGTCATGAAAATAATTGGCCTATAAGGATCCCTACCCAAAAACCACTTTAGCCTTAGATCCACTCTATAGTGAAGGAGGTTTTAGAGATTGACACTTTGCATACACTTATTGCACTTATTGATACACTTGTTTAGCATATGCATAGGATTTTTGAGACCAATGCTATAGATAGTCCACCTAGTGTGCACACACAACCTCACCATTGCATGTATTATGGTGTTATATGCATTGGATCTTCGGATGATGATGGTGGTGATTTTGAGGGCTTAGATGGTATACTCTTGAATGATGAGTTTTTGGCATGTATATATAGTGTCCACATGTCAGTTAATACACACATGTATGTATTATTTATATAAAAGTAATTTTAAATTTAAGTTATATTTGTAGTTAAAATCTAACAGTTAATTTACATAGAAATTGAATAATATATGTGTACTTGTTAGATTGTAGGGGGAGATGAGGCCTACATCTTCATGGTCCATGAATACATTTGTGGATATTCATTAGTCTATATTTACATATTTAGATCCATCTTATGGGCCATCCATTACTTCAAATGTAAATGTTACTAGGCCACTGATTACACATATAGAGGTAAAATTTTGAGTTAATATGATACTCTTTCAGTATGTGTTTCAATTAAAACTATAATAAATAAAAGAGTATAATGTTTGAGATAGAGTCATATATTACTGTGAATTATCTATCATGGTTTGGATACACCATTTATCACTATTATAATGTGGATACCCTTACTACACTAGTTAAATATCTTTTGGGACTTTATATTCATGTTTTGTATTTCTTGAATTTATAGACACACCACATTTCTATTGTAAGTACTTGATTGAAACAAATAATGGAATACTCATATCTTGCATACCTTATTTATATTCTCTTATACATTTTAATTGTGCATGTTTGATGAAGTAGTTATGCTATACAACATCCTTATCACTTTTTGATGAAGTGGTTATGTTCTAAATCCTCTTTTGGGATGTTTGGATACTTTTCTTTGGGTCTTTGAAGTAATGCAAGATTGTAATTCTTATTTATCCTAAGACCTTCAAATATTTTGCTGTTTATAGATTTTTTTTTCACTTAATAAAATATTTTGTATCCCTCTCCACTACACTCATCTTGTCCATTTCTTCTCTTCTCATCATATATTTGATCCATTGTTTAGGACCATGGAAACACTAATGATAGATGTCAAAGTTAAACCTGTAGTTAGATAAATCCACCTCCAGTGTTTCATGGATTTAAAATGGCATTGATAACATGTATGGGGTGGTATATAATGTCTATGGATAGGTTCTTGGCCTTTGATCATGCCTAGTCAAGAGACCCACCACCCATTCTAGCCTCAAGAACGCCCTTCTCAAAATAAGAAGAATTCAAAATTTAAGACTAACTTCAAGCATGCATAAAACAAATATTGTAATTCATTGTCATGAACCTTAAGAAACCTCACCTAATTTTTTAATCCCTATAATTTCACCCTACAGCATGTCAATGAAACCTTCAAGTTGAATATGTGGAAAAACTTGCATTGATGGGTCTTGAAATACAATTTTTTTATAGTGAAGAGAAAAATTATTATCCTCCAATTGGAATTTCTACTTCCAAGACATCCAAGTGAAATTTCATCACATGGAACATATATAGATAAGTTAATGACATGTGATACCATGACCTAAACCTCCAAACCCACATGAATCATGCTTTCACTATTATTCAAGAGCATGGAAGCACTAACAATAAATGTTATCAAAGTTGAATCTGCAAATGGAAAACTCGGTGTCTTGTGCTTTGTGGCTCAAAAATGGCATCCCAAAAAAATCTATGGTGGTGTATAATTTCTAATACTAGGTTATTATCATTTGATAATGCATGGAAAAGATACCCACCACCCATTATGGCCTCAAGAATTCCCATCCTAAAATAAGAAAAATATAATTTTTAACCTAACTTCAAGCATACATAAAATAAAAACCATAATTCATTGGCACAAACCAGAAAAATATTCATGTGCATGTCAAAGCCTCATAATTTTACCATGGATCATGTTGATATAAATTCATGATGAATCCATTTCACAAGTTTCATTTACGGGTCTTGAAATGCAATGTTTTATAGCGAAGAGACAAGTTCTTGTCCTCAAACTAGCACTTATGCCTCCAAGACCTCCAAATGAAAGTGTTTCACTTGGATCACATATATATAGGTTAATGACATGGGATAACATGATATATGCCACCAAACCCACCCTGACATGTGTTTTCCCTATTACTCAGGTGCAGGGAAACACTGACAACAAATGTTGTCAAAGTTAAAGCTACAGATGGTGAACTCCACCTCTAGTGGTTCATGGCTCAAAATTGGCATTGATAGAAAATACATGATGGTGGATATCATATAGGACCATTTTATTTTCCTCTAATCATTCTTGATTGAGAGAACCACCACAGATTCTGGTTTGAAGAATGCACTTTACAAAACAAGAAAAATCTAGCTTTTAATCCTATCTTCATGCATGCATAAAATGTAAACCATAAGTAATTGGGATAAATAGAAAGAAAAATAATGTGTGTGTTGAATAAATTAAATTTCAATCAATATCACATCAATGGAATCTTCAAGATGAATTCTTTTGATAAGCTGTAGTGATACATCTTGAAATATAATTTTTTGCAATGAAGATACATGTTCTTGTCCTCCAACTAGCATTTCTACCTCTGGGAACTCCAAGAGAAATCAACTAACCAAATGAGCATATAGATAGGAAAATTACATGTGATCCCTTGACCATGATGTCAAAATCCACTTAGAAGTGTGTTTTCACTACTTTTCAAGAGCATGGAAACACTGACAATAGATGTTGTCAAAGTTGAAGCTGCAATTTAAGAACTCTACCTCTAGTTCTTCATGGCTCAGAAATGACATTTAAAACACATCTAGGGTGGTGTTTAATGTCAATTAATATTTTATTGGGCTCCCATCATGGCCAGTCAAGAGACCCACCACCCATTTTAAACTTAATAATGCCCTTCTCAAAACAATAAAAATGCAGTCTTTTATCCTAATTTCAAGCATGTATACAAAAAAAAGCATAATCCATTGAAACAAACCAAAAGAAACTCAAGCAAATGTTGAATCCCTATATCATGTTTATTTAACATTTAGTGCCAATTCATGGCATAAGTTACAGTGATAGGTCCTAAAATGCAACATTTCTGAACTGAAGAGATAAGTTCTTGTCTTCTAACAGGCATTTATGATTTTAGGACCTTTAGGTGCAAGTCACTCACTTTGAGAAAACACACACACACACACACACACACACACACACACACACACACACACACACACACACACACACACACACACACACACACACACACACACACACACACACACACACACACACACACACACACACACACACACACACATATTAAATGTGATCCCAAAAATATGATGTAAAACTCCACTCAGAAGTGTGTTTTCACTACTGTTTAGGAGGTGGAAACACTAACAACAAATATTCTCAATGTTGAAGCTCTAGTTGGGGAACTCCACTTCTAGTTATTTATGGCTCAAAAATGGAATTGAAAAAAATTATGGGGTGGTGGATAATGTATAGTATTATGTTCTTGGAAACCTATCATTCCTATTTGATAGGCCCACCACCCATTCTGGCCTTAGGAATGCCCTTCCTAAAATAAGAAAAATGCAGTTTTAAACCTAACTTCAGTCGTGCATAAACTAAAAACTATAAGTGATTGGTATAAACTAAGATAAATATCATGTGCATGTCAAATCCATATAATTTCACCTTAGATCATGTCAATGGAAACAACAATACAAATATGTGGCATAATTTATAGTGATAGATCTTGAAATGCAACTCTTTTGTAGTGAAGAAATAAGTTGTTATCTTCCAATTATCATTTTTGCCTTCGGCACCTTCAGTAACAACTCCCTAACTTAGATCACATATAAAGAGGAAAATTACATGTTATCCCATGACCAAAAAAATCCAAATCCACCTAGAAAACTCCCCCTCCAGTGCTTCATGGATAGAAATTAGCACTGCCAACACATCCAAGTTGGTGGATAACATCTAGGACTAGGTTCTTGGCATCTGATCATTCTCGATTGAGAGACCCACCACCCACTTCATCCTCATGAAAAACCTTCCCAATATAATAAAAATGTAGTTTTTATCCCAAATTTAGTCATGTGTAAAATACAAAATTGTAAATCATTGGAACAAAATAAAAAGAACCATCACATACATGTTGAATCCCCTTAATTTCACCCTGAATCATGTTGATGGAACCTTTATAACTAATCCATGGAATAACTTATAGTGATGGGTCTTAAAATACAAATTTTTTTATAGTGAATATGAAAATGACACATTTTCCCATAACTTTGACCTCCAAACCCATCTGAAAGAGTGTTTTCACTACTATTTAGGAGTGTGTAAATGTTGACAATAAATGTTTTCACAGTTGAATCTCTATTTAGAGAACTCTTCCTCCAGTGCTTCATGGTTAGAAAATGCCATTGCCAACTAGCCTAGGGTAGTGGATAACATCCAAGACTAGGTTCTTGACTTCCCATCACACCTGATCAAGAGACCCACCACCCATTCTATAATTATTGAGTATTTATATTAATCTTATTTTAGCTTTAAGAATATGAAATTATTTACTAACAGTGCAAACCACATGAATGTGAAAGCTTATTTTGCAGCACTGACCTATAAAAAATTTGTTACTAAGTAATTAAAAATGAAATTTACTTGTACTACCTACAAAAGCAATAAAATTTGGTAAAATTAAATATATCTACATTTGACAAGTTAATATACCTTAGAATTTCAATCTATCGAACCACTAGGATCTAATCTAATCTTGATAGTAGAAAGAATAACTTCATGGTATAAATCATGATCTTTGTATATATTATTATTTAATGACCTCCCACGATATTTTACCAACTGAATATTTGTTGGAAGAACCAAATTTGAATAGTGTAGTATCTTCCTATGTGTTTCAAATTCTTCAAACAACCATACATTTGTATTTTTTTATAGGATATCATTGAAACGAAGTCCTAGTGACACCCACAAAACTATTGGGATAGTAAATGTTTTTTCCATCTTTGATTGGGGAAGTCATTTCTTTTTATTTTCCTCTACACAATGACATAAGTAGTAATGTTTTCCTATTTCATTGTCTTCATCAACAATATCTACAAAAACATGCCATGTATAAAGATATATAATGAGAATCAATAACTTAATATGTATTATTTTAATGAAAATGCCAAGATAGATAATGATAATAAATATTACATAATGATTAATATTCTACTTAGTTGCACTAGATCGGATACATGGTCAAAGTTATGTGATGATGTCATATATGTAAGTTGTAATGTTGGTGGAACTAGATCAATGTTGATTGGAATTATAGGTCTATGAATCCATTCATCCACCCACTGATTTGGCTCACACTCATTTCAAATAGAGTCCTTACATGTGAGAAAACCATGCCAAGTGTCTCATATGAATAATCCAATAAAGTGTATTTGAGATATGAAATGAGTGGAGATCACTTGATCCTTTTACAATCATACAATCCTCATACTTTGCCAAGTGTTCTTCCTCCATCAAACAAAAATATCTATGAATAGTAGAATTATATTGATCACCATATCCCATTTTTTCATTATACCATTCAACAATTGTTATTGTATTAGTCAAAATAGCATCATCTTTAAATATAAACTCCTCCCTGGCAACATTTATTTTTACACATGATCCAACACCATCATGTTCTTGTTTTCAATGGCCAGCCTCTATGAAAAGCCAAATATGTTCTACAATAGTGGAACATGCATCCTTCTCAACTAGTAAAATATCTATGAAATATTACATTAGGATGTGCAATATGTTCCTCTTAGTCAACCATCCATAAAACTTCTCAAAATAACCTTGCACCTACATTGTATAATGTCATCAGCCATCACATGCATAGAAATGGTACTCCATTAATATTTTTTGATCTTGCTCAGTATTAATAAGTGTATGCATGAATATGGAACCCTATATTGATTTGTAATATTGTGACTAAACTTTCTTTTGTGGTTTGAATGTGTAATTCTCAGAAAAATCAACTACTAAAATAATAGATCTAAGTGGAAGTGTGTCCTTGCTTAGCTTGAAATATTCATCCAACCATTTATCATTATGTGTGTGCCTTGTATATTAATAAACAATTTCCTTCTTGAATTTGACTATAAATCCTGAAACATGTATATATTTTGTAACAAACTCACACATTTTAGATTTTTTACCATATTTTACTTGATAATTCATAGATTTTTATTTACTTAAACTAACTAATTCTTATCCAATTGCACTTGTAATCTCCTTAAGAATAATATTTTTTTTAATTTTGACAGTCTGCCATAAATACTACAATTTCCATCCAACCATGCTTTATTATAAAATAACTATCTATTTGGGCTTTTAAAAAAAAGGTTGGAATAATTTTTTTCACTGATTTTGGTAGAAATTCTATGCCACATTCCTATAAAATGTTGTTATTTTGCAAATTAAAATGTATATGGTGAAAATCACCATAGTGAATTAAAAATTCAACATGTTTCCTACAACAACAAGTGGTGTGTGTGTGATTTATTTTCACATAAAATAGTTTGGACATCTCAAAATATCTTTGAATAATAGAAATTTGTGGATATTTTTCCAAAAACTTATAGTATAATTATGTTTGGGTCATATCCAAGAAATGTTTTGGATGTATTTCAGGGTAATGGGAACTAACTCTTCTTTTCACTACATGTTTTCGATGTATTTCAGGGTAATGATGTGGGAGTAATACATTGAGGTTATTGAGTCTAATTTGTTGCTTTCATTGCAATTGAAAAGAAAATAATTACCCAAAAAAATCAAAAAATAAACATACATCATCTTTGAAGTAACTTACAACTTCATGACCACTGCAAATTTTAAGACTTTCCCAACTTAACTTGGAGTAATAAAATTGACTTAATTAACTCGACCTAATATAAGATAAGCCATACATTATTAAAACTTCCAGTTAATTTAACTTGATATAGTAAATTTAATGTAAACCATATATTATTAATAGTTCCAATTAAAATGTGGCCATCTTCCATTTCCTACATCACCGCCATTAGAAATATAATGAAACCAATGAAGACTTCGACCGTGTGAAAAGAAACAACAACTATTAATTATAATGTGACATTTAATACACCTAAATAAAGCTTGCTTGTGCTTTTGTAGACACCTCATTATCATTCATTCACTTCCCTTATTCAGATTCTCTCTTCCAACCATTTAAGCCATGGAAAAAACTACAGGCTTTGGCTTTGGCTTTGGCTTTGACTTTGACTAGATTAAGTACAAGGCACGAGTGTGTTGACATAGAAAAAACCCATCCGAAGTTTCTTAGCGTAACGAACATAGGAAGATCGATGTAATTGACTTGACTCGGTGTAAAGATGGACATCTAAAAATCCATGAGAAAAGTCATGGTTTTTCTTAGATTTAATTAATATTTCACAGCGTACCATGAGGACAGAAATTTTGTGTCACGCGGATTGACAGGATGGAAATTTATGTTCCTACGCTGAACATTCTTTTCTCTTTTTCACTAGTCTTCATCAGGGTTAAGTTTTAACTCTAATGAGGTAAGGCTACATAAACTAATTAATTTCTTTTGACAGTTAAAACTTTGTTTTCTAATGAATTAGCTTGCCTCAAAATCAATGGGTGCAACTTCAATATATTTTAGGATTTTTTGTTCTATTAGACAGGGTTTTCCTCTAGCTCTTGCTTTACATTTTTTGGTCGATAGGAAATTTACTTATCTTATTTCTCACTTATCAAATCAAGTATTTATCACCCTGTTATTATTCTCCTTCATTGCTCCTCTCAACTCAACAATGTAAATTTTGTTTATGATACCTCCCTGACTCTCATGAGCAAGAATACTCCTTCAGAGGGGTTCTTTGATACCTTGAATTTTTTTTTAAAACCCCAAAATCTAATTTTCAATGAGGTAAAACCCAATGAACATGACAGACATAATATTTATCAACCCGTTATTATTCTCCTTCATTGCTCCTCTCAACTCAACAATGTAAATTTTGTTTATGATACGTCTATGACTCTCATGAGCAAGAATATTCCTTCAGAAGGGTTCTTTAATACCTTGAATTTTTTTTCAAAACCCCAAAATCTAATTTTCAATGAGCTAAAACCCAATGAACATGACAAACATAATATGATGTCTTTTCCTAAATGACTCCATCATTATCAATGGAAGTGGATACAAAAATAAGAGAGATTTAAATTACTTGGAATTCCTTTTTCTTTTGATAACTCTCATTCAGAGAGATTTAATATGATTATTTATTTATTAATTTATTTTTATAATTTCATTGTTATGATTATTAATAAATATGATGTGGTCATATGATTTATTTATTAATTATGATATTTTAATAAAATATAATCCTCAAATTAATTTCTTATTTAAAAAATAATTTTTAAAATATTAAATGTAAAAAGTTTGTATTTTATTTGTAATAGGGAATGACAGTTCAGTTTAACTTATTTTTTTACTCTTCTTTATTTTTAAATTACCACAACAATGAATATAATTCCCTTAATAATATATTTCACGTGGTAAATAAATAATTAAATTATTTTATTTGAAGTAAATAAAATTATCACAACCAAATTATAATTCACCATTAAATAATTAAAAAATAAATAAATAATAATTAAATTATTATATTTTGAGGTAAATAAAAGCACCTCTTAAATAATTGTGGGTCCATATAAATAAATAAATTTATTTTGAGATAAATAAAATTGGCACAAATTGTGGATCCATATAAATAAATAAATAAATTTTAAGATAAATATTGGTACAATAATAAATATAATTCACTTATAATATATTCCTAAATGATTAATTAATTTTTTTAATTTGAAGTAAATAAAATTACCACAATAAAATTATAATTCACCATTAAATAATTACAAGTTTAAATAGATAAATATACTAAAATAATTAAATGTTAAAACACTCATGCCATTACACAAAATTAACCTGCAACACCCTGATGTAACACCCTGCAGATCCTCTTCTTATCACTTAAATAATGTATAGACTCCAAAGGTGACCACTACATACGTATTTTGATGCCATGTATTGTTATGCTCTACTGAATATAAACTTATCATAACCTCAGTATTATTGTGTTAATGTATTTTTGAGTTTGCTACTTATTTGGTTACACCATAAAAAATTATAACTATTAAATTTATAAATGAAAAACCAATCCATTCTGCCTTTTTATTATTGATCAAATTGTTCTTAAATTCAATTTCAAGTAAATTAAAAAATCATTTTTGTTGGATGTGGTTGGTAATATGATTGTTTGCTTTTGGTTATAGTGTGGATATTAATTGGAAAATTTTGATTGTTTTCAAAGTTTGTAAGATAAAATATGAAGGTGAAAATCATTAATATTCAATATCTGATCTTAATACTGATTTTTGTATTATAAAAAAATTAAAAGCACAATCTTTATTTTTAGATATTTTAATATTAATATTATTGTAAATAAATAATAAATTTTTTTTTCCCTTTTATATATTAAGGAAGAGTTGGATGATTAATAGAGAAAAAAATCCATCCAATATCAATAACAATTTAAAATATCACACTTCACAAAATATATTCTCCACATCAATTTTAAGGATAATGAAGAGAAAGTGAAAGGAATAACAACCAAAAATAAAAGGAATAACAACATAGAAAGTAATTCAAATGATATACTACACACTAAAGTTGAATACAAAACATGTCCTCTATTGAAAGGATATATTTACCTAATGCTAGATGTCAATTTATTATAATTGTCAACATAAATTAATATCATTAAATTTATTTTATAATTTGAATCTTCATAAATTTTTATAATTTTATCATTAATATGTAAATATTTTTAGAGTTAGTAAACTTATGAAAAATAATAAAGATAAATGGTTACATACAATCAAAAAATGAATATAATCTTAGATTTTTAGATCCTCCTTTCATAAATTTAAGATTGCAATAATTTTTTTTACAAAATCTATTAGAAAATCATTGATAAAATTTGAATGCTTATTTCAATTTAGATAGATCTTAAATAATATTGTATTTCTAATTGTTTATCCTACAACAATACTTTGAATTTCTCCCAAAAATAGAGTCAAAGTCCTTTCCAAACCATGTTGTAAGCCATGCATTGATTTGAGCATAGTTTTACAGTCTGCATCACATTCACTTCAAATTGTATAAGCCATTTCATTGATATTATAAAATTGGAGATACTCACCATTGGTGCATCTCGTAGAAGGCATAAAAACTTGTAATAATGGCATAACTCCTTCTAGAGGCATGTTGCACAACACTCTTTTACATTATAGCTCACCCAAATTTTTATGGTATCTATAAAGTGCCATGATAATTTGTGCATTGCCAATCATAATCACATACATGTCACACTCTTGCTTCGTATCCCTTAGAGCTTCTATACCACACAAGCACTCTGAGATAGTCATTACTTATACAATCTTATACACCTCCTATCACAACACTCATAACTTCTATAGCCTCACTTAAACTTCTATGCATAGTACTCATATCTTTTGTAATACAATACATCATCCATAGATTTTATAATGTTTCACACCACATCACATTGATCACAACTCATCATAGCATTACGCATGACCTCAAAAAAATATGCCACATCAAAATACTTGCACATTCATTATATGTATGCCACATTTTATTTTAACCTTGTGTGGAACTGTTACACATCAATGTTCTATTACTATTACCATGTTACCAAGCAACACACCAAGTGGTTCACTCCATACTTGAGCCATGCCAATTTTCTACTATAGAATGCCATGTGTCAGATGCAACCATTACTCAGTCAAACAAGATGAACCAAATTCATCATTTTCTCTCTAGAAGCATTATCAATTGTAACTACCATATTTTAAATAATATATATGTATGTATATGCGTTGTAGCCACATTATGTATCTTTCTAGCAACAAAAAATCTATGCACATGCACATCTATACATCTATAGAGCTGAGAGATGACACATCGACTAGAAAGGAGTTTATTATTATTTCCAAAGAATTCAAATATGTCTTTCATCTTTTATTATTTCATAATAGTTAAGGAAATATATAAATAATAATTTCCTTTTGATCATAAGAGCTTGAACTCTTAGCCTTACTGACCCATTATATACACATTTGTACTTTACCCTATTCTAAACATTGAATAAATGTTACATTCTGCATATTAGTCTTCCACTTATCTCAAATATTCTTGGATAGATTTGTATAGTTAATCTTTCCTAAGCATTCTAAAATCCACTACTTATATATATCTAACTATGGATTTATATATCATAGACCCACCCTGACATGGGCACCATCATGTAAATCATTGGTATTAGATCATAACTCTTTCTTATTCCTATCAACATGTGAGCACAACACTATAAATAAGGATTATAAATCAGCTATGTTTCATCCTACTTAGAACAATGTCATAGCAAGAACAATATGGCTGATTCCCAAAATCAACTTGAGGTAGCTCTAGACATTCAAAAGTTTATCAATGAGGACACCATGGAATCATAATGCACCAAACTCTTTTCCCAATTATAGTTTTCATGTTTTGACTAAACATTACATCAATATTTTATTAACTACAATTCACTTACCAACAATTTTAATAGTAGACCTCCTTCAAAGTGAAAGTCATTTTTTTATATTTTTGTGTTTGAGGGAAAGATCAATGCCATGGAAATGGATTTATAGGCTCAAAAAATTGAGGCACACTTATTAGTCAATCGATTCACTGATGTTGAGAATATCACCTTCATTGTATTGAAGATGTTCATTCTAATGTCTCACTGGTGGGAAACTCTCAATGTGTAACATGTGCATGATTACATTCCAATTGAGTCTTGGAATAATGTCATTGAAACACTAAAGGAGGTATAGTATAATTTCAAACAAATTGAGGATGAATACATTACTTTCCATTAGTTGTGCTAGTGTAAGGGGTGGTTAGTGGAAGAATAAATTAGTGAGTTTGATGACTACACTACTTATGTATGTGAGAATAACATAAAGTGTTTAATTATATCATAATAATTTCACCTTATATCCATTTGAAGATGATTTATGAAATTTATAATCTATGGGAAAACCTTACACAAAACCATAACTATTGAATCAAAGGTGAAAATGAAATAAGTCTCACCTCTTCATCTAACGTCATGGACAAAAGCCAACATATGTACAACACATCATCTACACCCCATTATAAAATAAAAAAATACATAGTAAGTGAAATCAACCTACAAAGGTTTTAAAATACCATAATTAATTGGGCCTTCTAACTTAGACATAGGAAAATGGAAACTAGGCAAAAAATGGTGCCATTGGCATAGCACATGCACAAAATAATTTTCAATGGCACACCCAATAATTATTTCTTATACACTATAGATCAGATCCTACATCGATAAGTGAAAATGATATAGATATTTTATGTATAAGCACCAACACCATGACACTACACTTTAGAGTAGTACATGCATATCTTCAACATGATTATGTGGGTAAAAGGAAAACCTATTCATGTCATCATCGATAGTGGGAGCCAAAATATCATCATTTCACAATACATAGTCAAACTATAATGATTTGCATTATGGCACATTTTCCACATACTCACTTCGATCAATCCCATTAGGATAGGATATACAAGTCTATTGATAATGTACCTTGAAAATAAAATTCAAGCCAGTGGGTGATAATTTCCCTTGCAACATCATAGATCTTATTGTTTGTGACATATTACTAGGAAAGCCATAGTTTTTTGACAATGAAGCTACATATCAAGTGACTCCACATAATTTAACTTCTCTTGTTGAATATATACTCATCAAGCTCTTTGAGTCATCATATATGACCAAAATCACCTTGGTGCTTGATATTTACAATCCTAGAAACTCATCTAAAATATGTAAAAATTCATGTTCCTCATGGTTGCTCTTCAAGCATATGCATAGGAGAACAAGAAATAATTGTCAATGTGCTTAATGAAAACATCATATCAACAAGAGTGGCTCAAAAAATTACCTAAGCCATATGTTTGAGTATTTACAAAATTTAAAGGCCTCCCACCATAATGTGCTATAAATCATCACATTAATGTAGTTCCTAGATTCCCTCTTTCAAATGTCCCATATACCAAAAATAAATTTGGAAATTGATAAAGTCAAACACAAAATATAAGATACCTTCAATTAGTGAAAGATCAACCATATCTCTTATCTGTATCCATGCAAGTGTCTAATAGTTCTCATTCCCAAAAAGTTAATAGGACTTGGCACCATTAAATCTACTACAATGCACACAATAAAATAATAGTGAATAATCAGTACTATATATCATGCATTCAAAACCTATTGGACTAGCCCAAGATGATCAATACTTCATAAAGACTGACCTAAAGTTAGGTTACTACCAAGTTTTAATCCATCTTACAAGTGCATAAAATAAAATTTTAAATACACAAGAAAGATTTTATGAATGTATACTCATGCATTTAATCTTAATGGATAAATTTCAACTTTTTTCAAAACAATATTACAATTTAATTATTGTTTCGTAAAACTTAATGAAAAAACTAGTGGTTTCCAATGCATAATTGTTGTGATTACATAGTTGGAAGGAAATAAGGGTTATGAAAAGAGATAGATTAACCTAAAACATATTGGCCTCTCAATGCAATAAAAATGTGGCATATTTCATAGTCCTAGGACGTGCTAAAATAGATCACCTAAATATAGAACTTGAAACTGTAAAACTTACTAGGTTAGAAATTGTTATTCATTCATTCGAAAAAAATGGATATTACCTTCAATTATTTGTGTTGGAAGATGTGTCTTGGCCACATGGACTATAGATATCCTATCATCTAATGAGGATAACCTCATCTACCTCCTTTCAATTTCTAAAAGTGCATGACAATTAGATGATTTAAGATAATATATTTTTGTACACTTACTGTCACACATCTCAGCTAACTAGATACATTCAATTAATGCATTTATTGTATTTTGTTGATTAAGTCAATTTTGAATCCATATATAGTGAGTTCAAAGGAGATATATATATATATATATATATATAATGAGGTCATTTTATTAGTTAAAATAGAAGATTTGGAGCAGTGAAGCTCTAGTGGATTTTTTACTCGCATAGAGGTGTAACTGAGCATCAAAACTTATAGTTATTTTACTATAAATTTCATTAAGCATTAACAACTACACTTGTATATTTTATTTTCCTTGAATGGTTTTTGTGTTTATTATTTATTTTCTTATTTGGATATAACAATATCAAAAGAGTAGATTGACATTCAATATGGTATTAGATATCCAGTCAAATTTCCTCTAACTAAAATGTGGTGAGCAGAGACTCTAACCAATGGTTCTAAAAATCATCCAAAATAGAGAAAGGAATATGTTAAGATTCTATAGAAGCATCTATTATCATTATTGTTAAGGATTTCTAGTCTTAAGTCAGTGCAATCAAATCAACAAAATTGAGATAGTTCATGATGGTAACTAAACTATCTACCTTCTAACTTGTGTCTAAGTAAGTCCATGAATTGTATCCATTTAACCAAACAAAAATAAAGGAGATAAATTATAAGGATCCAAATTATGTACTTACTGAGTCTTTCAAAGTTGAGATTGGGATTTTACCATCTAGTGTTTTTCAAAGATAGTATAACCAAGAAAGATAAGATTAATGCTAGTCCTTCAACACATGCACCCAATTTTTTGTCAGACTTCTGCACTTCAAAATTCCACTTTTTTTATAGTCATTACAGGAGCACATAAGTTTCATAACTTGTGTACCTAACTTTATTAGTTTGTAAAATATCCAATATTTTAATTTAGTGCCAATATCAAATTTTTATGCCCCAATCATATATTAGCACATAAACACCTAAATTCATATTTTGTGCTTCAAGATTTATTTTAAAATTAAGTTCTTATATATCAACATGTGTGCACCCAACCTTAATTCCCAAATACCTTACCCAACATAACAACATAATTTTAGGAACATAATTTACCACTCTACATTTGTCATAACACTTGCATCATCCTATTACACTCAGTGTTGCACATTAAGAAATAATGGTGAGTACCAATAGTAGCTTAACTCAGCCTCAAATTCCTATTTTCAATGGGAATAATTATGAATTATAGAGCATAAATATGAAAAAAAAAATCACATAAGATGTTTAGGAACTCATAGATAATTTATTTCCCAAACTAACTACTATGCAAGCTTTACAATCCCTATCTCAAGAACACAAGGACATGCTAAAATAAAATAATAAGAAAGAAGTGAAATCCCTATTATTCATTTAGCAACATGTGGAAGAGTCCATATTTACACATGTTGCATCAAAAACCATATCAAATCAAGAATGGGATTGCTTTCAAATAACCTATCAAGGCACAAACAAGGTCAAGATAATAAAATTACAAATGCTACAAAGAGATTTTGGAAACCTATACATGAAAGAGTCTGACATAGTCGAATCATTATTCACTATGTAGTAGGCCTTATAAACCTGATTAGGTCTCTTAGTGAGACACTTGAAGCTCAAAATATAATAAATAAAATATTGAGGAGTCTACCTACAAATTTTGACTTCGTTGCTTAGCCATCAAAGAGTAAAAATATCTTTCAAAACTATCACTTAATGAGTTAATGGGATCTTTACCATCCCACAAGTAAAGAATAAATAGATCAGGGGGATCCTATCTTGAGAATACATTAAAAATCAAAGTCTTTATCAATATAATGAGAGTAAGATCCAGTTATAATAAAATCATAAATGCACCAAGAGGAGGAAGACAAACTGCATCTTATGATGATAGTATACCAAGCACTAGGATACCTTCGTACACCACACCTTCATGAGGCAAAGGAAGAAACAACACCCATTCAATACAACCATTCACATATAACAAGGTACACAAATTCTTTTTTTTAGTGACACTATTGTAAAAAGTATTTCCATTATGCAAATGAATGCATAAAGAGGTAGTTTGATATGAATAAATAGAAGGCCAAATTCACTAAGGAGAACTAATATTCTAACCTGAGTCAAAACTCAGTCATGATCACTTACAATGTAGTGCAAGAGATCATAAAAGATGTGTGTTTCCTAAAATATGGTTGTAACAACCACATGACTAGAAGAAAATACACGTTTGTAACCATAGATGACTCTATCAGGTTAGAATTCAAGCTTAGTAATGACAACAAGTCTACATCATGGGAAAAGGAACAATTCCCATTAATACCAAGTAAGGGAAGAAGAAATTCATCCCCAATTTATTTTAGGTTCCTAATATGAAACACAACCTAATAAGCATAGGTCAACTACTATAGAAGGGATACAAAGTCCATTTTAATCATGATAAAAGGGTCATTACAGAAATACCACAATGTAATAGATTGATTGGAAAAGTTTATATGACAAGGAACATAATGTTTCCTTTCAGAATTCATGCTTTAGTGACCCAAACATATAGATTTTATAAATTCTAGACTCAAGCAACTACTGAAACAACCTTCAAGGCATCACATTATAATCAATCCTAGTTATGAAATTTAAGATTTGGCAATCTAAATTTTAATGGTATAAAATTATTACATCAGGAGACCATGGTGAATGGTTTTCCATTGACCTAGTAACCTAACATAGTTTATGAGAATTGCATACTAGGTAAACAACATAGAGAGAGATTTATTGTGGGAGAGTCATATCATACAAAAGTGCAGTTGATATTGCCCACACAGGTCTCTGTGAAAAAATGAAATCCTACTTACTACGAGGAAATTTATATTTTTTGAAGTTCATAGATGATTACAATAGAAAGACATGGGTTTACTTACTAAATCACAAATATGATGTTTTCAACATCTTCAAGGAGTTTAGAGCCTAATTTGAAAATCAAAGTGGGTATTACATCAAAATGTTTAGATCTAATCAAGGAGAGTACATCTCAAATGAATTCCATAACTTTTACAAATCTCATTAAATCAAGAAGCAATTAACCACAAGGTATACACATCAGCATAATGGTGTATTAGAAAGGAAGTATAGAACAATCATGGAGATGTCTTGAATCATGTTGAAGGCCAAACACCTAATGATTGAGTATTGGGTAGAAGTTATATGATGAAAAATTTATCTCCTAAATAAATCTCTAATTAAGAGTATAAAGAAAAAATTTCCTCAAGAATTAGGGATTGGAAAAAACATAGTGGAGAAAAGTGCCATCATATTTGAGAAATAAAATCGATAATAGAGGAGAAAAGTGCATCTTTTTAAGATATAGTGAGTAGTCCAAAGTTTACAAGTTATACAATCCCATCACAAAAAAAATAGCATCAATAAAGATGTAGAATTCGTCGAGTAAGAAACATGGGATGGAAGCATAGACAAAACAACTACATTTGGTGTTAACACTCCACATGATAATGAGCTAGAAGATATTGGAGAACATCATTTACCTATAACTCCATAAGCATGTGGTCTAGTAACACCTTCCACCACGTAACACACTCTAAATTCAATGTCTAAACTATTGTTAGTACCAAGCACATTTGCACCTATTAGCTTTCATAATGATGATTTAACAGATCTAAGTATGTGCACAAAGTTGGAGTATAATTCCATGGATATTAACCCCAAAGCATACATGTTACATCCATAGTACACACACGTTATTTGAATTTAGGATCAAGATTCCTGATCTATAATACATGCACATTATGGAAACATAACACATACACATTATTGTAGTTCCAATAACATGTACACATTATTGACATTAAGATTAGTTTAAATAACATGTACATAAAAAATATGAAAAGGTCCACCTAATGGCACACTTCTTTTAGTCTCATTTTCCTACTCACTCTTCACTTGTCATTGTTATACCATAATCCTATTATACTTATAAGAGGATAGTAACACACTTGGATCATCTGATACATCATTGAATTAATAATTTCACCATGGAGGGGAGTTAAGTAATTGAAAACTAAACTTATTAACCCTAAATTTTGGCAAGTTTTTTACATTGTTTAATTGTAAAACATTATTATTTTTTAATATCTCAATCCATTGCAAAATAATAGCATGTTAACCATCATCCTAACCCTCTGCCTAACCGTACAAACCCTCATATCCCTCCTATATTTCCATAATATCTCTTAGGTAGTTATGAGAATCTAGCTACACATAGTGAAAAAAGTATAAATTGAATAAAAAATCAAGATAATGAGGGACCCCACATTGACCAACATCCATCGAACCTATTTGGCCAATACCCTAGAGTTATTATTGGGTCAAGTTGACTCGATAATGAATCAAATTCATAGATGGGAATCATATAAGGATAGATATCAGGCTTACTATGCTAATAATTTATCAACATGTGAGGTGAAGGACAAAAGAATATCAAAATACCTAATTTTTACCTTATTCATCGACCCAATGACCAATGCACCTTTTCCAGTAACCACTAAATGTTTCCCAATCCATTGATGCTGACATAGTTTGATTAGTTCCAACTTTTAGGAATAATGGGGGATATTGTTTGATTATCCACCATATAATGACCATGATGTCCCATTGTATTTTTTGAGAAAAATGTACTATGAGTTTGTCCTCAATGAGATTCCTAATTATTTTGTATATGGTGAATTTTAGGATTGAGGGAAAGGCTATATGCAAGATCGACTAGCTAAATGTCATGCAAATAATTGGCCTGTAAGGATCCCTACCTAAAAATCACTATAGCCTTAGATCCAAACTATGGTGAAGGAGGTTTTAGAGATTGAAACATTGCATGCACTTAGTGCACTTATTGATACACTTGTTTAGCATATGCATAGGATTTATGAGACCAATTCTATAGATACTCCACCTAGTGTGCACACACAACCTCACCATTGCATGTATTATGGTGTTTTATGCATTGGATCTTCGGATGATGATGGTGGTGATTTTGAGGGCTTAGATGGTATACTCTTGAATGATGAGTTTTTGGCATGTATATATAGTGTCCACATGTCAGTCAATACACACATGTATGTATTATTTATATAGAAGTAATTTTAAATTTAAGTTATATTTGTAGTTAAAATCTAACAGTTAATTTACATAGAAATTGAATAATATGTGTACTTGTTAGATTGTAGGGGGAGATAAGGCCTACATCTTCATGGTCCATGAATACATTTGTGGATATTCGTTATTCTATATTTACATATGTAGATCCATATTATGGGCCATCCATTACTTCAGATGTCAATGTTACTAGGCCGTTGATTACACATATAGAGGTAAAATTTTGAGTTAATATGATACTCTTTCAATATGTGTTTCAATTAAAACTATATGGAAGAAAAGAGTATAATATTTGAGATAGAGTCATATATTACCATGAATTATCTATCATGGTTGGGATACATCATTTATCACTATTTAAATGTGGATAGCCTTACTACACTAGTTAAATATCAATTGGGTCTTTATATTCATGTTTTGTATTCATTCAATTTACATACACGCCACATTTCTATTATAAGTACTTGATTGAAACAAATAATAGAATACTCATATCTTGCATACCTTATTTATATGCTCTTATAAATTTTAATTATGCATGTTTGATGAAGTGGTTATGTTAGACCACATCCTTATGAATTTTGATGATGTGGTTATGTTCTAAATCTTCCTTTGGGTTGTTTGGATACTTTTCTCTGGGCCTTTTAAGTAATGCAAGATTATAATTCTTATGTCTCTTAAGACCTTGGAATATTTTGGTGGTTATAGATATTTTGCTTCAGTTAATAAACTATTTTTTTATCCCTCTCCACTACACTCATCTTGTCCATTTCTTCTCTTATCATATATTTGATCCATTGTTCAGGACCATAGAAACACTAATGATAGATGTCAAAGTTAAACCTGTAGTTAGATAAATCCACCTCCAGTGCTTCATGGCTTGAAAATGGCATTGATAACATGTTTGGGGTGGTTTATAATGTTTAGGATGAAGTTCTTGGCCTTTGATCATCCCTGGTCAAGAGACCCACCACCCATTCTAGCCTCAAGAATGCCCTTCTCAAAATAAGAAAAATTTAAAATTTAAGACTAACTTCAAGCATACATAAAACAAATATTGTAATTCATTGTCATGAACCTAAAGAACACTCAAATTCTTTTGTATTCCCTATAATTTCACCCTAGATCATGTCAATAAAACCTTTAGGATGAATATGTGGAAAAATTTGCAGTTATGGGTCTTGAAATACAATGTTTTTATAGTGAAGAGAAAAATTATTGTCCTCCAATTGGAATTTCTACCTCCAAGACATCCAAGTGAAATTTCATCACTTGGAACACATATAGATAGGTGAATGACATGTGTCACCATGGCTTGAACCTCCAAACCCACATGAAGCATGTGTTCATTATTATTTGGGAGCATGGAAACACTGACAACAAATGTTATCAAAGTTGAATCTGCAGATGGAGAACTCTATATATTGTGCTTTGTGGCTCAAAAATGGTATTTCAAACATATTTATGGTGGTGTATAATGTATAATACTAAGTTATTATAATTTTATAATGTGCAGAAAATATACCCACCACCCATTATGGCCTCAAGAATGCCCATCCTAAAATAAGAAAAATATAATTTTTAGCCTAACTTCAAGCATGCATAAAATAGAAACCATAATTCATTGGCATAAAATAGAAAAATATTCATGTGCATGTTAAAGCCTCATAATTTTATTTTGGATCATGTTGATATAAAATTCATGATGAATCCATTTCACAAGTTGCATTGACTGGTCTTGAAATGCAATGTTTTAGAGTGAAGAGACAAATTCTTATCCTCAAACTAGTATTTATGCCTCCAAGACCTCCAGATGAAATTATTTCACTTGGATCACATATATACAGGTGAAAAACATCTAATAACATGATCCATACCATGAAACCCACCCAAAAATGTGTTTTCCCTACTACTCAGGAGCGAGGCAACATTGATAATAAATGTTGTCAAAGTTAAAGCTGTAGATGTTGAACTCCACCTCTAGTGGTTCATGGATAGAAAATGGCATTGATAAAAAATGCATGCTAGTGGATAACATCTAGGAACATTTTATTTACCATTGATCATGCTCGATCGAGAGAACCACCACCCATTCCGGTTTAAATAATGTACTTCACAAAATAAGAAAAATCTAGTTTTTAATCCTATCTTCATGCATGCGTAAAATGTAAACCCTAAGTCATTGGCATAAATATAAATAAAAATAATGTGTGTGTAAAATAACTCTAATTTCACTCAATATCAAATCAATCTAACCTTTAAGATGAATTCTTTGCACAAGTTACAGTTATACGTCCTGAAATACAATTTTTTTTTGCAGTGAAGAGACATGTTCTTATCCTCAAACTAGAATTTATACCTCTGGGACCTCCAAGAGAAATTAAATCACTAAATTAACATCTATATATGAAAATTACATGTTATCCTATGACCATGATGTCAAAATCCACTGAGAAGTGTGTTTTCACTACTATTTAAGAGCGTGGAGACACTGACAATAGATGTTATCAAAGTTGAAGATATAGTTTGAGAACTCTACCTCTAGTGCTTCATGGATTATAAATGACATTTAAAACACATATATGGTGGTGTATAATGTCCATTAATATGTTATTGGCCTTCCATCATGCCCAGTCGAGAGACCCACCATCCATTTTAGCCTTAATAATGCCCTTCTCAAAACAATCAAAATGCAATCTTTTAGCCTAATTTCAGACATGCATCTAACAAAACTCATAATCCATTGAAACAAACCAAAATAAACTCAAGCACATTTTGAATCTTTATATCATGTTTATTTAACAGCTAGTGCCAATCCATGGCACAAGTTGTGGTGATGGGTTCTAAAATGCAACCTTTTTGTAATGAAGAGATAAGTTCTTGTCCTCTAATAGGCATTTATGATTTTAGGACCTCTAGGTGCAAGTAACTCACTTTGAGAACATATATATATTTTAATAAAATGTGATCACAAAACCATGATGTAAAAAACCACTTAAAATTATCTTTTCACTACTATCTAGGAGTGTGGAAACACTAACAACAAATGTTCTCAAAGTTGAAGCTCTAGTTGGAGAACTCGGCTTCTAGTTATTTATGGCTCAAAAATGGAATTGAAAAAATTTATGGGGTGGTGGATAATGTATAGGATTATGTTCTTGGAATATTATCATTCCTAGTTGAGAGGCCCACTGGCCTTAAGAATGCCCTTCTCAAAATAAAAAATGCAGTTTTAAAACTAACTTCAATCTTGCATAAACTAAAAAATGTAAGTGATTGGTATAAACTAAGAGAAATATCACGTTCATATCAAACCCATATAATTTCACCCTAGATCATGTCAATGGAAACATCAAGACCAATACATGGCATAATATATAGTGATAGGTCTTGAAATGCAACTTTTTTGTAGTGAAGAGATAAGTTCTTATCTTCTAACTATCATTTTTTCCTTCGTCACCTCCAGTAACAACTCCCTCACTTAGATCACATATAAATAGGAAAATTACATGTTATCCCATGACCAAAACATCCAAATCTATCTAGAATTAGGTTTTCACTACTTTTAAGAATGTGGAAACACTAACAACAAATATTGTCTAAGTTGAAGTTGTAGTTGGAGAAATCCACCTACAGTTCTTCATGGATAGAAATTAGCACTACCAAAACATCCAAGGTGGTGGATAACATCTAGGACAAATTTTTTGGACTTTGATCATGCCTGATCGAGAGACCCACCACCCACTTCATCCTCATAAAAACCCATCCCAATAGAAGAAAAATGTAGTTTTTAGCCGAACTTCAGGCATGTGTAAAATAAAAATTGTAAATCATTGGAAAAAACCAAAAGAACCATCACATGCATGTTTAATACCTCTAATTTCACCATGAATCATATTGATAGAACCTTTAGAACCAATCCATGGCATAAGTTACAGTGAGGGGTCTTGAAATACAACTTTTTTTACAGTGAATATGAAAATGACACAATCTCCCATGACTTTGACCTCCAAACCCACCCGAAAGAGTGTTTTCACTAGTATTTAGGAGTGTGGAAATGTTGAAAACAAATGTTTTCAAAGTTGAAGCTCTAGTAGAGAGCTTTGCCTCTAGTGCTTCACGGTTAGAAACTGGGACTACCAACTAACCTAGGGTAGTGGATAACATCCAAGACTGGGTTCTTGACTTCCCATCATACCTGATAAAGATACCCACCACCCATTCCATCTTCAAGAAGACCCATTAGATAATTAATTATTACTTATATTAAGCTTTGTTTAGCTTCAAGATTATGAAATTATTTACTAACAATGCCAACCACATGAATGTGAAAGCTTATATGGCACCACTAACCTACAAAAAAATTGTTACTAACTAATTAATAATGAAATTTACTCTTACTACCTACAAAATTAATAAAATTTCATAAAATTAAATATATCTACATTTGACAAGTTAACATACCTTAGAATTTTAATCCAATGAACCACTAGGATCTACTCTAATCTTGATAGTAGAAAGAATAACTTCATGGTCTAAATCATGATCTTTCTATATATTATTGTTTAATGACCTCCCATGATATTTTACCAATTGAATATTTGTTGGAAGAACCAAATTTGAAAAGTGTAGTATGTTCCTATGTGTTTCAAATTATTCAAACAACCATACATCTCTATTTTTTTATAGCATGTCATTGAAACCATGTCCTAGTGACACCCACAAACCTATTGGGAAAGTAAATGTTTTTTCCATATATGATTGGGGAAGTCATTTATTTTTATTTTCCTCTACATAATGACATAAGTAGTAATGTGTTCCTTCTTCATTGTCCTCGTCAACAATAGCTACAAAAACATGCCCTGTATAAAGATATATAATGAAAATTAATAACTTAATATGTTTCATTTTAATGATAATGTCAAGATAGATAATGAGAATAAATAGTACATAATGATTAATATTCTACTTGGTTGCACTAGATTAGATACATCGTCAAAGTTATGTGATGATGTCATATATGTAAGTTTTAATGCTACTAAAACTAGATATATGTTGATTGGAATTATAGGTCTGACACTCCATTCATCCACCCACTTATTTGGCTCACACTCATTCCAAATAGAGTCCTTACATGCGAGAAAACCATGTCTAGTGTCTTGTATGAATAATCCAATAAATTATATTTAAGATATGAAATGAGTGGATATCACTCGATCCTTTTACAATCATAAAATCCTCATACTTTTCCAAGTGTTCTTCCTCCATAAACCAAAAATATTTATGAATAGTAGAATTATATTGATCACCATATCCCATTTTTTCATTATACCATTTAATAATGGTTATTGTACTAGTCAAAATAGTACCATATTTAAATTTCAACTCCTCTCTTGCAACATTTATTTTTACACATGATCCAACACCATCATGCTCTCATTTTCAATGGCCAGTCTTAATGAAAACCCAAATATGTTCTACAATAGTGGTAACATGCATCCTTCTCAACTAGTAAAATATCCATGAAATATTAGATTAGGATGTGCATTTATCTAACCAAATGTAGTGTTGATTGAAATAAATGTTCTTTTTAGTCAACCATCCATAAAACTTCTCAAAATAACCTTTCGCCTACTTTGTATAATGTAATTAGTCATCACTTCCATATAAATTGTACTCCATTAATATTTGTTTTATCTTTCTCAGTATTAATAAGTTGAGATATCCATTGGGATCTGACATATTTGATAGTTTTGGGAGACTACCATATCTGACTCCAAGTGGTGTCATGAAAACTCCTGTTTGAGCATTAATCACTAATAAATGAGTATAATTAAATTTACCACTTTGAATTAATCACATAAATAAAAAATATGCCATCACATACATTATAAATGTCATTTCACATGTTGCAATAACATAACTTAATAAATGATTAAGATTGCTAATGTTGTGGCTAATATTGCAATCAATTAATCAATAGATCTTATTACTATTAATCATAGTTACAATTCATTGATAAGATTGGACATTGATGTTGGTAATAAATTTCATTTTCATCTTTCTTTACCTCTTCCACCACCATATTGTGGCTATGGTTGGTTCATCTTTATTTATTTCCTTCTTAGCATGATTTTTTTCCCATGAAATGGATTTGAACTATATGCTCTTGTCAACTAGTTCTACTCAAATTTTAATAGTGGTTGTTGTGCAAGAAGCTTTAACTTATCCTTTAGCTCTATACTCATGCCAAAAACCATAAATGTCTTTACCTGGAAGATTTTTGCCTCATCATTTGTACATCTTTTGGATTCCTTATGAACAAGTTTTCAATGTTATTATTTCTATCATTGGGGAATAATTCCTTTCCACTACTAGCATGAGGAGAGTCAGTTCAATCATGATCTCTGATAATAAAAAGGCAAAATCCTTAGTTGATTTATTTGTTAATCTAGTCTTCAAGGTCAGCTCGAATGAAGTTATAACATCCTTTGATGGCGACTAGGAAGAATCTTTACCCTTCTTTGGGAAGGACAGGTTTGGGTTCATACCAATGACTATGCTCAGGGACTTAGAAAGTAGATTATTTTTTCTCCATGATTACATTTAGTCCCTTTTTTTTGAGTTGAATTCAAATAGATTATCTGGTTAATTATTTCCCCCACTACCTTTAAATAATGCTTTATCATTGTTACTTGCTCTGAAACACATGCATGTTGTTTGACATCCCTACCCAAGGATTAAATCAGTCAAATTATTAGCTAGGTTGGTGTTTCATGGCATTTCCCCTTCTCCTCCATGGATGGTCAAATAAACTTTGGCATCAATTTACATGGCTTCAGATAAACAATAAGTTGTAAACAAATGCAAGTCCAAGTAGTTAGACACGTTTCTTGCCTTGATGATTCCTGGTTCCAATGTGTTGGTTATTGATTCAGCTTCTATAAAGTATCCTTTACTATTTGTAAATTATTCCCAGCCTATGTCTACATTCAATTTTATCGAAATCATATGAATTGACTATATTTATGAATGTTTTTCTACTTTTTTTTCACCGTTCTAATACATTTTAAGTTTTTTTATAACTCAGAATATATTATGCAAAGGAAATGAAAATCTCTTGTTTGGTATTTTTTTTGGTACATATTCTTATTTTTCATCGAGCAAGCATCCCATAAACCTATTATCTATCAAAAAAGAAAAAGAAGTAAAATAAAACATAAATTGATCAGTTATTCCAATTCTAGAAATTGGGGTAGTATAAACATCCATATTTCTATAATAATATAAAAATATATAGTTTAATTAATGACATATCCAATTCTTTTTCTCTAGTTTTTTTTACTTGGATTGGGCAGTAATATAGCCAACAAATTTTATACTTAAAAATTGATCCCATGAAAGGATTTTTTTTTTAAAGGATGCTTATTTTTATAAAAAGGTTCTAAAATTTCCATTTTTTATGCCTTTCATTTTTCATTTTTCCAAATTATCATTAGCCATTCCATGCAACCACTATTTTTGCTATATGTAGGTACTAAAGCCTCTTCATGGCTCTTGTTTATATATAAGTAAAAATAGACTCCCAAATGGATATAAATGATAATCAATAGGAGCATGGATGGAATATGCTCTTAGCATAAATATTATATAAGTTTAGTAGAGGGACACATTTTTAGGAAAAAAAAATTATCCAAAAATTTCATTTCTGACAGCATAAATGATGGGATTCATTAGTGACTAGCAGGGCGCTAAAATACACACTAAATAATGAGGATAGATGCATGTGGTCCCACCATCACCATCACTCGATCTAATTCCCATTTTATCTGTGGCATGGACAAATAAAATAAAGGAACCTATATTGAAACATACCACTTGTCACATGAAAATGCAATGTATTTTAAAAATCTATATATATACACACACACACACACACACAACCAATTATTATGTTAGTTGAAGGGTCTTATTATGGGATTATGTTTTTATAATAAGGGAAATTGAGGCATTGTTTAACATCTATGTTGACTACTTTAACAAAAGGTGATCCCCCTTATAACCTTTGGATGGTGTGATAGGAGTCCTCACCCCACACTGCAAGATAACTCAAGAGTTGATCCCATGACTAGTATTACCTCTACAAGCTATCAATACCAAGTGATCTATACCTCGAGGCCTATTGTAGGATTATTTTCATTGACATTAATTATATAGTAAGAGGGATATTTCCATTGTAACATTTTCATGATTAACAAAAAGATAATGGTATATAAGGTTTGTTGTTATGGACCAAGCCTTCCAACCAATAAAGACTAACAAATTTTCAAAAGGTGTGAGATATGCCAAAAGCGATGCAATTTTTTATTTTAGTAAAATGGAGTTTTGTAAAGTGAAAGATTGTAAATCAACAGTCGTACC
Source organism: Torreya grandis (assembly GCA_037957365.1). Taxonomy (NCBI): domain Eukaryota; kingdom Viridiplantae; phylum Streptophyta; class Pinopsida; order Cupressales; family Taxaceae; genus Torreya; species Torreya grandis. The sequence continues at coordinate 978,319 of JARHVA010001515.1, forward strand.
TCAATCAAAACTCATGACTATTGTCCTTGTCTCACCTTATGTGTACAAAGTTTAAGGCAATAATAATTTGATATTATATTTAATATTACTTCAAAAACATATTTTTCCTAACCAATTCTCCCTTATATTTTATATATTTTTTCAAATAAGGATAAATTAAATATGCTTACACAGATAGGCTCCAACGGTGGTCATATTTTCTTCCAAGGGTCTGAGTACGGTGGTTTTGCATGTTCATAAGCCTCATGTAATTTATTTAGGTGTCAACATATTGGAAACATGGATGAAGGGAAACTATAGTATAGACTTCAATACCTCCATGTCTTGTCCCCACATCAGTGACATTACAACATTTATTTGAGTCACACATTGAACATGGAACCCTATCACAATCAAATCAACTCCCATGATATATTTTTCCACCCTTGACAATAAAAAATGACCAATCAAAGATGCCACCACCCTACATGTTGTAAATCCCTTAAGTTATCATAGGAGATTAAGTTAAGTCAACTTTGAGGTGGGTAGTCACCAAACAATTATGAATCTATTATGGATTATAGCTTACAATAATAATAAATTAATTTATAATTTAACTTTATTCTCAATTAAATATATCAAATAAAAATAATGATGTATTATGATCATTTTATATAATTGAATTAGGTTATATGTGAATGTGAGGCATTTATATTATTTTATATACCAACAAATTAACGTACAAAATTATTGGTCCCTCTCTTGTTAAACAATAGGTTTAAAAAATCATTAATTTAAAGCTAAAAAAAGATGTTCTTTTCCTTCCATTGATAAATTTGATTTGGAAAAAAAACAATATCTCTTACCTCAAAATTTCATGACATTTATTTGAGGATTTACTTTTATTATTGTGCCAAAGACAAGAATGTAGGAACAATCAGAATGTGCTTGAAAAATTGAACTGTTGATCGAACGATGATACATGGTTTTACCTATATTTGCTTTATATATATATTCTGGTAAATTTTTCTCTTTACTAAAGACATTTTTTCTATTATTTAAATTTTATTTTTTTTAAAAAAAAAAAAAAATGTTGATCAATGTAAATGCGACAATGTATGTATGTATGGCCTTTATCACCTCTACTTGTATTACCCTACATTTAATGTTCATGTTGTATGTGCATTCACATGTTATATTTTTTTTAAATGTACTTAGACATAGGTAATGTGGATGTATTTATTTTGTGCTAAAAAATATTTTGTGAAAAACTAGTGTGGTTTTTTAACCATTAAATTAAAAGTCCCTCTGTTGATTGCTATCTGCGATGATCGATGATCTGAAGATAATTTTTATAATGTATTATTTTTATAAAAACTATATAGATTTCAAAGTTATATAGTTATCAATTTTTTTTTTAATTTAATTAAAGATTGGTTTTTTTATGTTTATATATTGTATTTTTTTTTGGCAATATGTGGAATTAAAGTAGTATGTAGAAAATCATTTTTATGCTGTTTGTGATATTTTTAACGAGGTTTTAGGTTTCATTATATATATTGTATTATTTTTATAAAAACTATTTTTATGGCAACAAGTATATAGATTTCAAAGTTATATAGTTATCATTTTTTTATTTCTTTTAAATTCAATTAAAGATCCGTTTTTTTTGTGTTTATATATTGTATTTTTTTTTAACAATATGTGGAATTAAAGTAGTATGTAGAAAATCATTTTTTATGTTGTTTGTGATATTTTTCATGAGGTTTTAGGTTTCATTTTATATATATATATATATATATATATATATATATATATATATATATATATATATATATATATATATAGGTCTCATTTTTAATGTTGGGTTTCTAAATTAGATTTTTAAATTTTCTTTTTTCAAAGATTTGGGTTTGATGACAAAATCAAGGATTATGTGAATATATAAATCATTTATATTTTTTTGGGTTATTATTATTCGAGGAAGTTAAGTTCTATTTAGGTTAAGTTCGATTAAGGGCTTAACAATTTGCATATGGTATGTGCATATTATGTTGACATTCTCACTTTGGGATGTCTACCCCACTTTGGATGTGCACATTATGTTATCATTCCCACTATGGCAACCCCTCTCTCTCTCTCTGTCCTATTTATTGATCCTTTTGGAGTGCATTTGGTAAGAGATGAGGAGGATATTTAGTTGTATAACCATTTGAGCAAAATATAGTTTGCTTAGTTTTGTGTGAAATACATTAATGACTTCCAATGTGGTAATGTCCTGATAGAGAGATTTTGGGCGAGTTTTTATCATTCTAGCATGGTATTAGAGCACCTCCAAGTAGACATTATGTAGTATGGAGAACAAAATGGAGTATTGATGAGGAGATATGTGAAGAATTTTGGCATTATAATCAGTTTTGAGCAATATATAGTTCATTCTTTATGTGTGAAATACATTAGCCTCTGTCATTACCTTGATGTGGTAATGGCCTCTTGGATAAACCTTGGGTGAGTGCATTAATCACTATGACATGATATTAGAGCACCTCCATGAAATCATTACCCTGTTAAATGCTTCGAATCTTTTTTATTTTTATGAACCATTGAAGGTCATACGATACCCATTGTTATAACCTGTTAGTTGTTATTTGATTTTTTTTAAAGCCCAATTTATTTTTGGCCATACAACCATACACTAATTTTAAGCCTATGTTTGTCTTTTGTGGTTATTGGTAATGCAGACTTATTGGCTAGGTTTGTCATTTACTTGTAAGTTCTTGTATGGTTGTACTCCTTGTTGATGTGGGTTTTATGCACACCACTAGAGATCTTAAGAGTTAACATCTAACATTTTAGGATTAGTAAAAATATTTCACTCTAAGGCATGAGTTGCAGGGTATTTGTTTTATAACAACATGTTAGTGGAATAGCAATGAACGAAGTAGATTGTTTACCATGGATGGATTGGCTATGAATGGACCTAGATCTACTTGAAGTGGGTGGAAGGATGATGGTTCTAACTAAATTGGGTAGGACATTCAAAAGAAACTCAAAAAAGAGACAAAGGAAGGGCAAAAAAGAAGTATGTAGACCACACAAGATGAGACATTTCAATACTAGCACTTGAACTTATGTCAGACAAAAAATCAAAATACCAATGTATGTTAAAAGATGTTGTGTCAAACTAACAATAAGATATAGTTAGGAGTCAAAGGAAAACAAAACATGGTAAACTTAAACATGCATAACCAAAGGTTTTTGCATTTGTTAGATTGCTATTGCACATCCATAAAGGAGATTATAATCAACATGCAAAATGTATTCTAATCAATGATAACTCAAAATGAATAATTGTATTAGAAAGATAACTCATGCACAAATAAAAGAAATAAGATACCCGAAAGATAACATGTCTTCTATATTCCACATAATTGGATAAGAATCAAGATTTGCACATCAAGATCAAGTTAACAAAAATTCTCAAAATTTTATTCTATTCTCAATAATTAAAATTCTCCTCCTTTTGGGACTAGGAGGTTATAAGTATATATAGAATTTGGATGGGGAAGGCCTCATATCTCAAGGAAAGTGTAATAATACAATTAAAAAAATAGTAATGTATGCTAATTTCATGCAAAATATGCATATACAACATTACTAGTTCATAATAGAATTATTCATATAAAATACAATACTTACATGCTAAATAAATATGTAACTAACAGGTCCATATTAACTAAACCATGCAAGTAGATATGTATAATTAAATGGTGTTGATGTGGCACTTCTAGAAGAATTTAAATTATATTAAAGTTAAAGTGGAAGTTAATATGGATGGAAGTATAGTCGCAACTAGAGTTACAACTAAAATAGGTAGTGGAACTAATGATGAACCCGAAGTAGTTGATAGAAGTGGGACATAGGCCGACCTATTCTAAATGTGTACCAGTGTGTATTTGAGGAGTTGAGTAATATGAAGTAGGGTTAGATTAACCCTTGCTACCATAGTTACTTGTGTATTTGCCTCCATCTAAAGATAAAATGCATGACTCATCTGTTAATCAATCTCTATGTCTCAAAATTGAGGATAGCTCTTTTGAATAACTAAGTAATCATGTCCATCAGTTTATTGCATATATCTAAAGAAATTTTGACCCCATTTTATAATGATTCAATCCTAATAATATTATCTCTCACAAAATTGACCAACTGTATTAGCTCATCATTAGTTTTATAAATTATGGCTTCACTATTTGCATTGAAGCTATCCAATGTTTCTTGCATAAGGTTCTCAAAAATGGGTCTGAGCACTAGTTTCCTCTATGTGGTGCATACTTGAAGGAATCTTAGTTTTGTTTAAAAATAAATAACCTCCCTCTCCTTATTGGCAATTTGCTACATCCAAATCCCACAACTCTTGATGCAGGTCAAATATATTATCGCTCTTTGTAGCAATGTAATTATGTGCCCAAGAAACCTCACATGTTGTCATTAATTTGAGGTTAGCATAAGCCTTATTTCTTGTTTCTTGGCTTATGAAATACAATTTTCCATAAATATCTTCTATTTTATTAAATAGTTAAATAATGTCACCCCATTTTGGTTGGGAGGTGGCCTTTGTAGGACCTTATTGAGGAAATGAGGGTGAAAGAAGCCTCCTCGTTGTCTCTGTAAATTATCTATTATCTCCTTAGGGCCCCTAAATAGTACTAAACTCTTATGGCTACTTCTACACATCTTGATCAAAACTCTTAAACATTTCCTTGATCACCAACTATTATATCTACAAAACTATAAGGATCTTCTTTAATCCTATTAGGGTCTGAAAGGATTCACCTCTCCTTCTCTTAGTTAGAGAGAAAATATTTTGTCTTTGACTCCAGATCTATTTGTTGACCTTCAGCCATCCATAATTTTCCTCTTGATTTTTCTCAAAGTGTTTATTTGCATATCAAATATGGAATTTGACTGTAGGCTGCTCAGTTATCATTAGGTCTTATCTTCCTAGTTTCATCTTCGATACTGTAATTGATTGATCCATAAAGGAATATTCAGGGCAACTAGTGATTTTATTTATTTTATAGGCTATGTTTGTTGAAAATTTGAAAGGGATGGCCCTGTAGGTATCATAGGATTTAATGTCTGATGTCCCAATTACAAGAAAAGGAGGAGTAACCTTACTCAAGTGAGTAACCCTGCTTCTGGACTAGTGCGTCTATGATGTATTTAGCCTTTCCTTCTTCCTTGTGCATCTAAAATTGTAGGTGTCTATATCTATGTAAAGATCAACCAATGGTCATTTATATCTCTGTAAATTACCTATAGAGGGGTGATCTTGTGTAGAAAAAATAGAGGTAGATACTAGGCTTTCAAAATGTACCCACTTGGCTTCGACTAGGGGATTGAGGGCTAGTCCCATTAAATAATGAAATAAGTCACTAGGGTGCTTACTAGATTTTGCTAAATAATCAGTAATAGTATTATATGCAACCCCAACATTCATATCAGTAGTGGTCATAGGATCCACTATTAGTAGGCTAGACAATGGTAGGAAAAATGGGTAATGGAGTAGTAACTTGTGGCTAGGTTATTTGAACAAAAGAATGTAAAGAATACAAAGAATTCTATTGTACCAATAGATATTACATAAATAGAAGTAAATAACTATATAATGAGACACCTATGTGATACTTACAACCAATAGAGGAATATCTCAGAGTATTGGATACTGTAGTTGACATTGTTGTGATCTCAGGTGGAGAGCTTGGAGATGTAGTTGGGGTTGACCCATGGTATTGTAGATTTAAATTGAGACTATGCTTCTCTTGTAATGCATCTCCCTCTCTATCTAAAAATAGTTTAGTAGTTACCAAGTTATCATCCTTATGATTGACCTATTTCAGATCCTTCTATAAACTCTATTCATCCTTGATTGGGCACTTTCCTCAGATAGCCATTCATCTTCTAGGTCTGGTTCTATGGTTTCACTGATGGACCATGACTTTTTAGTTTTAGGTGCCTTGATGACCATTCATCCTTAGTCTTCCATCTCTGATCTTCTTCCTCACTGCCTTAGACTATCATAGTGCCCAATCTTCATGTTCCTCTTATTTTATCCTCCCTATACTTAGGAATTTATGTTTCTTCTTTCTTTACTTCTACCTTCTAAGGAAAATTAGGTGGAATCTTAGGATTCCTTGTATATGTGAGTATTATTTTAATAGTAGTTGGCCTAGTTGAAACTGAGATGGGAAATGGAAGAAGTGTGGAGGCATCATATGGTGATGGAGTAGGAATGGAAATCACCACTCATAGAATGATAAGTGGTGATGATGGTTTCTTAGGAGACTAGGGAATTACCAATGGTGGTGAAAAAAGAAAAAAAGTAATCAAAATAAGAGACAAGAATGTAGTGAGAGTTACCTATTATTATATAGTTAGTGGAGGCAAAGGCAACATAAAAAAACATATTAGCTACTCCACTTAGACTTATAGGCCTCTGTTCCTCAATGGTATTATGTGGAGAGGTAAAAACAACTATATGTGTAGAGGAAATTATAAGAACCCCCACTCTTTCTTCGCCCTGAGCTACCCTAGATGGGCTATATTCTTCTTGTGTTCCTAGATTTACTTGAGGAGGGGGTTCATGAATGATTTTTCAAACTTATCGATGCTTGTCAATCTATTTACATTTTTTTTGGGTGATGGTAGGATCATATTGGATCCTCTGCACCACAATCATGGACATGTTGGATCTATGCATCCTAATTAACACCCTAGAATCATCTTCATCATTTATGGAAATGTTGTCATGGTCATAGGCATGGTTCATGCTATTGATCTTGATTTTCCTTTCATATTTCTTTAAAGCATCCAAGGAAGGTGAAAGAATTCTTGTGTTTTCATTCCTTGATTTTTAGTTGTGCTTGCCATTTACTTTTATTAACAAAGATCTCCCTAGTGTCTAGGCCTAGAGATGTTATGCTATTAGAGTGTTTATTTCAGTTTGTTTTTATTTTATAACTAAAATCATACTAACCATTCTCTCTGGATTCAAATTCCTAGGTCACATGAACTAGGTACTAAAAGAGCAAGTTAAAGATGGTTTCAGGTTTGTTATGGCGATGAAAAAGAATCTGAATTAGATTGAGTACATGACCTAGTACTGGGGATCTGCTCCTCCCCACACTTCATGAACCTGAAGCTAAGTCAAGCCTCTTATCCAATAGATACCATTTATCTAGATTTTATACTCCACCAGATAATGGGGTGTGTCCTTCCCTTGGTGATGAAATCCAAGTAGAATCACTAAAAAGGGAAAGGTGATCCAAATAGTGATAAAATCCCAATGGGCCTTCTCTCAAGTATGTTAAGATGTTTGCTTTGTGATGTGGTTTGGTTGTGTAACATATGTGTGCTAAGATTAAACCATAATTCTTTAATTAACTAGGTGAGCTAGATCAAGCAAGCAAAACATGAATGCATAAATTTATTTTATGCCCAATAGGAAATTTTTATATTTTGTTGGTTTGAGAATACAATAAATAAGAAATGGAACTAAGTCCCACCAGGCATGCCAGAATGTTTATGCTAGAATTTACACTTTTATAACTAAGAAGAAATAAAGATATAGATGCTACTAAAAAGGGTTGAAATGGGTATGGTAGAAAAACTAGTAGAAATGTGCACGTGATCTAGACAAAGTAGACAACTCTCCTTTGGATAGGGGAAGATGACCTACATAAGAAAGTAGTCAAAAGAAGTTTGTTTGTTAGATAAGAAGGAAGGGTGGATTGCCTAGCTAATGTTAGATCCAAGAGAGCGTGTGATCCAAAATTCAAAAATATTTGGTTGAAATATAATTCAATAAACAAGAACAACATAATTAAAATAATGTTATCTCTGAGAAAAGATGTTTTATTGATCAAATTTGTAGACCCAAACATATGCCTATCTTTGAAAAGAGATGTCTGATTTACATTTTGGGTTACATCTTCATTTATACATGTTTTGAAGGTGTGAGGAGGATGTGGAAGGTCACCAATCTTGAGGGAGATTAAGTGGTTCAACTTCCATGATATACAACAATACATAATTCAAGGAATTACTATTTTTAGACTGCACTACTAAAATTGAAATTTGGGGCACTTCCATCAGGTTTTTAGGAGTAAAAATCCATCAAGAAGATCTCCATGCCATCTCACCACATTATCCTCATTCTTAGCTTTCCAATGGTTCAAATGGAAAGTCAATTGGAGCTATGGTGCAAAAGTTATGGCTCCCAAAAGTTTCACCATCAATTGGGGTGGACCCATCACCTGAATTGTCACCTAAATTGTTGCCTACATCAGCATGAGATATCTATGGAGGTTGTCAATCCACTCTCTAATACAATTTAATGTTAAGAGAAATAAAAGGAAATCAAGCATGCATAAAAGTAATAAAAATCAATACTTTGACAATTTAAGCAATAGATCTAATAAACTAACATAAAGATAAATGCCAATTTACTAAATTAATGTTCTATTTTGGTCTGTTCTATTATGCTCTATTCGGGTTTGGTCTAGATCTAAAAATAGAAAATAGGGTTTGGGTAAAAGGTGAGTCAAATGAATGGTTGGTGTCCTAGGAGGTAACCATCATCAGTTGTAATAACCATTGGTAGTTGTCTGCTAAGCTTAGGAAGGTAGAAAATGGTTTATGGGTAGAAAGGTCTGATCAAGATTGTTTGATACAGAGAGTCTATTGGAGGTCTGGTAAGGATAAGGTGGATAGATGAGTGTTTCTAAGATGAGTTCAGAGGTCATATAGTTAATATATAGATATATATAACTAAGTCTATGGAAAGAAGTGAATAGATGAAATCAATAAAATACTTACTTGAACCTGAAGATATTTTGGTAGCATAATGGTGCTTGGGGAAGAGCTAATGGAAATTCACTAGAGGTTCAGCTTGGTGATTGTTGGGAAAACCTACATGAAGAATCATTGGACACCTAGAATATTATAATACCTATATGAAGATAGCTTGAATATAGAAAATTTAGATGTGTGAACTTGAATTTTTTGTCTTATTACTCACTTCCTTTTATAGACAAAAGGTGATGGAGTAAGAATATAAGATTGTAGATCAATGAGTTGTTTGTGATGTGTTTGAGGATGGATCTGGTAAAGACATTAAATTTGATGTGTGATTTCCTTAAGAGAAGGTGGCGATAAGTCACCATCTAGAAGGGTCTAACCATAAATGGTTAGGACCCAACTGTCGATGATTAGTAACTGTTGATGGTTACCCCTAACCATCACCAGTTGAGGTGATGAAGAGAAGGGTTAAAAAGTGAGTCAAAAGGGTCAAGATGGTTAGTTAGGGTTAAAAAGGCTTAGTTGGTTATTTATCTAACCAACATAATCTATGCTGATATTAGGTTTAAATGGATTAGGTGAAGGGGTTAGTTCAAGATAGGTTATTCCAATTTTAACAGTGTAGTTGAAATAAGAGAAGTCCAAGGCATTTGGACAACTAAAACCATGTGTATAGTTTTCTAGTGTTTACAAACAATGATAATTAGTTGTTTTCAATGACTCATGTGTTTGGTATTAAATAATGTATTCTTATGACTTTGGATGGAAATCAATTAAAACACATGCTTATTCAAATTTTAATCTACAAAATCAGTGTTTATTTGCCACCAGTTGCTTACTTCATATTGTGTATTTATGTTATTTATGAATGAATGAATGACTATGTTCAGAAGTTTTTTAACCAAAAAAAAATACAAATTGACGTATTATGAAAATATGCTATGTCATTTTATAGATAAGCATATGGGTTATGTCATCATGGCATGTAAAGTCCCTCAAGTTGCTTCCTAAACTATTTTTGTAGCTTCTTCTAATTATGTGGCTTAATTTTAATTTTTAAATAAAAAATGAGCAAAAATGAGGGGTAATTACATAATTTATAAGAATTTTTGGATCCATGACATTTTTATATAAAGTGAAAACTTTATTGATCCTATAACATATAGGCTAGATTATTTATGAATGTTCATAAAAGATGGTATGTATGTCATGAATGCATAAAGATGGTGTGTATGTTATAAATGCATGTAGTCTTGGTTCTTGTGAGACCTAATTATCTAGTTCTAAAAAATGTTGGTTATTTGGAATAATTTCTAAAGCAATTGTGTGCTTTGTTAAAATAAAGCTTAACATTTTAGGGTTTTCTTAAGCTATAGTGAAATAAACTATAGATGTATAGTTAAGTTATTTGGTACTTCAATATATTACTTTTTACATCCATTATATTCTTTAAAAATTGAATTAATATTCAAAGGAAAAAGTGTGTATTGAATAGGTCTCTCTATCTTGTATTTCAAAGATCAAAATCTTGGGCCTTCTTATCTGACACAGAGTACTATTACTAGCTATTTGAGTTCAAGAAAAACTAAATAGTTTGGAATCAATTAAAATTATTCAATTGATGAAGGGGATGTTTATGAATTTATAGAAGTAGATATTATGTAGAGGTAATGGGAGAATTAATCATAAACATCAATATGTGTTTCTAAATCCAACTGGTTATACTCTCTTGATGGTTTACTCTTGCAAAAATTCACATTCAATGCTTCCTTTGCTCTTCAAGGTTTCACCTCCTTTCATCATGCCTCTAGGTTCCTAGGATTAGTAGCCTTATTTTAAATATAATTGTCCCTAGTAAATTTTAGATACACTTCTTGGATTCATTATACATCTATCATGTTACTAGCATTCACGTCTGGCTAAGTTCATAACACTGATCTCACTTTTCATGTAATTCTCTCACTAGTTCTTAGATCTAAAGGACCAATCCTTAATTAGGTTCCCATAGCTCAATCATTAGTATTATATATTTAGATGTTATCTCATCACACCTGAATGACTCCCTTTCAATTTTAAACTCACCCTTAATTACTTTTTCCACACAATTCACTCTCCATGGTTTCTCTAGGTTAGTAACCCTATTTTGGATGTTTATCCTTCGAGTATTTGTTATACAATATTTCTTAGAGTTTTAGGGTTTAATATGATCTCCCTCCATATGGATACAAATTATTATGAATTTTCAAGATCTAGTTTACTCATTCTATCCATTTTTTTAGCACTTTTCTTGACATAATTAGCCCTTCTAGGTCTAATTTTACCTAATTGCAATTTAGTTGACCAAATACATACGAAATGAGTCCATAATGGACCAAAAATTGTGAAATAATATTTGACATGTTATTTCCTTTTATATCACCAAGTTTCACATTTGTCAATGGTAAAAATTATCCAAATTGACTAAACCCTAGTCTACGGTTTCCTGGCCTGTACACAGACCTGAGAGCAACATAATTGCCTTGAAAACATTTCAAATACTTTAATACCAATATGAATGTTTTTCAGGCTCTGAATTATCCTAATTCAACTCCTCCAACATTTTAAAACCAAAATTCAATCCTCTATTCACACGTTCTAACTCAATTTCCCTTAGACTGTGCAGATTACAAGGGTTTCCTATAGGACTGTGTCCTTGTCAGACAACCATCAACAATGTTTAAACCAAAGAGAGATTAAAAACCAATTAAAACCTCCATAATGAACTTAAAAATAAATTTTATAAGCCAACAAATCATTGATCATATGTATTCTCTTAAAGATCAGTCCTTATAGTCATGAAATAATAATGCAATTATATAAATAAGGCCTACATATTGTCAACTTCCATTATGTAGTCTCTTTATTTCAAGAATTATCATTAAGATATTATCTCATGGTTATTCACATCAATAAATTTATAGCATGATGATCTTACTTCTCTACCAATGTATATCCATTCCAACATCTACCAAAATAGGGGTTATGGAATGTGTGACAGAGTTGATCCTTTTATGAACTACGAATAGAAGCTCACTACCTATCTTGTATTCAAAAAATAAATATTCCCATCTGTAATAACCACACATTAATCTCTCAATCATCATCTTATCACATCATTTATTGATTTCTTAGAGCTATAGGATCACCTCATTTTATGATGTAGACAACAGTTTACATGGCTTTAAGGATTCAATGTCCATTTTACTCCCAGTGTCACCTTATTACTTATATTATCACAACTCCTTGAATTTTTGTACATTCTCAACTTATACACTGATGTTTTCCACACTAAACTCCAACTCTGATCTATAACCAAACACTCCAATATCTTCCTTTTATGATTGTAACCTACAACCCTTATTGGTTGTCTCTACCAATCATTCAAAAACCTAAAACTTCACATAAAGATGAATAAATACATGGAATCAAGGACCTTAAATGGAAATATACATGATTCACAACAACTCAATATAGTTCAAGAACATGAACTTACCTGGCTAAATTCCTTCAATATTCATTACATCAACTAACATCACAAATAAATATCAACTAACATCAACCAACATAAAAATTTTGGAAACCATACAAATTACATAATAGACACATTTACGCATATGCATAGGTCACTTTTATGGACAATCAACCTTGGAAGTTGTTCCAAGGTGCCAAATGTTTTTCAAATGATTGTTGATAGGTAGTTATATTTGTTTCAAAAATAGTTCAATTTTGGTTTTGTGATTAGTTTTTCATGTGTACTAAAAAAAGGGCTCAATACCCAAAATAATATGAATGGTGACTTCAAGTTTTAACAATAGGTCTACAACCTTATTTTCTATGCATAGAAGTGAAGGTTGACTTCATATTTTGCTCAAGGGCAAAAGATTAACTTTGTATTATTTTTCGAAATGTAGTTTGAATCTGGTGAATCCCTTTTTTATGTTATTAAACATATGTGAGACCATTTCTATTTTACTTTTCTATGTTAACTAATTTTATGATGACACGATCCTATTAGAAAGAGATACTTAGGCTATGAGTATATAAATTGTAGTAAAAGAGGTTAACTAAGATATCAAAGGAGTTGGGAACAATTTTAAAAGATGTCAAAAAGTGTAATATGACCTATCACCTTCAAACAGAGTTGGTAAATCCCTTCAGTGATCTAAAACTTTAAGAGAACACTTATAGACCTGTACTTGGTCATTGTGTAAACAGAGGAGTCCAAGAAGTTATCAAGAGGAGTATAGGAGTGTTCTAGTGAAGATCGATTATTTGGAAAAGATATTTTATATTGGAACCATTCCTAGAGAGACTTTATAGACTTAAGAAACCAATGATATTTAGAAAACCATGATTAGAAACTCACAATAAGTCACTTGTAGATTCAGTAAATGGAGACTATGTGCACAAAAGAGGCAATATCATGGATAGTGTAGTGGAAATCAAGATTAAGAAATGGAATTAAAAATTTATAAAGGTATAAGGATTTTATTCAAAGGATTTTTAATGTTTGACATCATTTTTAAACATTTGTGTGATGTCAAAACCTTGAGACAGAGCCTGGAAACCCTATTGATAGAGTTTGAATTTGCAGTGAGGCAAAGATCTTGTTAGAAAATTGAATGGAGGCTCAAGTTTGGAAATATAATGGATTGAAGAGGTGTCTTGTAAATAAGTAAAAAGGGTATCTATATGAACAATTAGATTTCCAAATTGAATCTTTACATATCCACATAGAAGGGAATTCACCAAAATAAGGGCTACAAGCATATGTGAGTAGACCAAACAAAATTATGTAAGCAGAGGGTTGAAGTTAGGAAGAGTTAATAAGTGAATTGGGGATTATTAAGAGACATAAAATATCATGTTTATATAACTTGAACCTAAATATATGTTGAAGAACCATAAACCACATAGTGAGTAACGAATTAGTGAACTTTTGCAAAGAAATGAAATCAAGAACAAGGCAAAGTGTGAGGTAAGCAACTTATTATCTGCATTAATCAACATCAATAACAATAATAAATATGTAATACACAAATATTTACTTTCTTTAGCAATAAATTAATCTATTTATCAATATTGAAACACATTTTTAGAAAATTGTTCTATTTAATTTCAAAACCATCACTTTAATCCAATGGATTGTAGTCACCATCACTTTAATCCTATACAACATGTGTGCAAAAAAATAGTGGTTATATTCTTGAAATACTTTAGCCCAGTTGGATGAGAGGAAAATTTGTGTTGTGGGAGATTGTGTATCTCTTCCATAATGCTGCATATGGCTATGTTAGACAAAGACTAGAGGCCTAAAACATGTTATTTTGAACAATATATAGTTTGAAACACACTATGAATGGTAGTTTGGAACCAATGAATATATTTAATACTTTATATACATAAACATAGACATTTGGATAATTAGACCCCTTTTTTGGCAATAAATTTTCCAAGAAGGGCCTTACATATCTTGGAATGGCACTAGGAGTACCCCACGCATAAAAAAAAATGGCATTGTCATGTGGCCATTCATATGACTAGTGTATGTAGAAAACATGATCAGGCCTATCTATGAATGTCATGTACTAATAGATTTCCATCAGAACATGGTAAGCAAGATACGCCATGTTATAATTCAAGATAACATTCACCCATTGCAATCCATTTGGATACATGAAATTTGTTATGGTTCCAAGCCTCCTCCAATTGATGCAACTAGCCACCACACATGAGATTTTATGCAATGTTTTCCATTTTACATTGAGCTCCTCCAATACATTTGATTTCTTCCATATGAATTTATGGAATTCCTCTCATGTTTTTACAACACTCCCCATGTACTATTAATGCCACCTGCCACACAATTAAAGAAATTAATGAGCAATAACTTCCAAAAATAATTCACAAACTTTAGTTAATTGTTATTCATGTAGTTAATCAACATAGTAAGATGTTTTGTGGAGTTTGGTAAAAACTAATGCAATTTCAAATGCATAAGAAAATGTAAATGAAATGTGGTATTCAAATGCATAAGAGAATGTAAATGAAATGCAATTTCATGCATCAAGTAGTTTGTAACTACCTACATACATGTAACTAACAAGTAAATTGAAGAGAAAAATCTATCAAAATTGAGTGTCAATGTGTGTGAAGGACCTTGTTATTTTTTACCCAAACATCCATTTTTTCTTGACATGGAAAGTGTTAAATCCCAATATTGGTTTGTCTGATATTCCACTATTAGGCCACTATTGCTTTACCAAAACTACTTTCATTGATTATTGATTACTATAAGGCACATATTTGATTGTTAACATTTTTTCAAGAGGTAAGTTGAACACTAACTCTATTTGACTACTGCACTTTATTTGAATTAGAACTTAACATTGTTTGACTACTATAATTGCTTTAACCAAGGATTAATGATAAATTGATTTCTATATAAGATGTTTTAGTAAGGTTGGCTAAAATAATGTCATTCATTATGTTAAATGATAAATTCAAAAATATTTGGTTGAAAGATAATTCAATAAACAAGAACAACATAATTAAAATAATAGTATCTTTGAGAAGAGATGTTTTATTGATCAAATTGGTAGACCCAAACATATGCCAATATTTGAGAAGAGATGTCTAATTTACATTTTGGGTTACATCTTCATTTATAAATTTTTTGAAGGTGTGAGGAGGATGTGGAAGGTCACCAATCTTGAGGGATATTAAGTGATTCAACTTCCATGATTTATAACAATATAAAATTCAAGGAATTGTTATTTTTTGGAACTTACTATTTTTAGATTGCACTACTAAAATTAAAATTTGGGTCACTTCCATTGGGTTTTCAAGGGTCAAAATCCATCAAGAATATCTCTATGCCATCTCACCACATTATCCTCATTCTTAGCTTTCCAATGGTTCAAATGATAAGTCAATTGGAGCTATGGTGTAAATGTTATGGCTCCCAAAAGTTTCATCATCAATTAAGGTGGACCCATCACCTGAATTGTAACGTGAATTATTGCCTTGATCAGCGTGAGATATCTATGGAGACTGTCAATCCACTCTCTGATACAAGTTAATGGTAAGAGAAACAAAATGAAATCAAGCATGCATGAAAGTAACAAAAATGAATACTTTGCCAATTTAAGCAATAGATATAATAAACTAACATAAAGATAAATTCCAATTTACTAAATTAATGTTCTAGTTTGGTCTGTTCTATTATGCTCTATTCAGGTTTGGTTTGGATCTAAAAGTAGAAAATAGGGTTTGGTTAAAAGGCTGGTCAAATGAAGGGTTTTAGGTCTATAGGAGCCTACTATTGGTGGTTGGTGTCCTAGGAGGTAATTGTCATCAGTTGTAATAACCATTGGTAGTTGCTTACTAAGCCTAGGAAGGTAGAAAATGGTTTGTGTGCAGAAAGGTCTGATCATGATTGTTTGATATAGAGAGTCTATTCAAGGTCTGGTAAGGATAGGGTGGATAGATGAGTGTTTCTAAGATGAGTTTGAAGGTCAAATATTTAATATATAGATATATATAACTAAGTCTATGGAAAGAATTGAATAGATGAAATCAATTAATTACTTACTTAAACTTGAAGAGATTTTGGTAGCATAATGGTGCTTGAGGAAGAGCTAATGGAAATTCACCAGAGGTTCAGCTTGGTGATTGTTGGGAAAACCTGCATCAAGAATCCTTGGACACCTAAAATATTAGAATACCTACATGAAGATAGCTTGAATATATAAAATATAGATGTGTGAACTTGGATTTTTTTCTCTTATTACTCACTTCCTTTTATAGACAAAAGGTGATGGAGTAAGAAGATAAGCTTGTAGATCAATGAGCTGTTTATGATGTGTTAGAGGATGGATATGGTAGAGACATTAAATTTGGTGTGTGATTTCCTTAAGAGAAGGTGGTGATAAGTCACCATCTGGAAGGGTCTAACCATCGATGGTTAGTAACTGTTGATGGTTACCCCTAACCATCACTAGTTGAGGTGATGAGGAGAATGGTTAAAAAGTGAGTCAAAGGTGTCAAGATGGTTAGTTAGGGTCAAAAATTCTTAGTTGGTTATTGATATAACCAACATAATATATTGTGAGGTTAGGTTAAAATGGGTTAGGTGAAGGGGTTAGTTCAAGATAGGTTATTCCAATTTTAACAGTGTAGTTGAAATAAGAGAAGTCCAAGGCATTTGGACAACTAGAACCATGTGTGTAGTTTTCTAGTGTTTAAAAACAATGATAATTAGTTGTTTTCAATGACTCATGTATTTGGTATTACATGATGTATTATTATGACTTTGAATGGAAATCAATTAGAAAACATGCTTATTCACATTTTAATCTACAAAATCAATGTTTATTTGCCACCAGTTGCTTACTTCATATTGTGTATTTACGTTATTTATGAATGAATGAATGACTATGTTCAGAAGTTGTTTAACCTAAAAAAATACAAATTGACTTATTATGAAAATATGCTATGTCATTTTATTGATAAGCATATGGGATATGTCATCATAGCTTGTTAAGTCCCTCAAGTGGCTTCCTAAACTATTTTTGTAGCTTCTTCTAATTATGTGGTTTAATTTTAATTTTTAAATAAAAACTAAGAAAAAATGAGGGGTAATTACATAATTTATAGGCATTTTTGGAGCCATGAAATTTTTATATAAAGTGCAAACTTGCTTGATCCTATAACATATAGGCTAGATTATTTATGAATGTTCATAAAAGATGGTATGTATGTCATGAATGCATAAAGATGGTGTGCATGTTCTAAATGCATGTAGGCTTGGTTCTTGTGAGACCTAACTATCTAGTTATACAAAATGTTGGTTATTTGGAATAGTTTTTAAATCAATTGAGTGCTTTGTTAAAATAAAGCTTAACATTTTAGGATTTTCTTAAGCTATAGTGAAATAAACTATAGATGTATAATTAAGTTGTTTTGTACTTCAATAAACTACTTTTTGCATCCATTATATTCTTTGAAAATTGAATTAATATTTAAAGGAAAAAGTGTGTATTGAATAGGTCTCTATGTATCTTAGTTCAAAGATGAAAATCTTGGGCCTTCTAATCTAACGTAGAGTACTATTACTAGCTATTTGAGTTCAAGAAAAACTAAACAGTTTGGAATCAATGAAAATTATTCAATTGATAAAGGGGATCTTTATGAATATATAGAAGTAGATATTATGTAGAGGCAATGGGATAACTATTCATAAACATCAATATGTGTTTCTCAATCTAACTAGTTACACTCTCTTGATGGTTTACTCTTGCAAAAGTTCACATTCAATGCTTCCTTTGCTCTTCAAGGTTTCATCTCCTTCCATCATTCCTCTAGGTTCCTAGGATTAGTAGCCTTATTTTAAATATACTTCTCCTTAGTAAATTTTATATACACTTCTTGGATTCATTATACATCTATCATGTCACTAGCATTCATACCTGACTAAGTTCACAACACTTGATCTCACTTTTCTTGTAATTCTCTCACTGGCTCTTAGGTCTAAAGGACCACTCCTTATTTAGGTTCCCTATCTCAATAATTAGTAATATATAGTTAGAGGTGATGCCATCACACCTGAATGAATCCCTTTCAACTTTCAACTCACCCTTAATTACTTCTTTCCACACAATTCACTCTCCATGGTTTCTCTAGGCTAGTAACCCTATTTTGGATGTTTATCCTTCGTGTATTTGTCATACAATATTTATTAGAGTTTTAGGGTTTAATATGATATCCCTCCATATGGATAAAACTTATTATGAATTTTTAAGATTTTTTTTACTCCTTCTAACCATTTTCTTAGCCCTTCTAGGCCTAATTTTACCTAATTACAACTCAGTTGACCAAATACATACAAAATGAGTCCATATAGGACCAAAATTTGTGAAATAATATTTGACATGTTATTTCCTTTCAAATCACCAAGTTTCACATTTTTTAATGGTAGAAACTATCCAAATTGACTAAACCCTAGTTTACGGTTTCTTGGCCTATATACAGACCTGAGAGCAACATAATTGCCTTGAAAACATTTCAAATACTTTAATACCAATATGAATAGTTTTTAGGCTCTGTATTACCCTAATTCAACTCCTCCAACCTTTTAAAACCAAAATTCAATCCTCTATTCACATGTTTTAACTCAATTTCCCTTAGATTATGTAGATTACAAGGGTTTCCTATAGGACTGTGTCCTTATCAGACAACCATCAATAATGTTTCAACCAAAGAGAACTTACAAACCACTTCAAACCTCCATAATTAACTTAAAAATACATTTTATAAGCCAACAAATCATTGATCATATGGATTCTCTCAAATATTAGTCCTTGTAGTCATGAAATAATAATGCAAGCATATAAATAGGGCCTACATATTGTCAACTTCCATTATGTAGTCTCTTTATTTCAAGAATTATCATTAAGTTATTATATCATGGTTATTCACATCAATAAATTTATAGCATAATGATCTTACCTCTCTACCAATGTCTATCCATTCTAACATCTACCAAAATAGGGGTTATGGACTATGTAACAGAGTTGATCCTTTTATGAACTATGAATAGAAGCTCACTACCTCTCTTGTATTAAAATAATAAATATTACCATCTATAATAACCACACATTAATCTCTCAATCATCATCTTATCAAATCATTTATTGATGTCTTAAAGCTGTAGGATCACCTCATTTTATGATGGAGAAAATAGTCTACATGGCCTTAAGGATTCAATGGTCCATTTTACTCTCAGTCTCACCTTATTACTTATATTATCAAAAATATTTGATGTTTTGTACATTCTCAACTCATACATTGATGTTTTCCACACTAAACTCTAACTCTGATCTATAACCAAACACTCCAATATCTTCCTTTTATGACTGTAACCTACAACCCTTATTGGTTGTCTCTACCAATCATTCAAAAACCTAAAACTTCATGTAAATATGAACAAATACATGGAATCAAGGACCTTAAATGGCAATACACATGATTCACAACAACTCAATATCATTCAAGAACATGAACTTACATGGCTAAATTCCTTCAATATTCATTACAACAACTAGCATCACAAACAAATATAAACTAACATCAACCAACATAAAAAAGTTTGGAAATCATAAAAATTACAACATAAACACATTTACACATATGCATAGGTCACTTTTATGGACAATCAACCTTGGAAATTGTGCCAAGGTGCCAAATGTTTTTCAGATGACTGTTGATAGGTAGTTATATTTATTTCAAAAATAGTTCAATATTGGTTTTATGATTAGTTTTTCATGTGTACTCATAAAAAAGTGCTCAATACCCAAAATAATATGAATGGTGACTTCAAGTTTTAACAATAGGTCTACAACCTTGTTTTCTATACATAGAAATGAAGGTTGACTGCATATTGTTTGCTCAAGGGGAAAAGATTAAATATGTATTATTTTTTGAAATTTAGTTTGAATCTGGTGAGTCCCTTTTTTATGATATTAAACATATGTGATACCATTTCTATTTTACTTTTTATGTTAACTAATTTTATGATGACACGATCCTTTTAGAAAGAGCATACTTAGGCTCTGAGTATACAAATTGTAGTAAAAGAGGTTAACTAAGATAACAAAGGAGTTGGGAACAATTTTAAAGGATGTCACAAAGTGTCTTTGGACCTATCACCTTCAAATAGAGTTGATAAATCCCTTCAGTGATCTAAAACTTTAAGAGAACACTTACAGACCTGTACGTGGTCATTGTGTAAATATAGAAGTCCAAGAAGTTATCAAGAGGAGTATAGGAGCGTTATAGTGAAGATCAAGTGTTTGGAAAAGGTATTTTATATTGGAACCATTCCTAGAGAGACTTTATAGACTTAATAAACCAATTAAATTTAGAAAACCATGAATAAAAACTCATAATAAGTCACTTGTAGATTTAGTAAATGGAGACTATTTGCACAAAAGAGGCAATAGCATGGATAGTGTAGTGGAAATCAAGATTAAGAAATGGAATTCAACATTTATAAAGGTATAAGGATTTTATTCAAAGGCTTTGCAATGTTTTACATCATTTTTAAACATTTATGTGAAGTCAAAACCTTGAGACAGAGCCTAGAAACCCTATTGATAGAGTTTGAATGTACAGTGAGGCAATGATCTCATTAGAAAAATTGAATGGAGGCTCTATTGTGGAAATATAATGGATTGAAGATGTTTCTTGTAAATAAGGACAAAGGGTATCTATATGAACAATTGGATTTCCAAATTGAATCTTTACATATCCACATAGAAGGGAATTCACCAAAAATAGGGCTACAAGCCTATGTGAGTAAACCTGACAGAATTATGTAAGCAGAGGGTTGAAGTTATGAAGAGTTAATAAGTTAATTGAGGATTATTAAGAGACATAAAATATCATGTTTATATACCTTGAACCTAAATATATTTTGAATAACCATAAACCACATAGTGAGTAATGAATTAGTGAACTTTTGCAAAGAAATGAAATCAAGAACAAGGCAAAGTGTGAGGTAAGTAGCTTATTATCTGCATTAATCAACATAAAGAAAAATAACTAACATCAACATCAATAACAATAATAAATATGTAATACACAAGTATTTACTTTCTTTAGCAATAAATTAATCTATTTATCAATATTGAAACACATTTTTATAAAATTATTCTATTCAATTTCAAAACCATCACTTTAATCCAATGGATTGTAGTCACTATCACTTTAATCCTATACAACATGTGTGTAAAAAAAATAGTGGTTATATTCTTGAAATACTTTAGCCCGATTGGATGAGAGGAAATTTTTTGTTGTGGGAGATTGTGTATCTCTTCCAGAATGTTGCATATGGCTATATTAGACAAAGACTAGAGGCCTAAAAGAGGTTATTTTAAACACTATATAGTTTGAAACACACTCCGAATGGTATTTTGGAACCAATGAATATATTTAACACTTTATATACATACACATAGACATCTGGATCATTAGACACCTTTTTTGGCAATAAATTCTCTAAGAAGGGCCTTAAATATGTTGGAATGGCACTAGGAGTACCCCACGCATCAACAAAAATGGCATTGTCATGTGGCCATTCATATGACTAGTGTATGTAGAAAACATGATTAGGCTTATCTATGAATGTCGTGTACTCATAGCATTCCATCAGAACATGGTAAGTAGGATATACCATGTTATAATTCAAGAGAACATTCACCCATTCCAATCAATTAGGATACATGAAATTTTTTATGGTTCCAAGCCTCCTTCAATTGATGGAACTGGCCACCACACATGAGATTTTATGCAATGTTTTCCATTTTACATTAAGCTCCTCCAGTACAGTTGACTTCTTCCATATGAATTTATGGAATTCCTCTCATGTTTCTACAACACTCCCCATGTACTATTAATGCCACCTACAACACAATTAAAGAAATTAATTAACAATAACATCCAAAAATAATTCACAAACTTTAGTTAATCATTATGCATGTAGTTAATCAACATAGTAAGATGTTTTGTGGATTTTGGTAAAACTAATGCAATTTCAAATGCATAATAAAATGTAAATGAAATGTGGTAGTCAAATGCATAAGAGAATGTAAATGAAATGCAATTTCATGCATCAAGTAGTTTGTAACTACCTACATACATGTAACTAACAAGTAAATTGAAGAGAAAAAGCTATCAAAACTGAGTGTCAATGTGTGTGAGGGACCTTATTATTTTTTACCCAAACATCCATTTCTACTTGACATGGAAAGCATTAAATCCCAATATTGGTTTGTCTGATATTCCACTATTAGGCCACTATTGCTTGACCAAAACTGCTTTCATTGATTGTTGATTGCTATAAGGCACATATTTGATTGTTAACATTTTTTCAAGAGGTAAGTTGAACACTGATTCTATTTGACTACGGCACTTGATTTGAATTAGAACTTAACATTTTTTGACTACTATAATTGCTTTAACCAAGGATTATTGCTACTTTGATTTCTATATAAGATGTTGTAGTAAGGTTGGCTAGAATAATGTCAGTCATTATGTTAAATGCTAAATTCCAATAAATATTGTTATCCTAGTTTGATCAAACATTCACTAATGGTATATTGGGTAGAGGAGAGAGAGTATAGATAGGAAGAGGTTTCCAAGGAGAGGGAGGAAAGGTGAGAATGATAAAATTCTCAAGAACCCTTAATAAAGGTGACCAAGTCTATTAATAGACTATGTTGTAATTCAATATTGAATCAATGAATATAGATAAGATGAATACATTGGTTTGGAGAAGGCTGTAAGTACAATCAAGAAGGAAAGTGATGCATAAGATGATCAACACTTCACTAAACTCTTTCTTGAACCAATTTTCTCTCTCTACACTTGGTTTATTTGGATGCTCATGGGGATGCTCCCAATATATTATTCACCAAATTTTGCTTGCTCAATACTTGGTTTCTTAAACTAATTATAGGACTATAGTTGTCTACGAAGCAAGTTGAGATATTAAACCTTTACCAAGGATTTCCAAATAGAGTAAAGGACTTGTTATGTTTTGTGTTGTTTTGTATTACGAAGGAGTTGAAACCTCAAATTTTCTAGGAATCTTGGAATCACCATTCCATAAGTGAATCACATGGTTCTTGGGATTTTTTTTCATGTGTGGAGACTGGGATAAGGGAAACTCAAGGTTACAGGGTTGAAGACATAATGTAAGACCTAATTGGGGAAGGTTTAAACTAGAAACCACACTATCATGGGTTGCAGGTTTTGAGTTTGAACATAGTGTTCAATAAGGATAAAAATTGCTAGCATATGAACTTCATTTTCCAAATTTAGTTGTAGAGTGTCCCAAGTTTATCCAAAAAAAGGATACAAGCCTTGTATAATCTTTGTGAACTTGGGGGTATAAAATAGAATGATGAGTTAGGATGGAACCCCTGAAAGGACCAAGATAGGTTAAATAGGGTGTTTTGTCATCTCAAGTAGCTATCTTGGTGGAACAATCCATAATAAAAGAGAATTTTCATGGTGAAGGATTGGTTGTAGAAACCTTCAAAATGATGAACATAATGCCAAAAGTCTATCAAAAATAATTCAACAAAGAGTAGTGTGTGTTAAGAGGAAAGGGGATTCACCTCTTTATAATCAATAAGTGGTATATTTCTTTTTTTTTAATTTTCACTTTTTTCTTAAATCTTTGTACTATACATTTCAAATTTTGTAATATCCATCTCCAATAAATTGTCCCATAGTACATTTATGCAATATGTTATAACATGTGGGCAGTCTAAGAGAATTATTCACCTTAAAAAGAAGGAATTTAGTTTTTGTTACATGAATTTATTATTATGCTGTCACTAAAACCTAAAAAGGGATGCAATTAGTATGAATTATATCTATTAGGTCCACCCCTATCTTGCTTCACTGTCCTATTATACTCATCATCCTAGACTTGTCATTTTAGATTATTATGAGGTGGGGTTGGAAATAGTGTGGTCTCCTATGACATGCTCTGATATCTACAGCTATTCATATTTTCTATGAAGTCTCTATATCTATGGGTATAAGTTCCAAGCCCATCCTATACATTTTGGAATGGATGAGGCATTGGGTGTTGTGCATTCAATATCACCTTTTTTTGTACCTTATTATAAACCTATGCTATATAATTTTTGAAGAATGCCATAGTTTCTATGTTTCTATCCACTACACAACATTTGTCATATATCTCTTATGCTCTACATATCAGGGCCTCAACATCATCAACTCTAGCAGTATACAAGATCTATTCATAAAGTGAAAAGCATCTAGTTATAAATGTTAAAAAATACAAAACATATATGACTACAACTAGTTACTAGACATATAATATCATCGCCCCTTAGCTAGTCCTCAATGTCATTCACTAGATTTATTGCAACACCTTCTAGTGCATGGCTAGATCTTTATATATCCATATCTGATACACCATGCATTTTGGTGTGAAAACCTATGACAGCCATGCCTTTTCCCTCATTTTTAATTCATTGTCTTTGCCCTGGGCAATGAAAACTTATTACACAAACTATAGTCACCTTGAAGTTGTCAATACATACAATATGAGGGGGAAACAAAAATTACATGGTTCCCAACATTGATGTTGTTGATGCTCTCATTAACACCATGCATTATGGATGCAACCTCTATAACTACTTGATTTTTTATATTTCTCATCAGGTCCACCTTGAGCACATGCTTGAAAGTATATCCTTGGATTGAAAACAAGCAATTATACATTGATATAAAAGGTTTTACATTGAATATGGATAATATAACATCTCATATTTCATAATTTTCACCCATGCCATAGGAGGGTCACTTTTTTTTAAGGTAACATGATAATCTAGGATGTTCAAAGCTCGTACTCATGAAATATTTACATGTCTTTCTACTTTGAAGTTATTATGGGAGTCCGTGTCCTTGTATAGCTGGAGCCACCAATAATGTATGTAAACTAATGTTGTTAGTTGGTGAACCAACCAAACCACCTTATGATATGCAAAAGTCCTTACTATGCTTAGGAAATGACATTTCAAAAGGGAATGGTAAGATTCTATAGATGCATTGATGTCTTTCCTAACATTCCAAAGTGTCTGAAAACATCGTGATCATATTCCAACCCTGTATGCCCAATGTTGTTCCCAATATTTGACAAAAATACTCTAAGAAAAGAGATATCTTTCTAAAAACTTTCTAGACTCCCTTATAATGATGTCCTCATTAGCACAATTATGTATTATGAACCTCAAGTCCTAAAACATCATACATCTTACCTCATTGTCTTTCACCTTTGCTATCAAATTCTTCAACCATGTGTGAGAAACATGCCAAATGTATAAGTAGACATCACAATTGAATGTCTCCCTGAATAACACAATAGTTTTGCATAACTTAATGGGATAAGGTGGGGATGGTGTCTATGAACATACAAACATGAATTTCATGATGCATGTAAGAATAAAGATGACACACCTAATAGAATTTATCTCCGCACCAGCATCGTCAACCATGAAAGCATTAATTATCCATTCAATGTATTTCAAATGTACTATTTGAAGAATAATTTGCATCCATTAGCTTATGTCAATAGTACATGACCGAGACATAATGACCCATGAAATGGGCACACCTTCATGTTTGTTATCAAATGCTAATAGTGTGTACATTTAGAACTGTACAAGAAAGAAATAAAAACATTGGAACACATACTATTATTAAAAACATCAAAACAACTAATATTATCAACTATTATTACAAACATTAGAACAATACCTTAATTGCATTCATCCTATATTTTGCATCCATTTACAATAAGCTATGCTTCCTAAATATCAATATACATTCTATCTATTATGGGAGTTGGATGCCCAAGATGAAGGGGATTTACCCATCCCCATCAAGCTCTCCCCCATTTTATCCTTGATATAAAAACTACTTATCAGAATTCACCAACACCCACTCCTAAACACTTGTTACATCATCAGTATTATACATTTATTTTGACTCCTTGATCAATCACTCTCTATTGTATATGTCATCCTTACTCAAGAAATCATCCCTCTCTATTTCACCACTAAATAATACAAGTTTGTCATGCACCATCTCCTAATGTTTAAGGTGGATAGAATCAACACACATTCCCAAAAATAGTAGCATATGAACCCATTCATTAAGTTGGTGGCTGATGTGAGGAGCAAAATAAAATTTCTTGCCCTTGAACTATTTATATTATTGGTTGTGGTA
The DNA here is from genome assembly GCA_037957365.1 of Torreya grandis. Taxonomy (NCBI): domain Eukaryota; kingdom Viridiplantae; phylum Streptophyta; class Pinopsida; order Cupressales; family Taxaceae; genus Torreya; species Torreya grandis. The sequence continues at coordinate 1,005,028 of JARHVA010001515.1, forward strand.
ATAGTTGTGTTCATTATCCATGTGTTCTACTTGATTGTATGTGAGAAACACATGATCAGGTCTATATACCATGCATCATGTGTTTAAATGATAGTCACAACCACACCTTATATTCCTTCAACCCAGTTGGATACCCTATCTAGACTTTGGCATTAAAGACTTGTCTTTTAGCATGGCATCAATTTCCTAAAATTCGTCAAGGTCATATGAATACCAATACTTCCATGATTGTGGTGAATAAATAAATAGTCATGAAAAATAAAAAATTTAAATGAATAGAACATAATAGCATCTAAAAAGACACCACCTTACAATCTATAGTGTGAGGTGAATCACATGACATATTCAGAGGTTGTGGTGATTTTGATATCTTTTCCAACAAAATCTAAATTTCTCTTTCAATGTGAAACATGGAAATTTGTAGGGAATAATTCCCTTCTCGATTATCCTTTGATGAAGTCATCAACCCTAACCTTCTCAACCTAAGTAACCCACAAGTCTTCCTCATTAATTTCAGTAAAATTGGCTCACTTGATACAACTACAATCAAATGGACCCACATTTGGCTTTTGCAGTTCAAGGTGCATTATTTATTCCCAACTTTTTGCCATCTATTGTAGCCTCCAAGGAGAACATTTCATTGAATGAATTAGAAATGGACTTTTCGTATTGAGTGAATTCAAGTTTCCATGTATTGCAAAGGATTTTTTTTTATTGAATGTTATCTGTCATATATTGTGATGTACGAAGGAAAATGATTGAATAATTCATAAAATATAAGCATAATTTGGTCTAAACAACATTAAAACACATACACATCATCAAAATGGGGAGTCAGACTTGTATGTATTGACAAATAAGAAAACACCCTTTTTGGCTACATTTATTGTACCTCTCATTCAAATATTTTATTTTGCATGGACTATTACATTTAACATGTATTAGGCCATTCAAGCTATAAATCTATTTTAGAGTGTGTCATAAGTAAAAACATTAGGAAGTTCATGACACCATATAAAGAGTGAAAGTAGAGTCTGTATAAAGATATGTTTAAATTATCAAGAGAATTGCAAGAGATATACAAAAAAAACTTTTTCATGACTTCCTTTAAACATTACATCAAGTAGGGGAAGAGAATGGATAATAGTATGGTGGCTACAAAAGTGAACATTACACAATGAGTAAATGGGAATTGATGCATGTTAGCATCAAAAAATATGTTGACTAATGGAAAATTAGTCAAAGTATAAAAAAAATTCATCCATAGGAATGTCTTCTTAATCAGGCATTGCAAATGCATACATAGTGATTTGTCGCATTTCATTTTGTTTTTGGCCTAATGATGCTTTTTGAAGATGTCTGTTTGTGTAACAAATGTAAATATATGTATATAACCCATACATGAATGTCATGTAGCTCAGTGATCAGAGTTTGAGGCACATCCTTATCCTCTATAATTTCAGGATAAACATCTTTAGAATTGATTTCTATGCACACACCTATTTAATCGTGTAAATACAAACATAAGCCTAGCCCATATATTAATGCAATGTAAGAGGCATGATGTAAAGACACTTCATTGTATAGAAAAGTGGCATATTACCATATGATTTCATTTTGAGAATAAAATAACATTTTTTTGATACAAATATGTCTTCCTTTCCACTCTGACGTAACCAATACATGTATGTGCCGATCAAACATATCAAAAATAAAATCCATCCACTGCACATAGAAATTAAAATTTGAGAATTCAAACCACTTAATAAAAATATGATAGAAACTATGAACAAAAAGGCTATAAGATTGTACAAAACCTTGTTGAAATCAATATAAAACCATTCATAAAACATATCAAAATAAATGAATCAAAACATTGAAATGAAAAAAATAGCACATGCACGAGGTAGTTGCATTTATTTATGATCTTAAGTGTCACACACTAGCTACATGCCTGTGGGTCAGGCACAAGAATGTGATTTTTCTATGAAGGCTATAGCTTCAAGAAAGGTTTAAAAAAAGAGAAATTGTTAGGAAGCCCATAAAATGAAGACAGGGTTTTAAAAATAAGGAATTTGCTATGAAGCCCATAGAATCAAGAGAGGGTAAAAAAGGCGAAATTTCTAAGAACCCCACTTGATATTCTTATTGTGCATCAACTAATCATTTGATGTATTGAATTACAAGAATGGATATACTGGTATTTATGGATAGTGCATGAAAGGAAATGCTAGTAGGCGACAAAATAAAAATTTGTCATTAATTGTAAATCATATCATTTATAAATTATAAATCATAGAAAAGGAGAGGTGGGTCATCAATTTTAAATCATATCATTTATAGATTATATAAACTAACTAATATAATTCATATGATCATAAACGTTTATTTTGTTTTATCATCATCATATCATTGTTGTTGTGTTATGAATATGAATATATAATATTGTATACTAGGAACCATACTATAAGTTAAAATGAATTCATTCAAAATTACATTTCAAATAAGACATTGCAATAGAAAAATGAGATATTTAACATAAAACACAAGAGTTAAGTTTTTAAGATTTTTCTCCTAACAACTTATGATTGTTAAGTAGAATAATGGGTATGTTTGTTCCTCTAAAATTGAGAGTGGAGAAAAGAGTCTAAATATGAATAAAGAAATAAATATTTGTGTTGAATAATATTAAGGAGTTCGAATTTATGTTGGGTTACATCTATAATGAATAAGATCTCATATAGAGCAATGATTTCCTCTAAATACGCAGTAAACCCTTCCATGAATGCCATAATAATTTAGAAACATATATACATAATGTTTTTTTGACTTTGGTTATTTATTACAAATTTTACAAATACATTTATGTGTGGAATAAAGTGATTTGACTTCATGAAATGATGATAAGAACGTACTAGTGATTACCCCAAAACATATCTCAATCCAAAAGGAAGAATGGTGTATTTGGGATTTTTAGTAAGTGCATCTTCTATTTAAAGATAATGAAAAAAAGTAGTGATGCATTTTTTTTATAATAGTTTAAATGGTTTTGTCAAGGTTGATTTATATATGATTTTTATATATCATATCTTATGCATTTATGAATATCAACATGTATCGTGCCTTGATGAAAAATGTATTAGGAGGCACATGATTGATATCAATATCAATTCCCTACAAAAAAAATAAGTTGATTTAAATTAAATGGGACAAGGTTATTATATATGGGATTGATATCAATACCACAATCCTCATGGGTATTCATGTTACACATCTATCCCTATTATATATTTTATATAAAATAAAATCTAATATCAAATTTTACCTCATCCTATTTATTTTAAAATCTCTCCTCAAATTTGTATAACAATTGTAATATACGGTTATCATCAATATTTACAATATAACCCCTAATCCAAAAATTTGAAGTCCATGAAAATTTAATAGTGTATCAAATCCTATTTTCATGGCAATTGTAAAATATCAAATTTTATCTCATCCCATTTATTTTAAATCTCTCCTCAAATTTGTATAAAAATTTTAATATACGGTTATCATCAATAATTATAATATAATGGCATTGCAATATAACCCTCAATCCAAAAATTTGATAGGGTATTGCCCTGTTCTTAAAGTTTTAATTATTGTATTTAATAGCTTAGTTAAAATCCATAGAATAGGCATGACGGTATGTTTTAGCATTAACATTATACACAATAAAATATATGATTAATAAAAATTTCAAAGTTTTTACCATGTTTGCAGAAACCATACATTTAATAAGAAATTTAAGGAATTTTCCTAAATTTACAATAACAATATATTTAAAAAAATCTTCATAGTTTTTTCCATGTATTTATAGATATGGTACATATTTAACATAGTCTTTTGAAATTTTCTACCCTGTATGCACAAAAATGAAACATTTGACTAAATCTTTTGATGTGGTTTACCCTGTATTTACATAGATTATATATCAAATGACATATTTACAAATTGCACCTGATATATGTGGGTAGGTTTCACACCATGATGTAATTGAGAAAATGTGAGAAGCTCAATAAAATGCTGGAAGAATATATAAATCCAAGGCCCAGTCGAGTGTGTAAAGTATGTAAATTTGATGAAATATATTATAAATAATATTGTAAATATATTATAAATACCAAAATCAACCAAAGAAACATTTTATAAATAATATCAAAGTAGGATTGGCTGAGGAAAGGAATGATAAAGAGGCCCAAAAAAAAGCAAAACTTTTTGAGGTACATGGTTTGCTTTGTGTGTAATGGAAGCAGGTGGTTTTATGAAGAGGAAATTGGAGAGAATATAGAGTGCACTATTTATAATCAGAATGCCCAGGTGTAGTTTATTTACAATCAAAGAAATGTACAAATCTAAAAATCAACACAATACATACTGAAATCAAATGGAATGAGATATTCATAATGGGCACTCACCTATAGCAGAATATGAAGGATTTATAAACTCCAGGTCTTTCATCACTAGCACTATCACCACAATGTTGTCTCACTTTTCAAATACAATGAGATCTATCGAAATGGAATGATACTTCAAAAATGTGATGCTCTATCAAAATGGAATGCCACTTCAAAAATGTGATGAGCTCTGTCAAAATGAAATGCCACTTCAAAAATGTGATGAGCTATGATGAAATGGAATGAAAAATTTGGGGGAAAATTGAATCAATGTTCAAGTTAGTATTACCACCCTTTATTCATTTTATTTCCCACCCTTTGTTAACTGCATGCTTGACTTTTGTCAGTTATCATGACTTTGGGTTACATGATCTTGTGGGTTACCATGATAGTCAAGTAGATGATCATAATTAATTTTGATGCTAACACATTTGCTTTGTTCTAACCATCCCTATCGTCAATCAATAATCATCATCAATTTTAGTCACTAAATTTGACTAGAAATGACCATCCCTAACACCAACTGATAATCACTGTCAGTTTTAGTTGCCAACTTTTACTAGAGATGACCGACAATGCCCAACATGTGCCAAAAGTTATTATTACTCTTTTTATATATTTTCATATCTATGTTAATTTTTTTTTGCTTATTAAACTAAAAAATTATATTAATATCCATTAAAAGGATATATTACATGCACATAAATACCCTTTCACCATGATAATATCAAATACCTAATAACATCTCATAACTACATGCAAAAACTAACAATACCTAATGTATATCCTGACCCCTTAATAAGTTTGCTATCACAAAACTACTATATGCTTGGATATAATACTAATTTTGAATTCAAAACAATAAAATTGATAAACAAAAGCAACAACAAAGACCAAACTAAATCTCATTGATTCCAACATACTTGAGAAAATAGCTATGATGAGTGCAACCACAAACCCCCACTACAAACCAAATAAATGCTAGGGTGTGTTTCATATTGCAATCCTAGTGGTTGTTGATAATTAATTCAATCCTATTCATCCTATTTTATAAGGTATCAAAATAATCACAAATTATTTCATTAAGGTTATAAATTATATCCAAATTACTTTATGTAAAAGATAGAGAGATATCATTCTTAATCCCTCTACATTATGAATGATTTGTGACATAAGTGGATTAGGTACTTCAAAAATTATTCTCTCAACATATTTTTTATGGTTTTATTTAATATATCTATGTTAGTAGTGTCCACATGTATTGCCTTTACATGACAAGAGTGTCAATGAAAACATCTGGTGTCATTTTTGTATTTTATGATTGATGTGTGGTCTTTTAGAAGTTGAATTGACTTTGAATCTTATCCAAGTAATATTTTTTTTATAAAATATATAAATTAATCTTCAAGGTCTTAGAAATAGACCCCATCATGATCCAAGAAATTCATAGGTAGATAAGGATGGAGAGCCTAAGCAATGGACTATGGACTCATTAAATTTTAGTAAGTTGATTGTGTTGTTTAATATGTATTAGAAATATGTAATATTATATATGAAATTATTTTATTATAATTTATTGATATGTTTATTCATTATAGGAAAATATAATATAAAGATGGGTATAATAAAAGGATGGCTGATTAGTATTCGCAATCTATTTTTTATGTTGTAAAAATTACAATATAAAATAATAAAATTACTAGTGATATATAGTAAATCATAAGTAATATCAATGTATCACAAAACACAAAATCTAGGTACAATTCTTACTATTAGAAGGTATTAAAGGCAAATCATCCTTTGGTGGTTGAGCATCCCCAGAAAAAGAGGGTTCATCTAAAGGAAGATTAGATGCTACCCACCCATCCCAAATTGTCTCAAAAAGAGTCAAGCAAATTGTAATTCCTTAACAAATTAAGCTTTTGGGATAAAAGATATTATGAAATTCGAGTTTCATAAATGTAATGTTATATATGAATTTAATTTTTATTGGAATCTATTGATATGTTTATTAATCATAGGAAAACACATTATAAATATGGCTATAATAAAAAGGTAATCAGTTAGCATTTATGATCTAACTTTTATGCTTGAAAAATAATAACACAAAATAACTAAATTATTAGTGACATATAGCAATTCAAAAACAACATCAAAGTATCACAAAACAAGAAAGCAAGGCACAAGCCCTAACCTTGGAAGGTATCAAAGATGGACCATCCTTAGGTGGCTGAGCAACCCAAAAAGAGAGGGTTCATCTAAAGGAGGATTAGGTACTACCCACCTATCCCAAATTGTTTCATAAGGAGTCAAAGAAACTATAATTCCTTAAAAAATTAAGCTTTCTAGACCAAAAATATTGTGAGACTTCAATTTCTAAAGGATCAAAAATGTGGAATTTGATGCTCAATTGTAAACATATCATTGTTGATCATGTCTCTTGGACGATCAATAATGGCTTGAAGGTTGATTTATTGTTTGAATCTTGGAATGAAAATAATCCCATTATAGAGTCAATTGAGGCTATTGAAATAATATTGGTGCTAATTGATGGTCATCTTCTTTGTTGGATGCCTTTGGTTCTTGGCTTATGGGTGATGTTAAGCACTCTTTGAATATTCTTTGGAGGGTGAGCTCAACTATTCTCATTTGGATGGGCTAGTGTGAGAGAAATCAAAGAATTTTTGAAGGTGAAGAAAGGCCATGTTCAATGGTTTTTAAATATGAAAAGGTTTTTATTTTAGAGGTGGTACAAATTCAAGTTCAATGCAAGTGAGGATGATTATCTATTTGGGACATGAGGATGAGTGGAAGTTGGAATTTAGTAATCATCCCCTGTTAACAGGTCAATCATAAATGGTAATGGTAAAATTAAGAAATATAATAGGGTTGGTATTGTTTGGAAATTTCCACTACTAGGGTGCTTCAAAATAAATTTTGACAGAGCTTGTCAAAGAATTATCGGTGTTTCCAAGATGGGTTATGTGATTAGGGATTGTAGTGGTTATCTCATTAGAGCAGTGCCTATCAAATTATTAGATGAGACCAATAATGAGGCTGAAGCCCAAGCATTGGTGGTAGGTATTGATGTAGCACTTGAGTGTGGTGTGTCTAATTTATAAATTGAAGGAGATTCCCAAGTAGTCATTTAAGCCTTGTCTAAATTAGGGGATAAATATTAGAATTTGAATAACTTCCTTAACATAGTGTGGGGTGATGTCTCTAAATGTATTAACTAGAAGTGTTTGCACTATTATAGGGAGGCCTATCAAGTGGTTTATTTATGGGTCAATGTTGGGATTGAGAAGATTCAAATGAGACAGGAGGATAATGTTAGGGAAGTGTGGAAAGATTTAATCAAGGTGGTAAATTTAAATACTTGAATGACATTTGCAACATGCCTACACATGTGGGGTTTAGAGGGGTATCATGCTATGATGAGCCATATTCTATTTTAATTTTTGGGAATCATGCATATCATCCATCCTATTATCATTTAAATTGGTGTTTATTGGCAATGGTTGATTCTTTTTAAGCTTTAGTTTTTTTAGTTTTTTCTCATGATTTTTTTGAAGTGAAGGGTTGGGGTATTGAGGCAATGGAGTAGAGTTGTGTTGAGTCTTTGGCTCTACTTTTGGTCTTCGAGCAACGAGATAATGTAAATGGATTTTACTGGTCATGTTTTGATGACACAATTGAAACACATTTTTTGGGTTCCCACATCAGATGTGGCTTAAGCCATCCTAGAAGTGCTAGGTGGTGAGGTGTTAGAAAAGAGTTTGAGGTGGTAGGTTAATTCAGAGGAGGCCTCTCTATTCAATTCAAATATTTTATTGATTGTCTTAGGTAGAGAATAGGTGATGGAATTGGTTGAGTTTTTGTGGCTCTAAAATTTCAAATGCAATTATTGGTTCAATTGGTATAATTTCCTAGTGGGTCTTGTGATCCTCTCCCTTTTTTGGTAAGGATGACTTGGTTTTTGTCCCTTTGGAATTTTTTAGGGAGGTGGAGTCTTGTTTCATTTCCCTTAAATGCATCTAGCTGAGGAATTGGAGGTTGTCAAAATGGAAGAAAAGGAGGTGATTAAACAGGTGAATCTACTACACATTGAAGCTATAAAGCTATTTTTCCAAGTTTTGTAGTTTGGAAAGATGCTTGAAGGTCAAAAGAGTGGGTGGCAGTTGTGAAATTCCAAGCCCAAGTTTCTTTTTCAGGTTTGTTTCCTTCTCTAAGATGCTTTCCATAGACATCAAAGGGGATGTGGCTCCCATAAAATTGTGGTTATTTGACTATGGTGCAGCACAAGTCTTCAGATAGCAATGGCAAATTGAAGGAGCAAGAGGTGGAAATATTGTATTTAGTTAGTGGCATGGGTCAGTCATCTGGCAGATCAGGTTTTTATTCTCAATTTGGGATTCAGCGCTTATGGAATGACAAAGCGGAATATTATAGTATGGTAGGTTTTTACCTATGGTGGTGCATATCTCATTTTAAGGATGGTTTATGGTTGTTTTGATCAGTTGGGTGTGTGATAGTGATGTTAGATGTATAGTTAAATTTTTTTTGTAATTCCAAACAATAATCAATACAATAGTGTTTTGGTTATGTTTTTTGGTGATGTTTTGGTCTTTGCGTGGTCATATGCCTTGATAGAACTTTTTTCTTCAAGTTATGCCACTGGTGTTATTCTTCTTTTTTATCAGACAGGGGACCCTCTGACCTTGAAATCTAACTATAAAAAAAGATATCAAGAGATATCATTATCAAGGCCCATGCATTATAAATAATTTGTGACATAAGTGGAATAGGTACTTCATTAATTATATCTCTCAATATATATATATATATATATATATATATATATATATATATGTATGTATATGTATATGTATATGTATATGTATATGTATATATGTATATATATATATGTATATATATATATATATGTATATATATATATATGTATATATATATATGTATATATATATATATGTATATATATATATATGTATATATATATATATATATATGTATATATATATATATATGTATATATATATATATGTATATATATATATATATATATATATATGTATGTATATAATAGATTTATCTAAGATATATATGTTATTAGAGTTTGGAATTATTGCCTTATTCTTTTACATATAATATAAAACATTTCATAGAAAATTAAATATGTAATATACTTCAAATTGAATGATGATAAATGAAGTATTTAAAAATCATCCAAATAGTTAATAGACTTGAGATAAAATAAACTTAAATAATCATTTAATATTCATAAAAATATACCATACACGTTATATAAAATGTTAACTAATGAATCATTTCATATTCATAGAAATAAATCTATAATTAGAAAACATGACATTATTTATCTTCAAATAACTTGAGTCTCTCTTCTTCAAGATTTTGTTTCAAAAGTTTTTTTTCCTTATTTCATATTTTCATAATGGTCATATGTAATTGGTGTCAATATTATTAGTCTTTGGAAGAGAATTATACATCTTGAATTGAAATTCTGAGATGATAATTAGCCATATTGAAATCCTTCCACTAAGGAAAGGGTTCTTCACCAAATATTTTAAGGTCTAAAGATCTCTGAAGAATTTAAATGGATTTGTAAATAAATAGTGACAAAATTTATAACGTGTGAATACCATAGCCAAGGATCCTCTTTCTATTGTGGTGTAGTTTTTCTCCATGGATGACTAATTGTTACCTAGGAAGTGGATAGGGTGGTTCAACTCTAACTCATTTACTTGTGCTATCATGACATTGATTGCACATCTTGAAGCATATAAATGTACATTTAATGTCTTAATCTAATTGTAAAATCCTAAAATTTATGTCTATACCAAAAATTACTTTAACTATTTAAACATAGTTTAAATTTCTAATGTTCATTCACACATAATATATTTATGTAGAAAATATTACATTGGTGTTGTGGTATTGGCATAACCACAAATGAACTTGAGGTAATACCCTACGTTCCCCATAAAATATTGCATTTTCAAAGAACTATTTGGTGTTTTAATCCCAATGATAACTACAATCTTGGTTTGACCCACCAAAATCCCATTACTACAAACCACATAGCCAAAAAATACTCCAAATGATGTAAATAAAAATCACTTATTCAAATTAAATGTGATTCACCAGGCTCAACATCCTTCCAATACGAGTCACAACTTTGAAATAGACTATTGTAAGAGAGAAAACACTACCTAATCATTTGTGCACACTTTAATAAAATCATGAATAAATAATTTGAATGTAAAGATAAATGCTATAGAGAATATATGTCATGTATTTTCAATCCAAATCATTCCACTTTGAAAGCAAATAAACCCCATTTAGTTGTAAAGGTTATTTTTGATTGGTCCTATTTTATGATGGGCATTTGAATATACTTGCTAAAACCATACATAAATTAGTATACTCCTTAACATGAAATATCCTCCAATATTTCATCAGTGAATGGAGATTGAAAAGGATTATTCATGCAAGCCACATTCAATGCCCAATGAATACCACACAATTTTATTTCTCTAGTCTACTATGTTTGTGATCTAGTATGGTTGTGGGATCTATCAAACCCTCTTATTTTGATTTGGTATGTTTGTGAAAGCTATTAAACCCTCTTTTTGTGATATAAGATGGATTTGGGATCCTTCAAATTTTCTTGGTTGTGTGTCCATTATTTAGAAAACTCTCTTGGTTGTGGAACCAGTTATCAAAACCCTCACTTGTCAGTTCTGGCTTCAAAAACATTTATCCTAATCAAATAAAAAATAAAAATATCATTACTATAATATAATAATTTTTTTATAAATAAATATTATTACATCGATAGGTGTTCCTATAGTAGCATTCGGGGAGATAATTTTGTGTAATGTTGTGTTAATATTTAATTATTTTAAAGCTGACATAAAAAAAATTATGCACTTTTAATTTATTTATTTATTTAGGCCATAATTATTTAATAACATGATGGGTTAATTACAATTTTATTTACTTCAAAATAAAATAATTTTATTATGTATTTATATTATATGTGAATTATATTTATTATCATTATAATATAATTTACCTTAAAAAAATTAACAATTCAATTTTTTTATTGTGTTGTATTATATTTATATATAATGTATTATATTATTATTTATTTATTTATTTGAACTTATAATTAGTTAATGGTTAATTATAATTTTGTTATGGTAATTTTATTTACTTAAAAATAATAGAATTTAATTATTTATTTACCATATGGGAATATATAATAAGTGAATTATATTTATTATTGTGATAATTTTATTTATCTTAAAATAAAATAATTTAATTAATTATTTATTTATATAAACCCACAATTATTTAATAACAAGATAAGAGATAATTTTATATACCTTGACATATAATAATTTAATGAGTATTTATTTATTACACTCATAAGTGTTCCTACTAGGTTAATGGCTTAATAATATTAGCATTTAATTATTTAAAATCCAACCACATAAAATATAAAATAAAATAATTTAATTATTTTAAAGTGTACAAGATTAAATAGAAAACAAAATAACAAGTTTAAAAATAATAAAAAATATATAAATACAAACAAATTCAGAAAAAAAATGTAGATAAAGTTAGAGAAATAAAAATTCAAGAAAATTGAAAAAAATAAAGTAAATTGAATGTCATTCTATATTGTACAGATAAAATATAAACTTTTTACATTTAATGTTTTAAAGATTACGTAGTTTCTCATAGTTTTCTCTGTATAACTTCTCTCATTGTTTTTAGTATGAAATTGATTTCCACTTAATCCGTTATATTATATTATAAAATCGTAATTAATAAATAAATAATCATATTATCACATCATATTTATTAATAATAATAAGAATGAAATTGTAAAAAAAAATTATCATAAAAAAAATACAATATCATAGTAAATAAATAAATAATATGCATATAATCATAATTAATTTATAGATAATATGTAAATTTTACTACATTATATTTATAAATAACTAGATAATCATAACTAATTTATAGATAATATATATATTTTACCACATCATATTTATAAAAAATAATAATTAATTTATGAATAATATATAAATTTTACTCAATTATATTTATAAATAATTGGATAGTATTATCGAGATTTTATCGTATCATATTAATAAATAATTAGAATAATAAAATTGTAAAAATTATTAATCTATATATCATAAATTTATAAATAATAATATCATAACAAAATGAATTATAAAAATATTATCATTTTATAATAAATAAATATATAATATTCAATCATAATTAATTTAAATATAATATATACATACATATAATAGATAATTATAATTTATTTATATGTAATATATAGATTTCAGTGAAACATATTTATAAATAATTTTAAAAATGAAATTTTAAAAATAAATTATCATAAAAAATATCACCACATAATAATAAATAAATAATATAGATAATCATAAATAATTCAATTTATAAGTAATATATAGATTTTATCACATCATATTTATAAATAATTATAACAATGAAATTGTAGAAATAAATTATCATAAAAAATATTACCACATGATAATAAATAAATAACAATCATAACAATCAAATTTCGAAAATAAATTATCATAAAAATATCACCATATGATAATAAATAAATAAATAATATACATATAATAACAACTAATTTATATAACTATAATTATAATTAATTTATAGATAATATATAGATTTTATCGTATTATATTTATAAATAATTATAACAATGAAATTGTAGAAATAAATAATTCTAAAAAAATATTACCATAGGTAATATACATATTTTACCACATACATCATAATAAATAAATATTGTGTTACCTTCCATTTCCCATTTTAGAATTGTATTAAATATTTATATTATGTATTTTTTATAAATAAAAAATATTTACCTTTATTTTATACGATAGCAAGTGATACTAGGATACATATCTTAGATAAGTCTATGTAAAATACATGATAGATATCATTATCAGGGCACTAACTTTGTGGATAGAGATCAAATAAGTGTGTTTGATCTATGCAAATGAAATCAACAGTGTGAGATAAAGGTGGACATTTCAATGGAACTCAAAACTAATGTTAAAGTAGCAAACGTCAATACCACAGCTCAATATTAAAGCTCGAGTATATTTTAAATATCCAACAGTGTGAGCAAAGATTTTATAGTTCAATGGGGTCATATATCTAATGATAAGCTACTATGTGGCATGATAGCATTCAAGTAAATGATACTATTTGTAAGGTGCATAGAGAACCCATGAATCTACCAAGTGGTAGGATCTTGAAGGCTTAAATCATGATCAATGGCCCATGATGAATTCAAGGCCTATATACTTCTTAAAAAGATAAATAGTTCATTTTTGATAAAGCTTCAAGATGGCACGTTAGGGAAACATGTGTCCAAGTAATGTTGTAATATCTAATGAAAATGACACCTATCCATGTAGGGTCCCAACTACTTATGATAGTGACAAATGAAACTACTACAACTAACCAAATTGAAGGGCCTTACCTGAGAATTCAAAATAAATGGAAAGGTGCCACATGGCACACTATGTACGGATCATCACATCAAGATGTATCCTGAGCACCTGAGACCAGTCAAAAATTGACACATGTCTAGATTGGAGCCAATTAAGTGATGTAGTCACTCTTAATTCCCATAAATGCCTAGTTAGATTTGATATGGCATACCACATGCTAATATGTGGTAATCTTTGGTTTTAAAGCTAAAATTAATGATTCTTACATGGATGGGCAATAATTCAAAGTGCAGAAGAAGGTTTGTGGACCATTCTACATCATTTTTCCAAATTGACGAGGATCATTTTTTACATCTACCACAATTGGAGCATTCCCATACCATCATTGCAAGAATACATTGTTCCATGGCATGTACAAGAGTAAAGACAGTTGTCCAAGAGGTTACAGTTATGCAAGTAAGTGATCAAGAGCATCTCTAGGTAGTTCCATATGAGGACAAAGTTTTTTTGGCCTCCACCACAAAATTTCACCTTCCAGATCATGTAAAAAGTCATCTTCATTCAAGAAATCAAAGGGTTTGTTAGAAATATTCATCATTCCTTGTAGAGGCTATTAAAACAATGAATTTTCTTATAAATTGATGAAGATTTTAGGCATGGCATGGAATATTTATGGGAGCATCTTGGTGAAATTTGGAGGGATATTTTGTAATTCTATAAATTACAACACATAGTCCTAGATTTGAAAAGGGTGCAAATGTATAAAGAGAAGGTTTTATCCTTTATTCAAGGGATCATTATTTTTGGTTGTTCATTTAATCTAAGTATAATCTCTTCCAAATTTTGGGATCACTTCTATGTGCATTTTATCTCTCTTGCTACGTTGGTTGTAGCTGTATAGCCATTAGCAAGCTCTGAGAGCATGTTTATATGACTCCCCTATCCAACATGGAGTAAATCCACCATGCTTGTCTCCATGGAATCATTTTGAAACTATGATGTATGTAAGATCTCTTTTCATGATAATGGAAAATACTTGTGGTTCTTACTTTTTCTTTTTGATGAAGTGCAGTGATGTGTTTTGCAAATGTTATTGATTGGACATCTTGTTTTATGTTCATTATTGGTTGTCATCTTGAGCTTAGATCTTGATTATAAATCCTTTTATACATTA
This sequence comes from Torreya grandis, assembly GCA_037957365.1. Classification (NCBI taxonomy): domain Eukaryota; kingdom Viridiplantae; phylum Streptophyta; class Pinopsida; order Cupressales; family Taxaceae; genus Torreya; species Torreya grandis. Next base: position 1,020,216 of record JARHVA010001515.1, read on the forward strand.
TGTTTGGAGATATGTTGTTGAATAACTTGTTAGGGCACCCTAATTTTATCTATTCAATAGGAAAAAGTATTTGACATTCTAATTTTAGTGTATGTTCTAGGGTTTCAGGAATCATTTGGGTGGTTGCATTGTATTAACACTAATGGATGCAAGTCACTCCTTGTAGTTCCCATTAGGTTGCATGTTAATCTTTGGAATCTTTGTAATAAGTGATGTCATGAATGTTACAAGAATCCTTGTTGTTTAAATACCACCAACACACCACCCTCTTTTTATTACTATCAACCTATCCTACCCTGTCTCAGCCTATAAATAATGCACCCTTGTTAGATATCATAAGTTTTATTTTCCTATAAATGCATAAGATCATGATTATATAACATGTGTTTTCATCTTGTGCTTTAAATACCAACATTTCAGTCTTCCACTTAGCCTTGTTGTTGAAAATTCTTTAGAATGAATGTTGTAAGCACTTTTATGTCTAACATGTGTTTGCATTTCGTGCTTTAAATACCAACATTACAGTCTTCCATTCAGCCTTGTTGTTGAAAATTCTTTATAATGAATGTTGCAAGAACTTTTATAAATTATATGTAACCTATTGAATTTGTGCATTTCATGTGACAACCCTTTATGAGTGGAGTGAATAAGTTTGGTTGTGCCCTAGTCACATTTGTTTTTTATGCTAAAAATCCCCATGGATGTTGAATTAAAAAATATCTCCATATGATTAAGTCACCCCATAGGTCCTCTCACCTTGGTTTAGGCAGAGCAATAAGTAGCAAGGATATGCCCATACCCTTTGTCATTTCTTCTCAATCATTTTCTGCATCTGATCCATTCTAGATGCCAAACCCTCCCCTGGCTATCATGACACATCAACAAGTTTTTCATCTTTGTTTGCCATTCTCTTCAAATGTTCAAGGATAGGCATAAGAGGTGTACAAATGAGAACCAACACTTTTCTTGCACCATTACCAAGGATTAAAAATTTGAAGTCTTACTCACTTGTGTTGTTGAGGACTCTTACAGAGAGATGATTGTATAAGTTCATGTTTGAAAAAGTTATTTGCTAATACATTTTAAAGTAATCACAGTTGTATTTTTAGATAAATTTGTCTATGATATTTTATGAATGAAAGTTAGGATTATTTAAGCATTATTTGTTATCTTGCCCATCAATTCTACAACACTCCACTAGGTATGTGCAAGGAATTGATATATTTGATAATCTGACATCTACTAAGTTTATTGCAAAGAGTTGATAATTTTTCATGTTTTGAGCTGGTCTACCATTTTTAATATGAATCTAAAAATTATAGTGTATTTGCTTTCATACATCATCACTAATTTCAGTAAGATATGCTTTCAATATGTATCACTACAAGTTTTTAAATGGTTATATTCTAGAAGTTTTCTTCTAGTGGTGACTCAAAAAAATCATCTATTTACAAATAAAAATCAGTGCCCACTTTGAATATCTTAAGCTTTGAGATTTATTTTACTTGAAAAACTGGAAGGATTGAGGTCATGTTTCAAAGTTGACTCATCAATGAAACTTGTCTCACCCCTAAATGTTCATCAAAAAGGAAAGAGACAAATCTAGAGGCCTATTGAAGAGAAAAATGATTATTATTTAATATTATCATATCTCTCTTATTGATTCAAAATCATATAATCCATTGTATTTTACAAATCCTTATCAACCAGCTAAAGCCCCTCCTAAGTTTGATCCCCCAAGCTTGCCTCATTCACCCCCTCACATCCCTTTGCTAGTTTTTATTGAACCTCCAATTAAACCAATCATGAGGCATAGGGACCTAGATGATAATGAATTTTTGACATTCCACATTCCCAAATTCAGGCCTATAAATTTTGATGACATGGAAGGTTATTTTAATGAAGCCCCAAATTGAGTAAGGAAATGTCTTCCAAAATTTCAAGGTAATAATGCAGTGAATGGTGACCAACACTTGAGATATTTTAAAAATATTATTGAAGATTATGAAGTTGAGCATGAGGATGTGTGCATTAAGTTATTTTTTCACACCCTGGAGGAAGACACTCATGAATTGTTCAATTCTTTTCCCTATGGATGCATTGATTTATAGGATGAAATACAGAGTGTTTTTAGATTTTAGTATGGTGATAGAGTTGATCCAAGGTTCCTTTTGGTTGAGTTTGAAAACATCAAGAAGAACTCCAATGATTGCATAAAAGACTTCAACACATCGTTCAAAAAAGATATGATGTGGCTGCCCAAGAACATAAGGCCAAGTCATACATCATGCTTGATAAAATAATGTGATGCCTTTGATAAGAAGTATGTGTATTACTTGTGGGACAAGGCTCCCATGAACCTGTGGTTAACATTAAATATGGCCATCCAAATTGAGAAGAACATAAAGGCTATTGGAAATCCCATGAACAAGTAGGATGATGTAAAATTGGTCAATCTAGAAAAAACACAGTCCACTAAGAATGCCAATCTTGATGAGACAGTTAAGACATTGGCCTCCGCTGTCAAAAAAATGTCCTATAAGCTAGCTAGAGCTAAGAAGGGGATTTCTCATAGGCCTGCAAGTCAAGAGAGAGATAAAAATTCAAACAAAGCACCAAAAAGGCTTGCACATGATAATAGAAATTAGAATATAGGGATTTTGAAAGAAGTGTTTGATCCATTGCATGCCAAAGTGACTGCAGTAAATTTTTATTTAGATAATTATTGGTGTGAAAAATGTTTCCTTCCACATTTTCCTTGTTATACAACTAAACAAATTTCATGCAGATGATCTTGAGTCTATGTTTGATGGTGGTGGTGAGACTATGATGTTCAACTATTAAGACTCTCTATGTAAGTTTTCTTCCTCCACAAAAATGATAAATTCTACTAATGTTGATCAATTTTAGAGTGTGGTTAAGAAGGTATTGGAATATGAATTTTATTGTGATGATAATGTGACACAATAAAATGATTTATCCAATAATGATGTATTTTAAGATCTAAAGTGTGTTATAAACAAAGTGTTGCACACGAATGTGGAATTGGGTAACCTCGTTAGGAATATAGATGTTGTTGAGCAACCAACTATTCTTGATGGTGGGTTTAACAATAAAGGAGTTATTTAGAGAATGCCATTCAATGAAGATGGGGTTATATTTTATACCCATAAATATGAATATTTTTAGACTTATTTCAAGTAGTACTTTGAGTGCACAAATGACATTACTAATCTTGAGGCACTCTTGCTTGGTTCTCATTTTATTTCAGCTGGGAAACAAGCTTATTTATAGAAACTAAAAGAGTACCAAAATATTTTGGCATGGTCTTATCCTAATTTGAGACTATATAGGGAGGATTTGATTCTATACTTCATCCCATTACATCCTAGTAATAATACCATTATGTAAGTGCAAAAATTTATTTACTTCATCTTGGTTACAAGCTGCTGGAAAAGTTTAAGAAATTCAGGGATGATAAGATTATGGAGCCACAAATTAATGGCATACATTTGAAAATTTTCCTTCATTGAGCCCATGACCATGTATATATTGTATAGTGTATAGTCTTGTTATTTTTTTGTTTCTATTTCCCCTCTACTTTGGGCCTTATTTATACATTTTCCTTTCATGTCCTTGTCATGTGTTCATTTTCAGATCCTCCTGATCTATTTTTGTCATTCTACCTTATTGTATTTAGTCTTCATGGGTCTCTATTGATATAAATTGACTAAGTGCTAACTCTTTGACCCAATGGATTGGCACCTGGTCTTACATTCTAGGACTCTTTGCATACTTGTATGGGGTGTGCATCCCTAGGCAAGAGCCAGTGTTAGTGCCTAAAATAATTGAGCCCTTTTAATGTATAAATTCCTAATTTATTTAGCCCACTTCCTATTTTCAAGTATTCATCAAAGGTCAAGTATCTTGTAGTAGAATAAATAGATTTCCTTTTGATCCTAGAGGTCTTTTCCAAGATAGTGTTTGGGCTCCAAATTCACGTAAATGCTCAAAGAACTTCAAAATTTAGAAATATAGGTTGCAGGTCTAATGGAGTCCATTTGGAATGGGAAATGTCTAGGTTACAATATTTCATGTTAATTTATTGTTTACTATCCTTTGGTCTATCAAAAACCAAGTTGAACTCATGTATGAGCATCTTAAAACCCTTGTTCTAATTGACCTAGCTTAGGCCTTTTGATTTAAATTTAAATTGGCAAGAATAATTTACAAGGGAATGCTTTAAATATGCATTGGACTTAGATTAATTTTTATTCTAAAGTTTAGTTGTGTTTATTAACATGACCAAACCTTAGTCTAAAATTCATATTTGGTCCCTTTTATATCCTGTGGCCCTTGGTCTCTTTTATTTATTAACATGGTCTAACTAACGCTTAGTCCCTTTGTTACAAACTTAGCTTAAAGTCCTATCCTAAATATTCTATCATATTTATTAATACAACAAAACCTTAGGCTAAGACTTTATACTAAGTTATTTATTCCCTAAACTCTAACTTAATTGTTTTCATTATCCACAAGAACCAATCATGTTCGACCTAATGAATCACAATGAAAGAGTTCACATTAACCCAAGGAAAGATGATCTGATGGTGCATGATCAATGCTTAAAATTCAAAAGGACTCAGGACAAGCATGGATGTGATAAGTGTCAACCTTTTAGGGTAAGATTAAAACTTTGAGCATGTTCTCATCAATTTATAGTACATGATAAAATGTGCAGGTTCCAATCAATGGTGCACAATATGTCAAGACTTCAACAAAGCCCTAGGATGAGTGAGAAGGTTACAAGTGTTACCATCATGATAGCCTTGTTAGAGATAAAATAGTACGTACAAAAAATTATTGAACCTTATGGATAGAGCTTAATGAAGTGTGTTTGATCTATGAAAATAAGATCAAAGGTACGAGATGAAGGTAGACATTTCAATGGAACTCAAAACAAATATAAAGGTAATAAGTGGCAATCCCATAACTCATGATTAAAGCTCAAACAAATTTCAAATATCTAATGATGTGAGCAAAGAGTTGATAGTTCAATAGGGCTAGAGATCTAACAAGAAACTACCACATGGTGTGAAAGCGTTCAAGTAATCAATACTATTTGTAAGGTACACAAAGAACTTGTGGAACTACCAAGTGTTAAGATCTCAAAATCCCAAATCATGATCAATGGCCCACAATGAAATCAAGGCCTAGAGACTTCTTAAAAGTATCAATGGTGCCTATTTAATCTATCTTTAATATGGCATGAGAGGGAGACATGTGTCTAAGCAATGTTGGAATGGCCAATGAAAAGGACACATATCTAGGGAGGGTCCCGACTGCTTATGATAGTGAAAAATGGAACTCATATGGATAACCAAATTAGAGGGCCCAACCCAAGAACTCACAATGAATGGAAAGGTTCCACATGGCACACTATATATGTTTCATCACACTAAGATATATCTTGAGCACCTGAGACTAGTCAAAAAGTGACACATGTCTAGATTAGAGCCAATTAAATAGCCTAGTTAGATCCGATGTGGTGTGACATGTGATAATATGTGGAAATATTTAGTTTTATAGATAAAATTGATAGTTCCTTCATGGATGGGTAATAATTCAAAGTATAGAAGAAGTTTTGGAAGCCACTCCAAAGCATATTTTCCGAATGGTCAAGGATCATTTTTTGCCTATACCACAACCGAAGCATTCTCGTGCCATCATTGCAAGAGCAAGTTATTCTATGGTGTGTATAAGAGGAAAGGTACTTATCCAGGATGTTCCAACTATGAAAGTAAATGGTCAAGGGCATCTATAGGAAGTTACACATGAGGATAAAGTTTGTTTGGTCTCCACCACAAAATTTCACCTTTTAGATCATGTAAAAAGGCATCTCCAGTCAAGAAATCAAAGGGTTTGTTTTAAATATTCATTATTCCTTGTAATGTCAGTTAGAGAAATGAATTTGCTTACAACTGGATGAATGTTTTAGGCATGGAAATTATTATTTTCTAGTTGGGAGCATCTTGGTGGAATTTGGAGGCTTGTTTTGCAATTTTGTAAATTGTAACCCATAGTCCTAGTTTTGAAAAGGGTGAAAAACGTATAAATATGAGGTTTTATCCTCTATTTAAGCAGTCATTGTTGTTGGTTGTTCATTTTCTCTAAGTAAAGGCTCTTCTAGATTTTGGGATCATTGTTGTGTGCATTTTGTCTCTCTTGCTAAGGTGGTTATAGATGTACAACCATTAACAATATCTGAGAGCATGTTTATATGAATCCCCTATCCACCATGGAGCAAATCCACCAGGTTTGTCCCCATGATAGCATTTTGAAATGTTGATGTAAGTAAGATATCTTTTCAAGATAATGGAAAATACTTGTGGTTCTTGCTATTTCCTTTTGATGAAGTACAATGATGTGTTTTACAAATGTTGTTGATTGGACATCTTGTTCTATGCTCATTATTAGTTATCATCTTGAGCTTAGATATATATTATAAATCCATTTCTAAATTATGTTTGGAGATATGTGGTTGAATAACTTGTTATGGCACCCTAGGTTTATGGATTCAATAGGAAAAACTATTTGAGATTCTAGTTTTAGTGTATGTTCTAGGGTTTCAGGAATCATTTAGGTGTTTGAATTGTATTGGCACTAACGGATGCAAATCACTCCTGGTAGTTCCCATTAGCTTATATGTTAATCTTTGATGTCTTTGTAATAAGTGATGTCATGAATGTTTCAAGAATCCCTATTGTTTGAAAACCACCAGCACATCACCCTCTATTTATGACTATCAACCTATCTTACCCTGTCCTACCCTACAAATAATACACCCTTATTACATATAATAAGTGTTATTTTCCTATAAATACATAAGATATTTCTTATATAACATGTGTTTCCATCTTGTGCTTTAAATACTAGCATTGCAGTCTTCTATTCTACCTTGTTGAAAATTCTTTAGAATGAAGGTTGTAAGCACTTTTATATCTGTCTTCAATAGCTTATATGTGACCTAATGCATTTTTGCATTCCATGTGTTAACCCTTCTTGGGTGGAGTGAACAAGTTTGGTTGTGCCCTTGTTCTTTGTGCTAAAAATCCACATAGAGGTTGAATTGTAAAATCTTTCCATGTGAACAAGCTACCCCATAATTCCTCTCAACTTGGTTTAGGTAGAGCCAAAATTAATAGAGAGATGACCATACCCTATGTCAGTGCCTCTCATTCATTTTCTACATATGATCCATTCTAGATTCTAAACCCTCCCTCGACTATAATGACACATCAACTGGTTTTTCATCTTTATTTGCCATTTTCTTCAATTGTGCAAGGTTGAGCATAATAGGTGTACAACTAGAAACTAACAAGCTCATCAATAGAAATTTTATTGATGATTCCTTCCTCACTCTCATGAGAAAGAAGATTCCTTCAAAGAGGTGTGTTTCTACCTTGAATTTTTTTGTAAAGCCTAAGGATATAATTTTCAATGAGCTAAAACCCAATGTTACAAACATAACATAATGCCTTTCATGCAAATCTAGTTCAAGGAGAAGATCATGTGGACTAATGGGGGCAGCCTCAAGGTCAGTTTGTATATGATTATGGAGGAACTAGCTATGCTTTGACTACATAAGAAGAATCTACTCCTTACATGATAGTAGAAGAAGCATGTCCCAACCAAAGGGATAATCATGGAGAAGGCATCAGCCCAAGTGTGGGGATGAAAAAATTTCAAGAAAAGGATGATTTTATGTTGACTCAAGGCATGTCAATTAAAGCTAATAAAAGGTCCAAGAAGAGAGCCTTGAGAGAAGGCTAGGAGCCATGAATAGTTCCAAGTGATGCCTTTCCAAGGCCACAAAATTTCAATCAAAGTGATGCACCTTCTATAAGCCATGTTCCTCAACAAAATTAGAATGTAAATGTAGCTACCAAAATTGCAAAAAAGTAGGCAACAATACCTTTATTACCATCAAAAATGTAGGAGAAAGTGAATACTCCATCTCTAAATATTATGGAATCATTAAAGAATACTAAGACAAGCATATCCCTTTAGGAGGTTCTACATATCCCTAGTCAAAAGGAGCTTTTGCAATCCTAAATATTATAATTTGAAGAGGTTCTAAATAAAAATCACTTCTTCAAATTATTGTGATTCATCAGGCTTGAGATCCTTCCAGTATGAGTCACAACTTTGAAAATAATTATTATAAAAGAGAAAACACTGCCCAATCATTTGTACACACTTTAATAAAATCATGAATATATAATTTGAATGCAAAGATCAATATTCTAGAGAATACATGTAGTGCATTTTCAATCCAAATCATAAAACTTTGCAAACATATGAACCCCATTCAATTGTAAAGGTTGTTTTTTATGAGTCCTCTTTTACATTGGGAATTTAAATATACCTACTAAAACCATCCATAACTTAGTATAATCTTTGACATGTGATAGCCTCCAACATTTCATCAGTGAATGGAGTTTGAAACGGATCATTCATGCAAGCAGCATTCAATGCCCAATTAATACCCCAATATTTTATTTCTCTAGTACACTATGATTGTGATCCAGTATGGTTATGGGTGCCATCAAACCCTCTTATTGTGTTTTGATATGGTTGTGGAAGTCATCAAACCCTCTTGTTGTGATCTAGAAGGGTTGTGGGATCCTTCAAACATTCTTAGTTGTGGGTTCATTGTTTAAACCCCTCTCTTGGTTGTGGGATCAGTTATCAAAACTCTCACTTGTTTGGTTCATAGCTCTAGCTTCAAAAGTTTTTATCCTAATCAATTAAAAAATAAATGTATTATTACTATAATATAATAAAATATTATAAATATATATAGTATTATACGAGGTTTGTAACTTGTAGGGTGGTGGCATATTTGATTAACCATTTTCTAATGTCAATTGTAAATGAGGACTTCATGACATCTTATTTAATTGTGACATGGCTCCACATTAGATGTGTAGCTAGAATCAACATTGCACTATAATTGATATGTGAATAAGGCATTAAGATCTACGAGTTTGTCTTTTAGCTTCCAATCATCCATATTTCCAGTATATTGAAACCTATATAAATTACCTCCAATGTAATAACATAAACTAGAGGGACCATATCATATGCATGCCCTAACTTCAGGTAGTTGTTGAATTTACATAACCCACAACCATTACAAAGGTGTTTGTAGCTTACAAGGTGGTGTAACCTTTTATTGATTATTGTTTATTTTATTACAGAAGGACTCCACGTTTGATGTGTAGATCGAATCGACAATGCAATATCAATGACGTGGGAGTAATACATTGAAGTTGTTGAGTCTACTTTGTTGCTTTCATTGGAATTGAAAATAAAATAATTACTTAAAAAACTCAAAAAATAAACATACATCATTTCTGATGTAACTTGCACCTTTATGACCATTGCAAATTTTAAGACTTTTACGACTTAATTTGGAATAATAAAATTGACTTAACTGACTTGACCTAATATAAGATGAGCCATACATTATTAAAAGTTCCCTTTAATTTAACTTGATATAATAAATTTAATGTAAACCATATATTATTAATAGTTCCAATTAAATGTGGCCATCTTCCATTTAGTTCACTGCCATTGGAAATATCGTGAAACCAATGAAGACTTCGATCGTGTGAAAAGAAGCAACAGCTATTAATTATAATGTGGCATTTAATACACATAAATAAAGCTCGCTTGTGCTTTAGTATACACCTCATTATTATTCATTCATTGCCCTTGTTTGGATTCTCTCTTCCAACCATTTAAGCCATGGAAAAAACTATAGGCTTTGGCTTTGACTGGATTAAGTACAAGGCACGAGCGTGTTGACATATAAAAACCCATCTGACCACCTACCGTGAGGACAAAAATTTGGTGTCATGTGGATTGATTCGATGGAAATTTCTTTTCCTACGTTGAACATTCTTTTATCTTTTTTAGCGGTCTTCATCAGGGTTAAGTTTTAACTCTAATGAGGTAAGGCTACCTAAATTAATTAATTTCTTTTGATATTTCAAACTTTGTTTTCTAATAAATTAGCTTGCCTCAAAATCAATGGGTGCAAGTCTAATAGCTTTTGCTTTATATGTTTTGGTTGATGGGGTGTTTGCTTATCTTATTTCTCACATAGAAAATCAAGTATTTATCAACCTGATATGGTTATTCCTCATTGCTCCTCTCAGTGCATCAATGTAAATTTTGTTGATGATACCTTGCTCACTCTCATAAGCAAGAATATTCTTTCAAAGAGGTACTTTGATACCTTGAATTTTTTTCCAAAGCCTTGAGATCTAATTTTCAATGAGTTAAAACCCAATGTTACAGACATAACATGATGTCTTTTCCTAAATGACTTCATCATTATCAGTGTAAGTGGATACAAAAAGGAGAGAGATTTAAATTACTTGGGAATTCTTTTGCTTTTGATAACTCTCCTTCATATATTAGCAACATGTCATTGATAGAGTGAAAAAAAATGTTTCATATTAGATTTCCAAACCCGTTTCTTTAGGCAGTAAATTTTAGGTTTGTACCAAAATCCTTGCAACCACTCAAGTTTACTACTCCTCAAATTGGACCCTATCAAAATAATCATATGATAAATTAGCAAATGTTCTTATAGAATTTTTTTGGACCAATGCTAAGAAAATAAGAGGCTATCACAAGGTTGCTTGAGACATATGTTGCTTTATTCATGATAAAGAAGGAATGGGCATCATTGATGTCTATAGACAAAGTATTGCCCTTTGGTCAAAGTGGGTGGTTAGATAAATTGAAGGTAACAAGCCTTAGAAAATACTTTTAAAGTATTGCATCTATAGATGTACCTCCTATGGTAAAAGCAATTGGTAAAACATTAGTTTACACACTCTATTAATTACCATTGTCCTTGTCAGGATATAAGGCTCTTTTGTATCTAAGAGCATTTGGAAAGATTTATAAGCTATGATTCATTTTTTGAAATGGGTTGTTGTTAGATATCACAATGGTCTTTCCTTTAACAACCACAATATCTAGTGGTCCCCTATAATGAGCAAGACAAAATCTACATCTATTTAAAAAAAACATTCACACTATTAAGGATTTGAATTCTTATTGATATTGGATTGCATGAAATCTATCAGAAGATGAATATATAAGGTAATTAATATGGACTTACCTTCCATTTTACATATCCAAGAGTTGATGTCTGATGTCATGCTACATAAAAAGGTTTTACAAACTCCATGTGCATGGTATAAGGACTAGAGGTGGAACTATGGCATTCAATTTAGAAATTATTCTACTAGTCTCATTTATCAAATGATGATCCCATTCTCTTCTACTCTAGACAAGTCAAATAGGTCTTAGATTTAAATTCTTCACCCACAACTTGGTTTATTAGACTTAAAAAAATGGAATGCCAGGCTTGAGCCTAAGCTCACACATTTTATCTAGTGTTTGATATATGAAGGCCTTCCTATTGGGGATTGCCTTTTACACAATATAATTTTTTGACCTAGATGTTTGGCCTACTCGAGACTAAAGTACTTTAAATATCTCTTTTAGATGTGTTTATGAGCTTAATCTTCCTAGAAATGGATCCAAAACATTTTCCAACCATTTTACGGAAAACCCTTCTCTTGGCACTTGGTTTTTTTTAGGGATAGAAGCTCAATCGTTGGCTTATATTTATTTTATATAGAACTTTTTCAAATCTATTATTTTATTTTAGCTATATAAATTTAGGAATTTAGATATTTTTAAGCATAAATAATCATCTTCATAATTTTTAATTAATGACAAAAGGTGATTGTTATTGTTGATAAAATTTCACCTCAGTACAATTTGTTCAACCATTTACATAGAGAGCTAAATAGTAGTTGAAAGAATAAGTCATTTCAGAGGTCCAAAATTACAAGTCAAAGAGGCTAAAGTGTTTTGGGTCCATTGTAGTGTATGTCAAGTTCTCCACAAGTCAAGTTTTGGCCTCTCATAAACCTGAGTTACTCCTCAATACCATGTCGGGTTCTCTGAATGACTCAACTTATAAAATTTTTATGAGTGGAAGTAATCTGGGTTTATGAACCCAAATTACTCCTTCCAATGCTTAAATTGCTTTATAAGTAGAAATTCTTATAACTTCAGGTTTTCCAAGGAACAAGTCTTAAATTACTTTATAAGTAGTAAAAATGAGAGGTCCAAAGTGAGTAAGTAATAAGGCTTAGAAAACCCAAAATGGTCTTAATAATGCCTCTCAGAAGTGGCCCTTTGGAACTTTTCTAAAGGGCCTTTCTTTCCTTGTTCCCCTCAAGTGTCCCTTTAGAATTTTTCCAAAGGGCACTTTTCTTTCTAAGTGACCCTTCAAAAAAGTTCTAAAGGGCACTTTTCTTCCCAAGTGACCCTTCAGACTTTTCTAAAGCGGACTTTGTTGTACAAGTGATCCTTCAAAAAAGTTTTGAAGGGCACTTTTCTTCCCAAGTGACCCTTCAGAATTTTTCAAAGGGCACTTTATCTTTGGAAATGCCCTTCAAAAAAGTCTAGAAGGGTCATTTCCTTTGGAAATGCCCTTCAAAATTTTACGAAGGGACCCTGTGCCTTCCCCAAGTGTCCTTCAAAACTTTTTTGAAGGACACTTTCCCAAGTGACCTTCGAGAAAAGTTCCCAAAAGAACTAGTCGTTGCCTTTTGGGCCAAATTCTCAAAAGATTTCCTTCGAATAAATTGTTTGAAGGAATTACTTTGGGAAAATTTCTCAAAACATAAACCTGACCTAATGAATCCCCATGATGTGCCATATGTTATCAAGTTTAATAGAAACAACTAGCCATTGGGGTGCAAATATGACATACCGTAGGATGTCAAATTTAGGGTAGCCAACTAGCCATTGGGATTCAAATATGACGTGTCATAGGACATCAAATTCATGCCTAAAGTCTTCAAGCAAAGAGTAAATCCATTTATAGAACCTGACAGGGTCTTAAGTAAAGCAACATCAGGTTTTCAAAATAGCTTTGCTTATGACTTCTATAAGCAAAAGCAATCAAAAGACCCAAAAGGGTAGAGATAGTGAAAACTGGGTTTTCAAACAAGGTTTGCTTATGACTTTTACAAGTAGAAGCAATCAAAGAACCCGAAGAAGCAAGTAAGAAGTAAAGTCACTAGGAAAACTTGAACGGGTTTGCAATATAAAATGTGAGAGCTTTTAAGAAGAGTCTAAGGTTTTTAGTAGTGATATGAGCCATTTCTTATGGAGGGTCATCTCACCACTGGTTCTATAGTAGTCATGATCATTTCAAGAGGGTGAATCAAAGAGAAGGACAAACTCTAATTGGATGAGAGAACAACTAAAATTAGTTTCACCAAGATGGTGACTAAAAACCATTTTAGAGGATTCTTTTTTGGCACCGAAGAGCTCTCTTTTCTCTCCCTTGTTTTCTATAAATAGGAATCTTTGGCTTTTGTTTTATCATTGATAGATAGTATGGCGAAGCCCTACTGGAATGTTTTGCCATTTTCTTGCCTTTGACCAAAGAAGCATAAGTCTGTTTTCTTTCTAATTTTTAGACATTTGCCTAGGTATGCAAGAGACATAGAGTGACAACAAGTGATGTTTTATCCTTCTATTCTCTATCCTTCATGTTTTAAAGCAAAGATTTGATCCAATAAGTCATGTATAGTGTATTTTAGTTGTATGAGATTTTGCACATGTGTAACCCTGTTATGGACTATACAAGTTGTCTTTTCCAGTTATTTACCTTGTGTGATCTCATTCATTTTATCTCTACATTGAAATACTTAGGTTGGAATCTTCTAGAACTTGAGTTATAGACTATATTTTACTATATTGTGCATAAGTATAGGGCATACATGTGGATACTAATTTTTGGTGTATCACCATCTTAGACTAGGCTTTTCATTTATGAAAACATCTGACTCTTTTCACTCATATAAACTAGTTCGGCATTTTTATTGCACAAAAATCTAATACAGAGAGCTAGCCCTTTCAACCTAGAGGTTCATTTCTAGTTATAGGCACCCACACGGGCTTGGAAATGTCCCAACATTGTCTAAATTTGGAGGAGGCCTAAACAACCCTCTTCTAGGGTGTAAGATTTGGAGACAATGGTTATGGCATGCCCGGTGGGACCTGAATTATTGCTAAGTCAAGGTGAATGTTGGTCTTGATAGGCCTAAGTAATAGAAATACCCCTAACCCAACATTTGGTGACTCCAAAAGGGTTTGAATCCCTATTTCTAGACCAAGTTTTATACATTATCCTACATGGTCCTCACAAGGTCCTTAAGATTTTTTGACCAAGCCCCTTCAGTTGAAGCTTTTCCTGAGGAACAATGCCCTAAACCACTCCTAGCCATATTAAATCCTTGGCAATGAGGTTTTGGGGAATAAGTAAAATATGTTAAAGAAGTTCAAGGAGATTAGTAAGTTGAAGAAGAAGAATAAATAGAGGATCATATGGGAAGAAGATAAATGGGAGAAAGGGGAGAGATAGATAGACATCAACCTTTCCCTACTTTTAATACCCAAAACCCAATAGAGCATCTTGCATATGACCCCATCCCTCCAAATACTACCAAAAATCTTCCTATTTTTAATGGAGAGGGTCTTATTACCCCATCTAAACATATTTGAGACATCTCTATTTTTTTTAATTTCCATAATGTTACTAGGGCCAACATAGCCATTAGGCTACTTGCTATGTCTTTAAAAGGAAAAGCACTTAACTAGTATAGAATGTTGGAAGGGGGATGCATTATAAGTTGGGATGATTTTGGAGACCTATTGCTAACAAGATTAAAAAATAAGAGTGATCATGCTTCCCTAATACATCATCTGAATTTAATAAGAAGAGGTCCAAATGAATCCATAGGAGATTTCAATAAGAGATTTTAAAGAAAATGGTATAGGCTACCACCAATCATGAGACCTCTTCCTAGCTTTGTGTTCCCAATATACCTCAAAGGGATTGGTACTGATGTTGTTGTTATATTGCATTCAATGGGAGGATTCACTCTTCTAGGTGCATATGAGCTATCAATTGAGGTTGAGAATAGCTTAATTCAGGCTGGAAGACTCCCTCCAAGAGTTTCCATGCCTTTCTTATCCCATAATTTGGTTAAAGCTCCAAGCATGTCTCAGGTTCCCAATGCCAATGTGAAGCCAAGAGCCTTTCCCAAGAAGGTGGATAACATTGTGGACAAGGATGAAGAAATCAAATCTTTGAGAGCTCAACTTAAGCAAGCTCAATATTAGGCAAGTGCTAATCCTAATGCACAATACTATCTTCAACAAGGATATAGAGCTCCATCTTAATACAATTATCAAGGGAGAGGACAAAATAAACAAGGTTAAAATAGGCAGCCCAATGCATATAATCCAAATTCTACTCCTCTCGTGAAGGTTGTTGTTCCATTTCATGCAAATCTAGTTCAAGGAGAAGATCATGTGGACCAATGGGGGCAGCCTCAAGGTCAGTTTGTATATGATGATGGAGGAACCAGCTATGCTTTTACTACATAAGAAGAATCTACTCCTTACATGACAGTAGTAGAAGCATGTCCCAACCAAAGGGATAATCATGGAGAAGGCATCAGCCCAAGTGTGGGGATGAAAGAATTTCAAGAAAAGGATGATTTTGTGTTAACTCAAGGCATGTCAATTACATCTAATAAAAGGTCCAAGAAGAGAGCATTTAGAGAAGGCTAGGAGCCATGAATAGTTCCAAGTGATGCCTTTCCAAGGCCACAAAATTACAATCAAAGTGATGCACCTTCTACAAGCCATGTTCCTCAACAAAATTAGAATGTAAATGTAGTTGCCAAAATTGCAAAATAGTAGGCAACAACACCTTTATTACCATAAAAATTGTAGGAGAAAGTGAATACTCCATCTCTAAATATTATGGAATAATTAAAATTACTAAGACAAGCATATCCCTTTGGGAGGTTCTACATATCCCTAGTCAAAAGGAGCTTTTACAAGAGCAGTTAGCAAGCATGCAGGTGGTTCCTCAATCTTCAAGGCATCATAGTGTGGATCTCACAAATTATCCAAATCATCTTGTGGAACCTTCCACTAAAGTTTAAAATCCTCCACCCTTATACCTCACACTCATTGTAGGAGATAAGTTGGTCCACAATTGTATTGTGGATAATGGAGCAAGCACTATTGTTATGCCTAAAGTAGTGGCTGATAAGATAGGTTTGAATTATGATCCACATAGTAAAGGCATGTTGCAGCTAGATGGAAATCCAACCAAGATGGTAGGATTGGTCAAAGGTTTGAATGTGTTTTTACATCGCTGCCCAAGCTTCCCTATCATGCAAGATATTGTGGTGATGGACCTTCTAGTACACTTTGCTATATGCTTGTCTAGGGACTTTATAGCCAAGATAGGAGGATACCTTTCTTCTGATTGGTCCTTTCTAGCTTTCATGACTAGGTATGGAACAAAGGTAACCATAAGGACTCAACCCTTAGCAAGGTTCTACATTAAGCCATACTTAGAGACAATGACATATCAAAACTATTTAATAAGTAAGGAGGAAGAGGCAGTCTTGAATAGTGAAACATATTCTCCTCTTGAAGGTATTTTTGACCTCTATATTGACTTGTACAACACTAAAACACATAGCCTTGACCTTACACTTTCATTGAGGAAACTGATTTGGGAGTTTACCAGAATGCACGAGGAAAATATCCCAATTCTCTCACTCAGCAATGAAGATCATGAACTTGATGGCATGTGGGAAATGTTATTTGATGGTTTAAGGAGCAAAGTAGGTGTAGGAGATGGTGTCATGTTGGTTTCCCCATCAGATAATCATTACTACTCTTATTATAGGTTTCATTTCAGTTGTACTTGTAACATGGCAAAATATGAATTCTTAGTTCATGGTCTCCAATGGGCAAAGAAGAGAGGAATAAAGCTTTTGAAAGTCTATGAAGATAGTGATCTATTCATTCATCAAGTGAGAATTCAAGTTACAGCCAAGAACCCTTTGCTCAAGTCCTATAAGCATAGGGTATGGAATCTACTTGAGGATTTTGATGCCTTCAACATTCAGCCCATACCAGGAGACTTGAACAAACACGCTGATGGACTAGCTGTAATAGGATCACATTTTAATTGAGCTACCAAAATTGAACAAGAGAAATATCAATCTCATACCAAGATCATTGTGAGACCTTCCAATCTAGATAATGAAGTGTCATGGCAAGTGTTTGAAAGTGATGAACACATTACACACTTTTTTCAAAATGAGCCAGGTTTCTTTTCAAGTAATCAAAATAAGTTACATGATCATTATGAAGAGCAGATAATACAACTCAAGACAAATAAAATTCCTAAAGGTATAATTACCTTAGAGAGTGTCTTCAATGAGCATGATCAAAATAAAAACCAAAGAATGAGCATGCCAATAAAAAAATAGAACTATGAGAGAGTTCTAATTTTCAAGGAAATTCTTTTGAAGATTGACAAGGCTTGTTCTTAGCTAGAAAGGAAAGATTTGATTGCATTATGAAAAGAGTTTCATTACATCTTTGCCTAGGAATACAAGGACTTGAAGGGCTTCAACCCAAGTCTAGCTCATCACACCATTGAGTTGGAGCATGGAGCTAAACCGATGAGACAAAAGAAAAGGTCTATCAACCCCAAGGTAGAAGAACTCATGAAGAAAGAGCTAACCAAATTGATTGAGTCTAGGATTATATTTCTTATCAAGCACTCAACTTCTGTATCCAACCTTGTGCTGGTTAGAAATAAGAATGGAGAAATTAGACTTTGTGTGGATTTTCATGATCTAAACATAGTGTCTCTCAAGGATCATTACCCACTCCCTTTCATAGAAAAAGTTTTACAAGTTCTTGATGTTTCTCCCTTATTGATGGTTATTTAGGTTGTAATCAAATATTGGTAAATGAAGGGGATCAATTCAAGATATCCTTCACCACCAAGTGGGGGACCTTTCCCTATAAAAAGATTCCATTTGGTTTATCTAATGTTGGATCTACATTTCAAAGGGTAATAGACATGGCTTTCAAAGGTTTGATCAATAATTTTTTACTTGTTTACCTTGATGATATAAGCATTTTTTCAAAAGATGATGCTAATCATATGGGACATCTAAAGCAAGTGTTTGAGAAGTGTAGAGAGTATGGCATATCCCTCAATCTAAAGAAATGCATCTTCATTGTCCATGAAGATAAGCTTTTAGGTCATGTTGTTTCAAAAGGAGGCGTATCTATTGACCCCAAAAGGATTGAAGCTATTCTAGGCTTGTCTTTGCTTCAACACAAGAAAGGGATGAAAATTTTCTTGGGAAAATTAAACTTTGTAATAAGGTTTATCCCAAACTTTGAAACTATGGTAAAGCATATCATAACCATGATAAAAAAGAACCGAGTTTTTACTTGGACAAAGGAAGGTAAATGCATCTTTGAGGCAATCAAGCAAGAAATTACAGCCTCTCCCACTCTCTTAAATCCAAATTTTTCTAAAGATTTCATTATTTATACTTTTGATAACCTTGACACTATCTCAGCTATGATTATGAAAAAGAATGATGAAGATGTTGAACAACCAATTGCTTTCTTCAACCAAGGCTTAGAAGACTACGAAGTGAGATATTCTTTTATTAAGAAGTAAGCTTTAACCATTATTAGAGGTTTGAAAAAGTTTAGGCATATGCTTTCCAACAACATGATCCATGTCATGGTCTCCCATCCTAACACTAAAGAGTTTCTCCTAAGCAGGGATCTCAATGAGAAGAGAGTTGGATGGATCGTGAAGGTGATGGAATATGACATTGACATCAAGGTAACTAGCCTAGTAAGAGGAAGAGGTTTATGTGAGCACATAGCATCTAACTTTCAAGAGCCAAAAGAGCAATCCTTGGTAAATCAAGTTCAAGACCAGCTAGCTGATCAAATGCAAAATCAAAGTTGGACACAAGACATCATTGGTTTTATTAAAAATGGTGAGTGTCCCAATGGCTTGAACAAATGTCAAAGAAGGTATTTTAGGCTGCAAGCCATTTCTTATTATCTTATGGATGGCATTATCTTTAAGAAGGATGTGAGAATTATGTTGCTAAGATGCATTAACAATGACAAATTTGATATGCTACTAGAAAGGTTCCATAATGGTGCAGATGGTGGTCACATCTCTCCTAGAACAACAACTAGAAAAATAATGAGAGCTAGTTACTATTGGCCTAGTCTTTTTAAGGACTATTTTCATTTTTCTAAGGTTTGTCCTCAATGTGCTTTTTTGGTTGGAAAACAAAAGCTTGTTGTCCTTCCATTGAATCCTATCCAAGTGGACAAGCCTTTCATGAAATGGGGCCTTGACTTCATTGGCATGATTAACCCTCCATCAAGTGTTGGACATAAATGGATATTGACTACTACAGACTACTTGACAAGATGGGTAGAGGCTATTACTTTGAAGGAAGTAAATGAAAATGCCATATTGGAATTATATGACAACATTATAACAATATTTTGAGCTCCTCATGTCATCATCTTAGATAATGCACTTGCTTTCATAAGTGCTAAAACTTTTGATTGGGCAGCAAAGAGTGGAGTTCATTTGAGAACCTCATCCAACTACTACCCTTAAGGTAATGGATTGGTTGAGTCTACCAACAAGAACCTCATCAATATCATCAAGAGGATGTTGGAAACTAATCAAAGATCATAACATATAAAGCTGAAAATAGCCTTATGGGCAAACATAATCACTCCCAAGAAGTCAATTGGCAATTCTCCCTTTGTACTTGTCTATGGGAGAGAAGCTAGGCTATCCATATAACAAGAGCTCCCTACCTTGGAACTTGCACAATAGCTATAATTACTTGAAAACACTCCCATGGAGGTTAGATTGATAGAATTAATTCAACTTCAAGAGGAAAGAGATGATGCACACAAAGATTTGGAACACCATCAAGTTCTCACGAAGAAATCCTTTGACAAAAGGGCAAGGGAAAGAGTGTTCAAAGAAGGTGACTTTGTCTTGAAATGGGATGAAGATAGAGAAAAACCAAATAAACATACAAATTTTTATACCTTGTGGAGTGGTCCTTACATCATCAACAAGTGCAAGCAAAGAAACTCCTTTCAACTGTCCAAAATGGATGGAGAAGAGCTGCCAGTTCCAATGAATAGAATCCATTTAAAGCCTTACTTTTGAACCTTGATGGAAATGTCTTGTATATAATTTATTTTGGTGTGTTTCCTTTGTTGTGTTTATTTTCCCTAAGTTTTTTGTATCACAGGTGTGTTTTCCTTCCCTATGTTTGGTGTGTCTCTGCCTTGTGTGTGTAATCAACCCAGCTAGTGTGTTTTTGAACCAAAGCTTGTTTAGTTCTCTTTGAAGTGCCTATATACATGAATTCATGCCTAATGAAAGTATTTAGGTGACTAGTATTTGATCTTTTAGGCATGCCTCCCTTCAGAATCTGTAAGAATGTTGACCAAATTTCACCTCAATATAATTATTCAACCATTTTCATGGAGATCTGAATAACAGTTGTAAGAACAAGTCATTTCAGAGGTCCAAAATTGTATGTCAAAGAGGCTAAAGTGTTTTGGCTCCATTGTAGTGTATGTTAGGTTCTCCACAAGTCAAGTCTTGGCCTCTCATAAACATGAGTTACTCCTCAAGACTAGGTCAAGTTCTTTAAATGACTCAACTTATAAAAATGTCATGAGTAGAAGTAATCTAGGTTTACGAACCTGAATTACTCCTTTCAATGCTTTGTGGCTTTTCAATGATGCATGAATTCAGGTTTTCCAAAGAGCAAGTCTTAAATTACTTTATAAGTAGTGAGCAATGAGAGGTCCAAAGTGAGTAAGTAATAGCGATTAGAAAACCCAAAATGGTCTTTTAATCCCTCTTAGAAGAGGCCCTTCAAAACTTTTTTGAAGGGCCTTTCTTGCCTTGTTCCCCCCAAGTTTGCCTTCAAAACTTTTCTGAAGGGTACTTTTCTTTTTAAGTGACACTTCAAAAAAGTTTGGAAGGGCACTTTTCTTCTGAAGTGACCCTTTAGAATTTTTTGAAGGGCACTTTGTTGTCCATAAAAACCTTCAAATTTTTTTTGAAGGGCACTTTTCTTCCTAAGTGACCCTTTGAACTTTTTCGAAGGGCACTTTGTTTTTGGAAATGCCCTTCGAAAAATTTCCAAAGGGCCATTTCCTTTGGAATTTTTTGAAGGGACCCTGTGCGTTCCCCAAGTATCCTTCAAGAAAAGTTCTCAAAGGAACTAGCCATTGCCTTTCGAGCAAAATCCCCAAAAGAATTCCTTCAAAAAAAATTTCCAAGGGAATTAATTCAATAAAATTACCCAAAACATAAACCCAACCTGATGGATCCCTAGTACATGCCATAGGATGTCAAGTTTAATACAACCCACTAGCCATTGGGGTGTAAAGACGACGTGTTGTAGGACATCAAATTCAAGGTGGCCAACTAGCCATTGGGAATCAAAGATGAAATGTTGTAGGATGTCAAATTCATGCCTAAAGTATTCTAGCAAAGAGTAAAGCCATTCAGAGAACTCGATAGGGTCTTAAGTAAAGCAAAATTAGGTTTTCAAAAGAGCTTTGCTTATGACTTTTAAAAGCAAAAGCAATCAAAAAACCCAAAAGAGTAGAAATAGTGCAAGTCAAGTTTTCAAACAAGCTTTGATTATGACTTTCACAAGTAGAAGAAATCAAAGAACTCAAATAAGTAAGTAAAGTCACTTGGAAAACTTGAATGGGTTTGTAGTGCAAAATGTGGGAGATTTTAGGAAGAATCTAAGGTTCATAGAAATGATCTGAGCCATTTATTATGGAGGGTCATCTCACCATTGATTTTATAGTGATCCTGGTCATTTATAGAGGGCGAAACAAAGAGAAAGACAAACTCCAACTAAATGAGAGAATAGTTGGAATCATTTTCAGCAGGATGGTGACTGCAAACCATTTTGGAGGCTTCTATTTTGGCACCCAAGATCTCTCTCTTCTATCCATTTTTTTCTATAAATAGGACCCTTTGTCTTTTGTTTTATCATCAACAGATAGTATGGTGAAGCCTTGCTAGAATGTTTTGCCATTTTCTTACCTTTGAACAAAGAAGCATAAGTCTATTTTCTTTCTATGTTCTAGACATTTGTCTGGGCATGCAAGAGACACAGAGTCACAAAAAGTGATGGTTTATCCTTATGTTCTCTATCCTTCATGTTTTTGATCAAATATTTGATCCAATAAGGCAAGCATAGTGCATTCTCACTGTTTGATACTTTGTACATGTGTAACCCTTTTTTTGGACTATACATGTTGTCTTTTCTAGTTATTTACCTTATGGGATCTTATTAATTTTATCTCTACATTTAAATAATTATGTTGAAATCTTCTATAAATTGAGTTATACACTATATTTTACTGTATTATGCATAAGTATATGTTGGGAAATAACGGAAGCACACAATTGATTACCAAGCAACTTAATATGCAAAAATTAACCAGAATACACAAGTAACTAGAATTTAGAAATAACACAGAATATGAGAGACAATACACAACTTGTATTAAAACTCTTCCAAAAGGAAATACAACAAAAAAGATTGCCACAGTTCTTCTTCCTTACACGCCTCTAGGGCTCCCACACCTCTAGGGCATAAACAATAAATCTTCCCTCAAAGCTCTCTCTCTTACAGTCACAACACACAACTCAAACACAGAGTTGGTGTTCACCTCCAACCAGCCAGTATCCACTACTGCCAGTACTCCAGTGCTCCACGCACTCCACAAGTGCTCCACACACTCCACAATTACACAATCATACTTTAAGTAGATCTCCCCTGAACTGCAACAACCTGCAACCCAACTGATCTCACTTATGGAAGGATCTTCCTTGCCTTCCTCTTTGCTCTCTTTCTGAGTACACACTGTACTGCAAGTAGATCCTACCTGATATTGCTCCCTATTGTGTTCCTGTCCTCTCTGATCTTGCACACCTACAAATCAATCTCATTCTGAACACCTGCAAACCTGGATCATGTACACACATACACCTACAGATCAATGATCTTACTTACCATGTAGATCTCCTATAGAAGCCATGCACACCTACTGACCAAGATCCTACACACTTGAAGAATCCTACTGATTATCCAAAACCAGCACCCACCTTGGCACTGTTGTGGAACTAGGAGGAACACCCTTGCTCACCTCACACACAGAAGGAGCTAACTTTGCTCAACTCAAACTAGAACACCTTTCAATACAACTAATGAGTCTCTTAAATAGATCTCATGCAAACACTAATTATACATCTAATTACAATAATTAGATCCACAACTTCTAGTCTAAAATTGGCTCTTGACATGCAAACACTTGGTTCGTTAACTAAATGCCTGTAACACTCGCAGTTTGAACCACACAGGCGACTGACATCGGTCCCTGTCTACCTGGAGGTGACCGACGCCAGCCGATATCTGACCGATGTTGGTTGCTCTTCTATCTAATCCTATCGACGTCAGTTGGCCTAACCGATGCCAGTGTCTATGACACTTAGCAACTCTTCTATAACCTCCTCCTCTATTTGCATCAGTGAAGCTTTTAGCTCCATAACCTAAAAATCTCCCACTTGGAGATAAACACCTGCACTTTACTTGTACCTGTACCCCATCTAATCTATTTCCTGGCTTGTATCCCTCTTCAAGATCAACCTTGAAGACCACCCACCACACAACCTGTGGTGCACCCCCTATCATCCGAGTACCCTGCCACATCCGAACCTACAAACCCATGTAGTGAAGTCCTGACCCTGCATAGCATGAATCCCTGTTGCTGGTCCCTCTCAAATACCTGAGAACCCACTTCCCTAAATTGGCTCTTAACTCTCTGATAGCACCCACTGCTTGGGAAAACTTAGGTCTATACTAGACCTCATGTGATTTCAAACACTGAACTATCCAGCCCTTAGTGTGTTCCAGCTCTACATCCTGAACCTCACCAACACCTGATTCACATCAGCTCCCACTGGAGACAAAATCAACCTGTGATCTTCCATGTCTCCCATGCCAAAGAATTTTTTTGCTCCAATTCCTCATGACATGCCACTGAACTAATCTTACCCTTAGCTCAGAAAAACCCTGTATGTACAAACCTGCTAGCTAGCATACCATCCACATACAGCAACAGAATGATGTTGCAATCACCATCCCCCTGGTAAGACAAACCACAGTAGTTACCCTGACATTGACTAAAGCACTACTTTGTCATCCACCTGTCAAAACTTGTACCACTATCCTGCAACTTCCTCAAGACCATATGACCTGGTCTTTCATCTCATGTGTTTGTTCTCTCTATTCTTTAACTAAGGTATCCATTCGTCTCTGTGCTTTCATATTGGCTGGCAACCCTACCAAATTTCCCGCTTGGTTTTGCATCATATTCCTGCCATGCTCCCACTGTTTCCTGCATCCTTCCTACTCTATAGTAAGCAATGAGCATAAAGAAGAGGAACAACAAATTTGAGTCTTACTTACCACTTTAGTCCTCTATATGGGCGTTTGAGACTCCTTGACAGCTTGCTGTCCACCCAAAATCTGTTACAGTGATCGACCTCAGTCACCACACAGTCTGCATCCGATCGACGTCGATTCCATGCACCTGTCCTGACTACCGACCCTACCGATGTCAGTGTCTACTATTTCCAACATTGGTCCTCTGACCGACGTCGGTCTTACCTATTGCCGACGTCAGTCCTCCTGACCGACGTTGGTCTTACCCTACCCGACATCACTGGCTTCGGTCTGCACATGACTGACATTGGCACCTGTCTGTTCGACACTGGTTCCTCCTAACCGACGTCGGTGTCTGTGTTCACCTATGAGTGATGAATTTTTACCTGTGAGCTCCTTTGAATCAAAACCCATGTCCAAACTGCCCTGCTCAGAAGTATCCAGCCCCATCCACTGGTCTCTGTCTGTCATCTCCTCCAAGAACACCAAGGCTTTCCAGTTCTTAAGCCTGTCAAATATATCAATCTTTCGCTTAAGAACATGCATCTCCTTCTTGCTCATGTGGCCAAGCCTACAAAGCCATGTCTCTGCAATAGAAAAAGAATCAGTAATATAAACAAGTAGATAAAGAGTACCTGCTTTCTTACCACTAGCTAATTCAAGTGTATCTACTATGAGAGTTCTTGTGCATCTCTCATCACCCAACTTTTCTGAAGAAATTAGCCACATCTCCAAGCCTGGGACCTGCATGACCTCCTTCAACACCCATGTGTTGGCTGCCTGCACTTTTATCTTCACTTCCCCTTTGCCAATTCTTTGGCAAGGCACACCAGCCCCTAAATAAATCTTTCCAAAGTATCCAAAGACATTACCATGAAAAGATACTCTATTTCGAACTGCATGGAAAGAGGCAACAGAATCTGTGAAATAAGATTCTACTTTATCTAAGAAACCTCCTAGAGCATCCTATGCAACAACACCTGCAACATCTGCATCTTCAGTTCCTTCATGTTGATCTTCCACAAACCAACAATATTTCTTTACCTGCTCTTTCTTTCCATAGGACCATAAGTAACCATCTGTGCTTTTCAATTTCTCCATTCTTAGCTTACTTTCTTCTGCCATTGCTCTACTCCCACTCAATCAGAAACCCCTGAGAGTGACCTGTAACCAAACACAAAACTTGCTCCCTGCAACCTTAGCTCTGATACCACTTGTTGGGAAATAATGGAAGCACACAATTGATTACCAAGCAACTTAATATGCAGAAATTAACCAGAAAACACAAGTAACTAGAATTCAGAAATAACACAAAATATGAGAGACAATACACAACTTGTATTAAAACTCTTCCAAAAAAAAATACAACAAAGAAGATTGCCACAGTTCTTCTTCCTTACACACCTCTAGGGCTCCCACACCTCTAGGGCATAAACAATAAATCTTCCCTCAAAGCTCTCTCTCTCTTACGGTCACAACACACAACTCAAACACAGAGTTGGTGTTCACCTCCAACTAGCCAGTATCCACTACTGCTAGTACTCTAGTGCTCCACGCACTCCACAAGTGCTCCATGCACTCCACAAGTACACAATCATACTTTATGTAGATCTCCCCTAAACTGCAACAACCTGCAACCCAATTGATCTCACTTATGGAAGGATCTTCCTTGCCTTCCTCTTTGCTCTCTTTCTAAGTACACACTGTACTCCAAGTAGATCCTACCTGATACTGCTCCCTGTTGTGTTACTATCCTCCCTGATCTTACACACCTACAAATCAATCTAGTTCTGCACACTTGCAAACCTGGATCATGCACACACATACACCTGTAGATCAATGATCTTACTTACCATGTAGATCTCCTATAGAATCCATGCACACCTACTGACCAAGATCCTACACACTTGAAAAATCCTGTTGATTCTCCAAAACTAGCACCCACCTTGGCACTACTGTGGAACTAGGAGGAACACCCTTGCTCACCTCACACATAGAAGGAGCTAACTTTGCTCAACTCAAACTAGAACACCTTTCAATACAACCAATGAGTCTCTTAAATAGATCTCATGCAAACACTAATTAGACATCTAATTACAATAATTAGATCCGCAGCTTCTAGTCTAAAATTGGCTCTTGACATGCAAACACTTGGTTCGTTAACTAACTGCCCGTAACACTCACAGTTCGAACCACACAGGCGACTGACGTCGGTCCCTGTCTGCCTGGAGGTGACCGACGCTGGCCGATATCTGACCTACGTCAGTTGCTCTTCTGTCTGATCCTGTCGACGTCGGTTGGCCTAACCGACGCCAGTGTCTGTGACACTCAGCAACTCTTCTGCAACCTCCTCCTCTATTTGCATCAGTGAAGCTTTTAGCTCCACAACCTAACAGTATAGGGCATACATGTGGATACTAATTCTTGGTGTATCACCATCTTAGACTAGGCTTTTCATTTATGACTTTTGATTCTTGTCATTCATAAAAATTGGTTCAACAATTTTATTGCACAAAAAGCTAATATAGGGAGCTATCCCTTTCAACCTAGAGGTTCATTTCCACTTATAGGCATACCCACAGGCTTGGAAATGTCCCAACATTGCCTATATCTAGAGGAGACCTAAGTAATCCTCTTTTAGGGTGCAATATTTGGAGACAACAATTATCTCTTTGGATCTTATGCAAATCCAATCTCAAATTGAGAAGGTGGCACTTGAGTTTCAACACTTATAATAATTACTCAACCACTAACAAAGTGTTCCTTTCACCATGAACTACATTTCTTAGGACCAACCACCACACGGATCCACTCTTTTTGTGTAAAGGGATTGATGTGGCCTC
This sequence comes from Torreya grandis, assembly GCA_037957365.1. Classification (NCBI taxonomy): domain Eukaryota; kingdom Viridiplantae; phylum Streptophyta; class Pinopsida; order Cupressales; family Taxaceae; genus Torreya; species Torreya grandis. The sequence continues at coordinate 1,047,619 of JARHVA010001515.1, forward strand.
TCTGATAGTCATAACCACTTCTCTAATCATATTAAATCATGGGAGAGGGGGGGCAAGGGGTGTTGATTAAAGTCCACTACCATAGCCTGGTGAGTCTGTCATTGGCCCATCATGATGAAACTTACCTATGTAAGTGGTGTTCTAGTTGATAGCTTTGTCTGAATACCTTCTGGTAATGACATCATTATTATATGCATCCTTAAAACTAATTAAGATAGTTGGGTACTATTTGATCCTCCTTTAACTAAGCCTTCCACTTGGAGTTTCCAACCTCCCAAGGATTATATTCCTCCACCTTCATTTAGGGTTGTGGTATGTAATTACATAATTATGTTTTTATGATTTTTGATGTACTTTTGTGATCATTTGGTTGTCGTGCATAGGTGATAGATTTTTTTGAGTCGGGTATTATCAATGGCATGGATTTTTGGCTGTACATACTAAATGACCACTTTATTATTGTAACAATCCTTTCATTTTTATTAATTTTAATTAATAATAGATATAGTGACATGTTTTAATAGTAATGTATGTACCGAGTGAACATGAAGGGGTTTTATGTCACCATAATAAAATATGATTGGTTAATTGAAAAAAAATGTCAAATATTTATATGTTTTTCCACATGAATTTAGTGTCCCTTTAAATTTTATACATTTTAGTACAAGTTATATAAGGTATACCTATTTGGAGTACAAAAAACTAGTAAACATTTAGTGAACATAAAGATAATTTCCATTTCATAACACTTTTATAAAATATAAAATTATTGGTAAATAAAGAATGAGATCAAAAATCCAAATGTTGTAGCAATAATAGTGGCCACCCTATCTTTCATTCATCAAATGTATATGTGTTATTAGTTTGATCCCCACAATTAATTTGCCTCCACAAGACCTATTCTCAACCTTATGTATCTATGTCAACACACTCCTACCTTTTGTGCCTTGTGTTCCACAATACATGGATTAAATTCTTGAAAGAGAGAATACAAACATTGGACAATGATAAGACATGGACACACAACATGAATTATAATGAGGTGTTAAGATAATGCTTGGAATAGTGTTTTTGATTGCATATGACACAAAATCCATTGAAACTTGGACCATAAGTAAAACAAAATAAAGCATGAGATTTTATGTCTATCTTGAACATTTTTTGGGTTTTTGAATGTATTTTATGTCTTTATTTTATTATAAACCATCAATAAGGACTTTGAATTCTTTAAGATCCCTATCAAAAGGAATTTGAAAATGTAATGTGCACATCATTTTTTCTTATATTACAAATGGAAATCTAAGTGGGTAGGTAGTTCAAGTTAGAACATGACATTTTACCTTCAGTCACATGGGACTTTTCCATTAGCTGGTGGTCACATGGGACTTTTCCCTCAATTGGTGGTCACATGAGCCTATTATATTTTTCCTACATTCGATAAATACTCTACAATACCTAAAATATAACATTTTAATATGAAATCACAATAATCAAGATAATTTATCCCTCACTTAAGTCACATAGCGCAACATGGTGACATTATTATAACAACTACACCATAGCTTTAATTTCACCTCCCATCATTACATGCAAATAGTAATCTCAATGCACTAGGGAAGTTAATCGTTTAGTATTCACATCCAATTGTATCCACCAGTAAAAGGAAGTTAATCTACTAAAACTAAATAAAGTGTAACAAAAGAAAAATTTATGTTAGTTTTGTGTTTGTTTGGGAAGCAGAGGATGAGGGGATCGATTCTCCACTAGCTACTACCTTTGGCTTGTGGAAATATTTATCCACATTCATTTTAGAAAGTTATGTCATGTTCATGATTTTATTTTGAATATTTATGTTAATTTATATATATTTTTATTTAATCTTTTTGTTTGTTTGTTGTTAGAGCTTAAATTTCAATATTCAATGTTTTCCATTTTATACTAAATATTATTTTTCCTCAATGTTAGCTTATTAGTTTTCTTGTTTTAAAATTATTTAGTAGGACTTTATTTCTTCTTGTATTATATTTTAACTCAATGATAGCTTTCCATTTTTACCATTTTAAAATTATTTAGTAATCCTCTATGTTAGTTTGAAATACATCTCTTGATGGTCTCTATTATGGGTACATTTGTACTAGCTTATTTAGTGGATAAATTTTTATACCTTTTGTCATGCCCTCCACATTTTTAGTGGGCACCCAAAAAAAATTTATACAATGAAATGTGTGTACAACCAACAATGGTTGCACCAGAATAAAACTCTTTAAGAGACTACATCTCCACTAAACCTAGAGATGACTCTAAGATCCAATATAACTTTCCACAAGGGTAGAAAGGGAATTTATATATAAGGGGTTCCATATCATCATATTAGTGTTCTCATCTCTTAGATAATAACATAATACTCTAAACCTAAAAAATACTAGTACCACTTAAGTCTAATGATTTTGTCTCATGCCAAAAACTGGTCATCTTTAAAATTCAAACCATTCCTATGCATTTGACCATCCATAAACATGTAGGTGGTGTGAGATAATTACCCAAAGAATATCCTATAAATACAAAATAGGTGTAATCCTATTACATATCAAGCATCTATCTAGAAAACACACATCGAACCTCTTCAAACACTTACACCTATCTTATTTTTCCTAATTTTCTAATCAATTGCTAATAGGAAGTCCTTACTAAGTCTAAATCACTCAAGATCTAATTCAAGATTGTCAATTATCAAGTATCAAGAGCTATATCATAGGTTACATACATTAAAATAGCAATATTGCACACATTGACATAATGAGGATAATTACTTGTGGATTGAATTCCCTCTTAAGAGTACTAAATATGCACATAGTGCTCAACCAGTCAACAGGGAGTGGTTGAGGTTAGATCAACCCACATTTCTTCCCATTATGTAGGCACAATTTTTTCATTGCAAGTGGACCTAGGGTTTCAAGTGAAGGAAAAAGATTTATGTGAGTTGTGAAAATTATCAAACCTTAGGATCACACATATATCCAAACTAGAATCATGTGAACTTACTTGTATCAAACACAAGGTTAAAATATACACAAATAGAACCATTAGATTTGGAACAAAGTATACAGCGATACTAACCTAAGGTTGATGATATTATTTATTCACACATAGACCTGTAAATCCTAATCCAAGTAACCTATAATCTAATTTTTCATCATTCCTACCACCTAAAATCTATCTCAATCCTACACATAATATAATAATGATAAGTATATTATCCTCTTTAATGCATTCTATATTTAGGAAGTACACTTTTTAAATCATTTGTAACCTGTTACATTTAAATTTATTATTGATTGAACACATATAGTCAAATCTAAATTAAACACATTTTTTTTCTTATTTAGAAATAACATCAATAAAAAATAGTGTTAAACATATTAGTGAACCTAAATATCATATTGAATATTTCTAAACTGTAAATTTCCCTTAAGATTTCTTCTTTCACTTTATATTTTTAAATTTATATACATAAATATGATTTTCAATTTTGATTTTTGATTTTTAATTTTCCCTCCCTACATTTATTCTTCTTCACTTATATGACTCCTATCCTTATACCTTATTTTTCAATGTTCATCCTTATACTTATTATAAGAAAAGTTCTTGTGTTTCTTTCCATTATTCGATTTGATATAAGGAAAAGGGTTTGGTCAAGTGATATGGATAGTGGAAATATTCATATTTATATAGCCACCCATATCCTTGACTTTTATATGGATGTTTCTCATGTTTCATCATTACCCTTGCCTAATGCGTGATCTCTTATGTAGATATTTGTTTTTGGAAAGCTAAAGTGTTGTAATTATTAAAAAATATTTACCAAAGGTTTATCTAATTCATTTATCTCTAAAGGATATATATATATATATATATATATATATATATATATATATATATATATATATATATATATATATATATATATATATATATATATATATGATTCCCATCATCGAGGATAATATTTTAGCCACACTTACTCATTTGTAACAATATAATTTTGGATTGAAATACTAATCATTTTTTGATATAAAGAAGAAGAAGGAAATAAAAATGTTGAAGGAACTATTGAGCCAATTACTTCATATATTCATGAAATATGTATAAGTCATGGTTACAAATATGACTTATAGAGAAATGTTTGAAACCAAAAATCCAAACGTACATATTTATGCACATTTCGTTAAATCACCATAGTGTATTCAAAATAACCTTGATGTTTAAAATGGAAATGAACATCCTCCATAAGGGTCCATTAACATATAATCAAATAACACATTCCATCATATGTCCAAAGAATTTTATTAATGACATTAGTCAAGCAAATCTTAATTGAAAATGATTCGCAAATAAATATATGCACATATTGAATTTACAAAATTTGATGATAACAGATATTGAATTTACATGGTCACGAAGATTAGCAAAGGATTTCATAATACATTATTTTATTTACCAACACATACAAGTAAAGAATATTAGCAAAGGATTTCATGATAAATAATTTTATTTATCAACGCATCCAAGCTTACACACCATGTTTAGTTGGTGGAATAGTAGTCTTTAATTTAATTTACATTTCTAATACTCAGGGAATCATCATTGGGATGAGTTGTCATCTTGTTAATCAATTCTTTTCTTTCATGGAGCCAATATTGAGCAAAGTTACTCATTGAAAATAATTGAAAACATTATAGATAGATCAAACAATCATTAAAGCATTTATTCATGATAAATCAATCATCAGAAGGAGGGAGGACACATACCAAATATAATTAGGGTTTTGTATGAATCTATATTTTTTTCCTATTATTTAATTAGTTAATCTCAATATTTTTTATTGATTGAATGCTTGATAAGTATACAATGCTTAAAAATGCAGCTAACACCAAAAAATGCTTATTTTTACGCTTAAGTTTTAAATAATGTTGTCAATCCAAGGAAATGAGAGGAAATATGTATTGAAAGTCTTTAGGATCATATCAAGGATAATTTAATGAGGTTACTATAGACTAGGACAAGTTGAGTGCACCTGTTAAATCAATTTTTATTGCATGAAATTTTTCACAATCATCATTTATTCTTCTGACTAACTTGAGAGTGTATAACACTCTAAGAAAACTTCATTATTTTATATAAAATTAAATGAATTGAGGAGGGGCTAGGAAAACTCTACAATGAACATCCATCCACACAACAATTCTCAAATCATAGAAAGATATTCACAAATAACAAACATTATATTACACGATATAATATTTATAAGCTCAGAGTACTTAGATTTACAATTTCAAGCACATTCAAAGCACTCAAGTCAATTATCATACTAGCTTCACTTTTAATTTCACTAGTAGTTAGGTGGGTAGAACTACATCAAGATTGATCCCTCTTTGGAGTATTGGTATGTAGGAAACGTTCTTCACAATGGAATGTTGAGGATGTCCAGCCTACCCCACTAATAAACACACTTTTTAGCTTGTATCAATTGAATGCCCTAGTAACATAAAGGATTAGGGTTTGTTTACAAATTCATTCAAAACAAGCCATATACAATTTTTAGGACTTATGCATGCAGGAACAAACCTTACAAATCAAGACACAAGTGTACCTATAAGTTTAGGATAATCTTGCATAGAGGACACTACTATCGAAATAGGGACACTAGTGCCACATGACACTATTGTCCAATTAGGGCACTAATATCTAGGAGGGGTTTTAACACCTATATGTTGTTTGTGCCACTCAGACCAATCTCTACCTCAGTTTTTAACCTTGAGATTATCAACCTAAGTCATTTTCTAGCTAAGTTCTTATATGCACCATTTATTACTATTTTTAGAAAGGTCCACTTTAGTCAATTTTGTAACAAATTAGTGATTGTATTTATTGCATATCTCTACCCTAATTTACTATACTCAACTCTTTAACAACATAGGATTTATATATACTAAGTCCTAAAAGGTTAAAATAGGTTCATAGCTCTAGCTTCAAAAGTGTTTACCCTAATAAAATAAAAAAATAAAAATATTATTACTATAATATAATAAAATATTATAATTAATATTAATATTTTAGTCTATATATATACATGTATTTATTTATGTATGTAATATGATGTCTGTAACTTGGGTTTTGTCCCTTTGGCATTTTTCAGGGAGACAAAGTCTCATTTTGTTGCCCTTATGTATTTGGTTGAGGAACTGGAGGTGGTTATAATGGAGGAAAACAAGGTGACTCTAATGGACATTGAAGTTTTCAAGTCTCCTTTGCCAACTTTTGTGGTTCAGGAAGATGCTTGAGGGTCAAAGGAATAGATAGTGGCTATGAAATTTCTAGCCCAGGGTTTTTTCCAAGGTTTATTTCCTTCTCCAAGGTAGTTTCCACAGGCATCGATGGGGATGGGTATCCCATAAAATCATGGTTGTTTGACTATGGTGAAATACAAGGCTCAAGATAGTAGTTGCAAATTGAAGGAGTACGAGGTGGTGATATTATCTTTAGCTAGTAGTGTGGGTTAGTTATCTGGTAGAATGGGTTTTTCTTCTCAGCTAGAGCTTTAGGTCTTATGGGATGACAAAGTGGAATGTTTTAGTGGGGGTGGGTTATTCTGTGAGGTGGTGTATATCTCAAATTAAGGCTGGTTTATGGTTGTTTTGATCAGTTGGGTGTGTGATAGTGATGTCAGATGTATAGTTAATTTTTTTTTGTAATCTTGAATAATAATCAATACAATAATGTTTTGGTTATGTTTTTTGGTGATGTTTTGGTATTTGTATTGTCATATGCCTTGTTGAAATTTGTTTCCTCAATTTAGGCCAATGGTTTTTGTCTTCTTTTTTATTGGGTAGAGGTCCCTTCAACCCTGAAATCTGACTAAAAAAAGACATCAAGAGATATCATTCTTAAGGCCCTTGCATTATAAATGATTTGTGATATTAGTAGAATATTTAATTTAATAATTATATCTCTCAATATATTTTTTAATATATTTATCTAAGATATATATGTTATTATAGTCCACAGGTATTGCCTTTTTCTTTTACATATAATATAAAACATTTCATAGAAAATTAAATATGTAGTATACATCAAATTGAATGACAATAAATGAAGCATTTGAAAACCATCCAAATAGATAATACACATAATATAAAATAAATTTAAATAATAATTTAATATTCATCAAAATGTACCATACACATTACATAAAGTGTCAACTAATTAATCATTTCATATTCATAGAAATAATTTTGTAATGATAAAACATGACATTATTTATCTTCTAATAACTTGAGTATCTCTTCCTCATGTTTTTGTTTGGAAAGTTGTTTTCCTTATTTCATCTTTTCATCATGGTCATATGTAATTGGTGTCAATATTATTAGTCTTTGGAAGAGCATTATCCATCTTAAATTGATATTGTTGGAAGATAATTATCCATGTTGAAATCCTTTCATGGAGGAATTGGTTGTTCACCAAATATTTCAAGGTTTGAAGATCTATGAAGAATTTAAATGGAGTTGTAAATAAATACTGACAAATTTTCTAAAGTGTAAATACCATAGCATAGGATGCCTTTTCCATTGTGGTGTATTTTTTCTCCATGGATGAGTAATTGTTACTTAGGAAGTGGATAGGGTGGTTCAACTATCACTCATCTAGTTGTGCTGCCATGACATTGATTACACATCTTCAAGCATATACATGCACATGGAATGTCTTAATCTAATTGGCAAAGCCCAAAATTTATGTTGATACCAAACATTTCTTTATGTATTTAAACATAGTGTAAATTTCTAATGTCTACTCACACTTAATATATTTATGTAGCAGTTATTCTATTGGTGTTGTGGTATTGGCATAACTGTAAATGAACTTGAGGTAATACCCTATGTGCCCCATAAAATAATGCATTTATGAAGGATGGTTTGGTGTTTTAAGGCAAATGATAACTACAATCTTGGCTTAACCCACCAAAATCCCATCACTACAAACCACATAGCCTAAAAATACTCCAAATGGTGTAAATAAAAATCACTTCTTCAAATTATTGTGATTCATCAAGCTTGAGATCCTTCCAATATGAGTCACAACTTTGAAAATAATTATTATAAAAGAGAAAACACTACCCAATCATTTGTACACACTTTAATAAAATCATGAATATATAATTTGAATGCAGATATCAATATTCTAGAGAATACATGTTGTGTATTTTCAATCCAAATCATACAACTTTGCAATCATATGAACCCCATTCAATTGTAAAGGTTGTTTTTGATTAGTCCTCTTTTACAATGGGAATTTAAATATACCTGCTAAAACCATCCATAAATTAGTATAATCTTTGACATGTGATAGCCTCAAACATTTCATCAGTGAATGGAGTTTGAAAAGGATCATTCATGCAAACAACATTCAATGCCCAATGAATGCCCCACCATTGTATTTCTCTAGTACACTATGATTGTGATCTAGTATGGTTGTGGGAGCCATCAAACCCTCTTATTATGTTTTGATATGGTTGTGGAAGCCATCAAACCCTCTTGTTGTGATCTAGAATGGTTGTGGGATCCTTCAAACCTTCTTAGTTGTGGGTCCATTGTTTAAACCCCTCTCTTGGTTGTGGGATCAGTTATCAAAACTCTCACTTGTTTGTTTCATAGCTCTAGCTTCAAAAGCTTTTATCCTAATCAAATAAAAAATAAATATATTATTACTATAAAATATTATAAATATATATAGTATTATACGAGGTTTGTAACCTGTAGGGTGGTGGCATATTTGATTAACCATTTTCTATTATCAATGGTAGACGAGGACTTCATAACATCTTATTTAATTGTGACATGGCTCCACATTAGATGTGTAGCTCAAATCAACATTGCACTATAGTTGATATGGGGACAAGGCATTAAGATCCACGAGTCTGTCTTTTAGCTTCCATTCATCCATGTTGCCAATATATTGAAACCTATAGCAATTACCTCCAACGTAATAACATATGCTAGAGGGACCATATCATATGCATGCCTTGACTTCAGGAAGTTGTTAGATTTACATAACCTATAGCCATTACAAAGGTGTTTGTAGCTTACAAGGTGGTGGAAACTTTTATTGATTATTGTTTAGTTTATTACGAAAGGACTCCACGTTTGATGAGTAGATCAAATCGACAATGCAATGTCAGTGATGTGGGAGTATTACATTGAGGTTATTGAGTATAATTTGTTACTTTCATTGCAATTGAAAAGAAAATAATTATCCAAAAAAACTCAAAAAATAAACATACATCATCTCTGAAGTAACTTACAACTTCATGACCACTGCAAATTTTAAGACTTTCCCAACTTAACTTGGAGTAATAAAATTGACTTAATTAACTCGACCAAATATAAGATAAGCCATACATTATTAAAACTTCCCGTTAATTTAACTGGATATAATAATAAATTTAATGTAAACCATATATTATTAATAGTTCCAATTAAAATGTGGCCATCTTCCATTTCCTACATCACCGCCATTAGAAATATCGTGAAACCAATGAAGACTTCAACCGTGTGAAAAGAAACAACAGCGATTAATTATAATGTGACATTTAATACACCTAAGTAAAGCTTGCTTGTGCTTTAGTAGAAACCTCATTATCATTGATTCACTGTCCTTATTTGACATTTAATAAAGCTCGCTTGTTCTTTAGTAGACACCTCATTATCATTCATTCACTGCCCTTGTTTGACATTTAATAAAGCTCACTTGTTCTTTAGTAGACACCTCATTATCATTCATTCACTGCGCTTGTTTGACATTTAATAAAGCTGGCTTGGTAGACACCTCATTATCATTCATTCACTGCCCTTGTTTGACATTTAATAAAACTCGCTTGTTCTTTAGTAGACACCTCATTATCATTCATTCACTTCCCTTGTTTGACATTTAATAAATCTCGCTTGTTCTTTAGTAGACACCTCATTATCATTCATTCACTGCGCTTGTTTGACATTTAATAAAACTCGCTTAATAGACACCTCATTATCATTCATTCACTGCCCTTATTTGACATTTAATAAAAGTCGCTTGTGCTTTAGTAGACACCTCATTATCATTCATTCACTGCCTTGTTTGGCGTTCGCTTTGACTGGATTAAGTACAAGGCACGAGCGGAACGAACACGGGAAGATCGATGTAAGATGGACGTCTAAAAATCCATTAGAAAAGTCGTGGTTTTTCTTAGATTTAATTAATATTTCGTGAGGACGGAAATTTCGTGTCACGCGGATTGACAGGACGGAAATTTCTTTTCGTACGCCGAACATACTTTTGTCTTTTTCACCTGTCTTCATCAGGGTTAAGTTTTAACTCTAATGAGGTAAGTCTACATAAACTAATTAATTTCTTTTGATATTTCAAACTTTGTTTTCTAATGAATTAGCTTGCCTCAACATCAATGGGTGCAACTTCAACTTAAAAAATATTGTGAAACTTCAATTTCTCTTTCACATTCATCATTCATTTTAAATTTCGTTTATTCTAGACAATTACGTCATAAAGTTTTAAGAATGTTATTTTGAACTTGAATGAATTTAAGTAAATCTTTTATACGTTTGAAAAAAGATACATATTATAAAAATCATTCAATTTTAATTTTCTAAAAATAAATACATTATATTTTTCCTTACAATAAAATAAAATATATTATTTACCTTATAATTTAAATAATACCAATTATTTATATCATATTTAAATAAAATAAATTATTTAGTTACAATTTTAAATAAAATAATATATCTATCTTACAATTTTTAAATCATACAAATTATTACCTTCCAAATTAAATAAATTAAATTATATATTCTATAATTTAAATAATATATCTATCTTACCATGTAAATAAAATAAATTATTTACTCCCTAAAATAAATTATTTACTCCCAATTTAGATAAAATAAAAGACTTATTTGACAACATAAATAAAAACAAAAAAATTATTAGAGCAATAGGTATCCAAAAATATTTAATATAAAATGCATAAACCTTTAGAAAAAAAGAGATTTATTTTTTATTTTGACATTTTTCGACTTCATGAGAGCAAAACGTGTTTCACGGAGGCCGCAGTATTACCTTCCGTGCGGATACCTTTTGTGCGGATACTCCTTCTTATACCGTTGGTTATTTGCTATAAAATTGATATCTGGCCATACACGTGTTATTAAAATTGAAACACGTGTATCTATATAATTTGTTGATTGTAGATTATGTGATCAAATTATACGCGGCCTTGAGTGTTGATTCCGCGTATAATTTCTGTTTATAAATGTTGATGCCTTTGTTTCTCTGCAAATTTGGATTTTGGGAATATGGCTTTTGTTCTTCCCGAGCTATGCGAGTTCCTGATTTCCGCATTTGCGGAATATGTTGGTGCTAATGCGGCCGCTGCTGCGGCCTCTGCAGAAGTGACTTCTGCTGTCGCCGCTCTGTCGGAGGCGGAGGGTATTGCTGCGGCTGCAGCCTCCGACGAGGGGCTTTCTGTTGCTTATGATGTGGAGGAGCTGCAGAGTGTTTTGGTAGCTAAGCGTGCTGTGCATGCTGAGAAGAATGCCGAGAGTGCTGCCAAGTTTGATGTTTTTCGCGGCAAGATGTCGGATCATGGTTATGGTCCCTGTGGCAGTGATCGTTGCCGCGAGATCATTGATGTTCATGGCCCCTGAGTATATTATGTAGATGCCGTATGGCTCTCTGTTCTATCATAAATAAAAATTAGAGTGCGTGTTTGTTTTCTGTGTGTTGCTGTGTTTTTGTCTGTGCGAGTTGTCTGATTGATTTTAATAAATAAAAATCCCCCGTGGTTTGCATGGACACGGTGGACACTAATTTTGTCCCAGTCTGGCCTAAAATTGGCCATGACGACAACATGGACTTTATTTGGCAGAGGCATAAACAGAGGTTTATATTTTGTTTTTTAATTTCAGTCTGTTTTTGCACTTCGGCATTTTCTACCATTGTGGTGATCATTGTTTACTAGGGCAATCCCACTGTTTCGCAAAGCAGTACTATCATTTTCAATTTGTAAGCCATTTTCATAATATCGTCGTTTAACAGGGTGATATTTTCATTTTGGAGGGCGAGTCTATCGTTTCACAGGTTGTTCTTGTCGTTTCTAGTCTCTTTGGCCATTTTAGAGACAAAGCACTAAGGATTGATAACTTTCATTATGAATTATATAAAACTACTTGGAAATTTGTAGGGCTCAACTTTTGTAAATTTAAGAAGAAACTATGCAAAATAAGTCATCAAAAAATATCGTCAATAAAAGAAATATTAAATTCATCTATAAGGTTGGTGATCCAAAACTTATTTCCAATTGGTACCCAATCAGCGTTCTCAATGCTTCCTATAAAATTATTACCAAAACGCTAAATAATTGTCTTCATCATATTCTACTTATAATCATCATACTTAAACAAACATGCTTCATTATATATGCCATCGTTACAAAGATGACTTATAAAGACATGTTTGAAACCAAAAATCCAAACGTACATATTTACTCACATTTCCTTAAATCACCATAGTGTATACAAAAGAACCTTGATGTTTAAAACGGAAATGAACATCCTCCATAAGAGTCCATTAATAAATAATCAAATAACACATTCCATCATATGTCCAAACAATTGTATTAATGACATTAGTCAAGCAAATCTTAATTGAAAATGATTCGTAAATAAATATGTGCACATATTGCATTTACAAGATTTGATGATAACACATATTGCATTTATAAGGTCACGAAGATTAGAAAAGGATTTCATAATACATAATTTTAATTACCATCACATAAAAGTAAAAGAAGATTAGCAAAGGATTTCATGATACATAATTTTATTTATCAATGTTGATGTTGGAGGAGCAGTTTCGGGTTCCCACTTCCAGCCCAACGTCTTGGTCTTTTGGTGGAGGCCGACAAGGTGATTGAAGTGATGTGTCTCTTTGCCAATAAGGAGATTGAAGAGATGTGTCTCTTTCCTCTCACTTGTATATATAATGATTCCTCATTGTTCAAGATATAAAAATATTCAATCACAAGTATAATTTATAAGACAAAGCAGACTTCTAAAGAGTAAATCATATTTATCTTGTTGTGTTCATTATTCATTGTATTGCAATTTCTGATTGTTTCAATTCTAATCTAACATGGTATCAAAGCGGGTTTGAAGAAGATTGTGATCAGACTTGTCATTGCAACAATACTCTCTATTGTTCTTTATATCTCTCGTCTATCCCTATTTTAGTCAAGATGGTGAACAGTCTTAAAATTGAGGATAGACTCGAAGGAGCATCCAACTTCAAATCATGGAGGTTTAGATTCATGCTCACCTTGGAAGAAAATGACTTGGTTGAGTTTGTGGAAACCAAAGTTCCTGAACCATTGGAGGAAGAAGAGAAGTTGCAGTGGAAAAAGAAAGACATCAAGGCGAAGAAGATATTGGTTGACTCTATTAAAAATCATATTGTTTCGATTGTCTCCAAGTTGAAGACGGCAAGGGATATGTTTAAAACCTTGGAGGAGATGTACAAAATCAACAACACTAGCCAGGCTCTTGCACTGAAGCAATAACTACATCATGTGAAAATGGCGAAAGGAGAAAAAATTATTGCTTACTTTATGAAGATTTTAGAATTAAGAAATTAGCTCTCTACAATTGGTCATGTAGTTGATGACAAAGACTTGACCATGCTTGCTCTCAATGGCCTTCATCATGGGAATCCTACATTCAAGGAATCAGTGCAAGATGGAAACTTCCCAAGTTTGATCGATTGAGGGTAGATTGCATTCAAGAAGAGTCTAGATTGATCACTAGAGGAATTGGTCAAAGCTCTACCAATGAAGACATTCATGTCCTTGCCTCTCAATCATTTAAGAAGAAAAGCAGGAATGAGAAGAAAGGATTCTTTAAGAGGAACAAAGATAATGGAACTGATGGTGCTCCCGTTTTCAAGAAGAAGAGGGACCTCTCCAAAATCCAATGCTTTAGGTGTGACAAGTATGGTCACATTGCCAAACATTGTCCCTCCAGGCCTAAGCAACAAGCCACCATTGCAGATGTTGGTGATGCCTCTCCTCAGAAGGAAATGTGTGAATATTTGTTCTATTTGGCATTATCAAGCAGTGTACCTACCGACACCAACACTTGGTTGATTGATAGTGGTGCATCTCGACACATCACTGGTTTTAAGAAGCATTTATCAAACTTGATGGAGAGAAATTCTAGTGAACAATTTATCATTGGAGATGATGCTAGCTATTCAGTAAAAGGGATTGGAATCTCTACTCTCCACTTAAAATATGGCATTACTCTAAGGTTCAGTGATGCTCTCTATGTTCCAGGCATCAAACGAAACCTAGTTTCCATTTCAGCCTTGGAAGACAAGGGTTATCAAGTTGCCTTCTCGAAGGCAAAGTTCTTGTGTGGATGAAGAATTCCAACTTCAAAACTACTCAAATAATTGGAGTTAGACATGAGAGCCTCTATAGGCTAATTACTTGTCCACTTCAGGCATTAGTACATGATTCTTCAAGCTTGTGTGATCTTTGGCATAGAAGATTGGCTCACCTACACTTTCAAGCTATACCTATCATGGAGAAGACGGTCACGGGTCTTCCAAAATTCAACCAGGGGCATGAAGGTACTTGTAAAGGTAGTGCCATGGGTAAGAATACTAAAAGGCCATGTTATAGCAGAGAAAGTAGATCTAAATGTATTCTAGATCTCATTCATTCTGATTTATGTGGTCTAATGTTTATTTCTTCTTTGAGTGGTTTCTTGTATTACATTATTTTTATTGATGACCACTCTAGAAAGACTTGAATTTATTTCTTGAAATATAAAGAATCTAAAGAAGTACTTGAGAGGTTTAAAGAGTTTAAAGCTTAGGTAGAGAACTTATCTGGGAAGAGGATCAAAGTTTCGAGATTTGAAAATGGAGGGGAGTACACCTCTGATGCATTTCATAACTTTTGCATTGAAATGGGGATTAAGAGGGAGTTCTATGTTCCTTACAACCCTCAACAGAATGGTGTTGTAGAAAGGAAGAACAAATTTATTGTAGAAGCTGCCAAAGCTATGATTCATGACCAAGATCTACAAATCTTCCTTTGGGCTGAAGCATATAAGACAGCTATTTATGTTCAGAATAGAAGCCCTCACCACATTTTAGAGAACATGACTCCTGAAGAAGATTTCATAGGGGTGAAGCCAGAATTAAGTAAATTGAGGATCTTTGGTTGTCCAACATATTTTCACATACCAAAAGATAAAAGGACTAAGTTGAATCCTTCTAGCAAGAAGGGAATATTTGTAGGCTATAGTGAAACTTCAAAAGCCTATAGAATTTACATTCCAGGTCAGAAGTTGATTGAGATCAGTAGGGATGTTACATTTGAAGAGGATGTTGCATTCAAAAGATCTAAGAGCATTCATATGGAGATAGATAATGAAGACCAAGAGTCTCCTCAGGTTATGGAAGTTGACCATACTCCTAAAATTCAGGGGGAGGTTTTTGATTCAAAATAAGATGATGTTCCAGTTAATCCTTTGGAACCAACTGATGGACCTAGTGACATTGTTATAGTACAAAAAAGGCCTTGGTGGACTCAAAAAAACATGCAAGAGGCAGGAAAATATACAGCTCCCTGAAGATCTCTTAGAGAAAGCAAGAGACCTCATAAGTTCTCAGATTATGTGTTATTAATGAGTCAAATTATTGAGTCTGAGTCTTCTAGTGTTAAGGAAGCTACTAGTCAACAAGTATGGAGAGATGCTATGGCTGAAGAGTATCAATCCATCCTCAAGAATGATGTTTGGGATATCGTACCTAGACCTGAAGGAAAATATGTTGTTTCTTCTAAGTGGCTCTTCAAGATCAAGCATGCAATTGATGGAAGCATTGAGAAGTACAAGGCTAGGTTTGTGGCTAGAGGATTCTCTCAGAAAGAGGGAGTAGATTATGAGGAAACCTTTTCTCCAGTTGCTCATTATACATCCGTCAGAACCATCATTGCTATTGCAACATTTAAAGGATGGAAATTACACCAAATGGATGTGAAGACAACATTTCTAAATGGTGTAATCGAGGAAGAGGTATATATTGAGCAACCTAATGGTTTTGAGGTTCATGGGAAGGAGTCTCATGTTTGCAAGCTGAAGAAGGCTTTGTACGGCCTTAAGTAGGCTCCTCGTGCTTGGTACGAAAGAATTGATCGATATTTGATGAGCTTAGATTTCTCCAAGAATGATGATGATTCAAACCTATACTTCAAGCTAATTGATGGCAACGCATTAATCTTGGTTCTCTATGTTGATGATATTATTATTACTGGAGAAGATCACCTCATTCTCAAATGTAAGAAAGAGTTAGCTTCATAATTTGAAATGAAGGATCTTGATCTCTTGCATTAATTCCTTGGTTTAGAAGTATGGCAAAAACCAGATGAGATCATTCTAAGTCAAGGGAAGTATTCTTTTGACATATTGAAGATATTTGGTATGATAAATTGCAAACCGATGTCGACACCGATGGAGTCAAATTTGTTGAAGTTAAAAGAGGCTGCAGCTAGTTCAGATCTGGTGGATCCTAACATGTACAGACAAATGATTGGTTCATTGATGTATCTAGTTAATACTAGATAAGATATTTGCTATGCAGTGAATGCACTTAGTCATTTCATGTGTGAACCAAGACAAATACATCTAGTTGCAGTGAAGCATATCCTAAGATACTTGCGTGGCAAGTTGGATATGGCTTGAGATATTCTTCTAGTGTAGACTTGAAACTGCATGGATATATTGATTTTGATTGAGCAGGATGTGTCTCTGATCGAAAGAGCACCTCTGGATGTTGCTTCAGTTTGGGATCTGCTATGATTTCTTGGTGCAGCAGGAAACAATCATCTGTAGCATTGAGTACAACAGAGGCAGAGTATATTGCAGCTTGTATGGTAGCTCGTGAAGCAATATGGCTTCATAAGCTCCTTGCAGGGTTGTTTGAATAATCAATGGAGCCTACAATCATTCATTGTGATAACCAGAGCTGTGTGAAGATTTCTATCAATCCAGTGTTTCATGATAGAACCAATCATGTTGAGATCAAATACCATTATATCAGAGATATGGTATTGAGGAAAGCTATTGAGTTGAGGTATATCAGCACTGATGAGCAGACCATAGACATTCTCACCAAGCCTCTCTCCAAGTTAAAGTTTGTTTACTTTCGAGATAAGCTTGGTATAGTGGAGAATACATCCTTAATTGAAAAAGAGTCTTTGTATTAGTAATTCCTTGATAACGAGTTCTTCTCTGTGAGAGAAGTTCGAGGTGAAATCCCTTGATAAGAAGTTCTTCTCTGTGAGAGAAGTTCGATGTGAAATCCCTTGATAACGAGTTCTTCTCTGTGAGATCCGTTGATAACAAATTCTTCCTTGTTTTACTTAACTGTATCTATTTTGTGCGTAGGATCTCCCTTCCCGAATATTAAAAAGGAAATAAATTCCTTGAGTTATGCAAAGTCGCCTATTTAATTATTTTTAAACACCTATTTTGGATTTGATTAAACCCACCAATAGACTTATAAATATATCGTCTTGTCCCTCCCAAAATGTATTGGATTAAGATTGGCGATGAGAATGGGTGGGAAGCGCAGTTGGAAACTGCTCTACTTTGTGGTAGCTGCTGTGGTGATGATAAGAGTGGTTACTGCTATAACCTACTTCGGAAAGGCCGGCAAGTTGCCCGGTATCTGCCATGTGAAAATCGGTTACACCATTTCTCCCACCCTTAACTGTGCCACGTAATTTCCTACTCTCCTCTTTTTTCTTGTTTTATTTTGCCAGCTGTTATTTCCAGCTGACTCACTGTTGTGTTTCGATTTACAGGGTCCTCTGATCTCCCCATGACGTGGCTGCCACGACTATATGCATATGCAGATCCTCCCTCTTCTTATCACTTAAATAATGGATAGACTCCCAAGGTGACCACTACATACCTATTTTGATGCCATCTACTGAATATAAACTTATCATAACCTCAGTATTATTGTGTTAATGTATTTTCGAGTTTGCTACTTATTTGGTTACGCTATAAAAAATTATAACTATTAAATTTATATATGAAAAACAAATCCATTCTGCCTTTTTATTATTGATCAAATTGTTCTTAAATTCAAATTGAAGTAAATTAAAAAAACATTTTTGTTGGATGTGGTTCGTAATATGATTGTTTGCTTTTGGTTATGGTGTGGATATTAATTGGAAAATTTTGATTGTTTTCAAAGTTTGTAAGATAAAATATGAAGGTGAAAATCATTAGTATTCAATATATGATCTTAACACTGATTTTTGTATTATAAAAAAATTAAAAGTGCAATACCTTTTAGTACGAGGAAATTTATTTTTTCTAAATTTCATAAATGATTATAATGGAAAGACATGGGTTTACTTACTAAATCAAAAATATGATGTTTTCAACATCTTCAAGGAGTTTAGAGCCTAGGTTGAAAATCAATGTGGGTACTACATCAAAATGTTTAGATTTGATCAAGGAGTGTACATCTCGAATGAATTCTATAACTTTTTCAAATCTCATTAAATCAAGAAGCAATTAACCATAAGGTATACACATCAGCATAATCGTGTATTAGAAAGGAAGAATAGAACAATCATGGAGATGGCTCAAATCGTGTTGAAGGCCAAAAATCTAATGACTAAGTATTGGGTAAAAGTTATAGGATGCAAAATTTATCTTCTACACAAATGTCTAATTAAGAGTATAAAGAAAAAATTTCCTCAAGATTTAGGGAGTGGAAAAAAACATAGTGTTTCTTAGTTACACATCTTTAGATGTGTATCTTATGCACTTGCGCCATCAGATTTGAGAAATAAGATCGATAATAGAGGGAAAAAATGTATCTTTTTAGGATATAGTGAGCATTCCAAAGTTTACAAGTTATACAATCCCATCACAAGAAAATAAAATCAATAAATATGTAGAAATCAATGAATAAAAAACATGGGATGGAAGCATAGACAAAACAACTAAATTTGGTGTTAACACTCCACAAGATAATGAGCTAGAAGATATTGGAGCACATCATGTATCTATAACTCCACAAGGATGTGGTCTAGTAACACTTTCCACCACGCAACACACTCCAAAATCAATGTCTAAAGTATTGTTAGTACCAAGCACATTTGCACCTATTAGGTTTCAT
Organism: Torreya grandis; assembly: GCA_037957365.1. Classification (NCBI taxonomy): domain Eukaryota; kingdom Viridiplantae; phylum Streptophyta; class Pinopsida; order Cupressales; family Taxaceae; genus Torreya; species Torreya grandis. The sequence goes on from JARHVA010001515.1 coordinate 1,066,930, forward strand.
AGTGATTATTTATCAGATCTAAGTATGTGCATGAAGTTGGAGTATAATTACATGGATATTGTCCCCAAAGCATACATGTTACATCCATAGTGTACACATGCTATTTGATTTTAGGATCGGGATTCTTGATCTATTATACATACACATTATTGATACTACGTTTAGTTCTAATAACATGTACATGTTATTGAAACTAAGATTAGTTCAAATAACATGTTAACAAAAAAAATGAAAAGGTCCACCTACTGGCACACTTCTTTTAGTCTCATTTTCCTGCTTACTCTTCACTTTTCATTGTTATACCATAATCCTATTATACTTATAAGAGGATAATAACACACTTGGATCATTTGATACATCACTAAATTAACAATGTCACCATGGAGGGGAGTTAAGTACTTAAAAACTAAACTTATTAACCCTAAATTTTGGCAATTTTTGTATATTTTTTAATTGTAAAATATATATATTTTTTAATATCTCAATCCACTACAAGAGACCAGCATGTTAAACATCATCCTAACCCTTTGCCTAACTATACAAACCCTCATATCCCTCCTATAGTTCCACAATATCTCCTAGGTAGTTATGAGGATATAGCTACACATAGTGAAAAAATTAGAAATTAAATAAACTATCAGGAGAATGAGGGACCCCACATCGACCAACATCCATTGAACCTATTTGGCCAATACCCTAGAGTTATTATTAGGTCAAGTTGACTTGATAATGAATCAAATTCATAGATGGGAATCATATAGGGATAGATCACAAGCTTACTATGCTAACAAATTGTCAACATGTGAGGTGAAGGACAAAAAAATATCAAAAGACATAATTTGTGCCTTATTCATCAACCCAATGACCAATGCACCTTTTCTAGTAACCACTATATCCTTCCCAATCCATTGATGCTGACATAATTTTATTAGATCTAATTTTTAGACCTGATGGTGGATGTTGTTTGATTATCGACCATATAACAACCATGATGTCCCATTGTATTTTTTGAGGAAAATGTACTATGAGTTTTTCCTCAATGAGATTCCTACTTATTTTGTCTATGGTGAATTTCAGGACCGAGGGAAAGGCTATATATAAGATCGACTAGTTGCATGTCATGAAAATAATTGGCTTGTAAGGATCCCTACCCAAAAACCACTTTAGCCTTAGATCCAATCTATAGTGAAGGAGGTTTTAGAGATTGAAACTTTGCATACACTTAGTGAACTTATTGATACACTTGTTTAGCATATGCATAGGATTTTTGAGACCAATGCTATAGGTAGTCCACCTAGTGTGCACACAAAACCTCACCATTGCATGTATTATGGTGTTATATGTATTGGATCTTCAAATGATGATGGTGGTGATTTTGAGGGCCTAGATGGTATACTCTTGAATTATGAGTTTTTGGCATGTATATATAGTGTCCACATGTCAGTCAATACACACATGTATGTATTATTTATATAAAAGTAATTTTAAATTTAAGTTATAGTTGTAGTTAAAATCTAACAGTTAATTTACATAGAAATTGAATAATATATATGTACTTTTTATATTGTAGGGGGAGATGAGGCCTACATCTTCATGGTCCATGAATACATTTATGGATCTTCATTAGTCTATATTTACATATTTAGATGCATCTTATGGGCCATACATTACTTCAAATATAAATGTTACTAGGCCACTGATTATGTAAAATTTTGAGATAATATGATACTCTTTCAGTATGTGTTTCAATTAAAACTATAATAAATTAAATAGTATAATGTTTGAGATAGAGTCATATATTACTGTGAATTATCTATCATGGTTTGGATACACCATTTATCACTATTATAATGTGGATACCCTTACTACACTAGTTAAATATCATTTGGGACTTTATATTCATGTTTTGTATTTCTTGAATTTATAAACACACCACATTTCTATTATAAGTACTTGATTGAAACAAATAATGGAATACTCATATCTCACATACCTTATTTATATTCTCTTATACATTTTAATTGTGCATTTTTGATGAAGTAGTTATGTTATACGACATCCTTATCAATTTTTGATGAAGTGGTTATGCTCTAAATCCTCTTTTGGGATGTTTGGATACTCTTCTTTGGGCCTTTGAAGTAATGCAAGATTGTAATTCTTATTTATCCTAAGACCTTCAAATATTTTGGTGGTTATAGATTTTATTTTTTCACTTAATAAAATATTTTTTATCCCTCTCCACTACACTCATCTTGTCCATTTCTTCTCTTCTCATCATATATTTGATCCATTGTTTAGGACCATGGAAACACTAATGATAGATGTCAAAGTTAAACCTGTAGTTAGATAAATCCACCTCCAGTGTTTCATGGATTTAAAATGGCATTGATAAAATGTATGGGGTGGTAGATAATGTCTATGGCTAGGTTCTTGGCCTTCGATCATGCCTAGTCAAGAGACCCACCACCCATTCTAGCCTCAAGAATGCCCTTCTCAAAATAAGAAAAATTCAAAATTTAAGACTAACTTCAAGCATGCATAAAACAAATATTGTAATTCATTTTCATGAACCTTAAGAAACCTCACCTAATTTTTTAATCCCTATAATTTCACCCTAGAGCATGTCAATGAAACCTTCAGGTTGAATATGTGGAAAAACTTGCATTGATGGGTCTTGAAATACAATTTTTTTATAGTGAAGAGAAAAATTATTATCCTCCAATTGGAATTTCTACTTCCAAGACATCCAAGTGAAATTTCATCACATGGAACACATATAGATAAGTTAATGACATGTGATACCATGACCTAAACCTCCAAACCCACATGAAGTATGTTTTCACTATTATTCAAGAGTGTGGAAACACTAACAACAAATGTTATCAAAGTTGAATTTGCAAATGGAAAACTATGTATCTTGTGCTTTGTGGCTCAAAAATGGCATCCCAAACAAATTTATGGTGATGTATAATTTCTAATACTAGGTTATTGTCATTTGATAATGCATGGAAAAGATACCCACCACCCATTATGGCCTCAAGAATGCCCATCCTAAAATAAGAAAAATATAATTTTTAGCCTAACTTTAAGCATGCATAAAATAAAAACCATAATTCATTGGCACAAACTAGAAAAATATTCATGTGCATGCCAAAGCCTCATAATTTTACCATGGATCATGTTGATATAAATTCATGATGAATCCATTTCACAAGTTGCATTTACGGGTCTTGAAATGCAATGTTTTATAGTGAAGAGACAAGTTCTTGTCCTCAAACTAGCATTTATTCCTCCAGGACCTCCAAATGAAAGTGTTTCACTTGGATCACATATATATAGGTGAATGACATGAGATAACATGATCTATACCACCAAACCCACCCTAAAATGTGTTTTTCATACTGCTCAGGTGCAGGGAAACACTGACAACAAATGCTGTCAAAGTTAAAGCTGCAGATGGTGAACTCCACCTCTAGTGGTTCATGGCTCAAAATTGGCATTGATAGAAAATACATGATGGTGGATAACATATAGGACCATTTTATTTTCCTCTGATCATTCTTGATCGAGAGAACCACCACAAATTCTGGTTTGATGAATGCACTTTACAAAACAAGAAAAATCTAGCTTTTAATCCTATCTTCATGCATGCATAAAATGTAAACATAAGTAATTGGGATAAATAGAAATAAAAATAATGTGTGTGTTGAAGAAATTAAATTTCACTCAATATCACATCTATGGAATCTTCAAAATGAATTCTTTTGACAAGTTGCAGTGATACATCTTGAAATATATTTTTTTGCAATGAAGAGACATGTTCTTGTTCTCCAACTAGCATTTCTACATTTGGGAACTCCAAGAGAAATCAAATAACTAAATGAGCATTAGATAGGAAAATTACATGTGCTCCCTTGACCATGATGTCAAAATCCACTTAGAAGTGTGTTTTCACTACTGTTCAAGAGCATGGAAACACTGACAATAGATGTTGTAAAAGTTGAAGCTACAATTTAAGAACTCTACCTCTAGTGCTTCATGGCTTAGAAATGACATTTAAAACACATCTAGGGTGGTGTTTAATGTCAATTAATATTTTATTGGCCTCCCATCATGCCCAGTCAAGAGACCCACCACCCATTTTGGACTTAATAATGCCCTTCTCAAAATAATAAAAATGTAGTCTTTTAGCCTATTTTCAAGCATGTATACAAAAAAAATCATAATCCATTGAAACAAACCAAAAGAAACTCAAAAAAATTTTGAATCCCTATATCATTTTTATTTAACATTTAATGCCAATCCATGGCACAAGTTACAGTGATGGGTCTTAAAATGCAACATTTTTGTAGTGAAGAGATAAGTTATTGTCTTCTAATAGTCATTTATTATTTTAGGACCTTCAGGTGCAAGTAACTCACTTTGAGAACACACACACACACACACACACACACACACACACACACACACACACACACACACATATTAAATGTGATCCCAAAAATATGATGTAAAAATCCACTCAGAAGTGTGTTTTCACTACTATTTAGGAGGTGGAAACACTAACAACAAATGTTCTCAATGTTGAATCTCTAGTTGGAGAACTCCACTTCTAGTTATTTATGTCTCAAAAATGGAATTGAAAAAAATTATGGGGTGGTGGATAATGTATAGTATTATGTTCTTGGAATCCTATCATTCCTAGTTGATAGGTCCACCACCCATTCTGGCCTCAGGAATGCCCTTCTTAAAATAAGAAAAATGCAGCTTTAAACCTAACTTTAGTCGTGCATAAACTAAAAGCTATAAGTGATTGGTATAAACTAAGATAAATATCATGTGCATGTCAAATCAATATAATTTCACGTTAGATCATGTCAATGGAAACAACAATACAAATATGTGGCATAATTTACAGTGATAGATCTTGAAATGCAACTTTTTTGTAGCAAAAAGATAAGTTCTTATCTTCCAATTATCATTTTTGCTTTCGGCACCTTTAGTAACAACTCCCTAACTTAGATCACATATAAAGAGGAAAATTACATGTTATCCAATGACCAAAAAATCCAAATCCACCTAGAAAACTCCTCTTCCAGTGCTTCATGGATAGAAATTAGCACTGCCAACACATCCAAGTTGGTGGATAACATCTAGGACTAGGTTCTTGGCATCTGATCATTCTCAATTGAGAGACCCACCACCCACTTCATACTCATGAAAACCCTTCCCAATACAATAAAAATGTAGTTTTTAGCCCAAATTTAGTCATGTGTAAAATACAAAATTGTAAATCATTGGAACAAACCAGAAGAACCATCACATACATGTTGAATCCCCTTAATTTCACCCTGAATCATGTTGATGGAACCTTTATAACTAATCCATGGAATAAGTTATAGTGAGGGGTCTTAAAATACAACTTTTTTTATAGTGAATATGAAAATGACACATTTTCCCATAACTTTGACCTCCAAACCCATCTGAAAGAGTGTTTTCACTAATATTTAGGAGTGTAAATGTTGACAATAAATGTTTTCAAAGTTGAATCTCTATTTAGAGAACTCTTCCTCTAGTGCTTCATGGTTAGAAACTGGCATTGCCAACTAGCCTAGGGTAGTGGATAACATCCAAGACTAGGTTCTTAACTTCCCATCACACCTGATCAAGAGTCCCACCACCCATTCTATAATTACTGAGTATTTATAGTAATCTTCTTTTAGCTTTAAGAATATGAAATTATTTACTAACAGTGCAAACCACATGAATGTGAAAGCTTATTTGGCAGCACTAACCTATAAAAAATTTGTTACTAAGTAATTAAAAATGAAATTTACTTTTACTACCTACAAAAGCAATAAAATTTGGTAAAATTAAATATATCTACATTTGACAAGTTAGTATACCTTAGAATTTCTATCTAGCGAACCACTAGGATCTAATCTAATCTTGATAGTAGAAAGAATAACTTCATGTTCTAAATCATGATCTTTATATATACTATTATTTAATGACCTCCCACGATATTTTACCAATTGAATATTTGTTGGAAGAACAAAATTGAATAGTGTAGTATCTTCCTATGTGTTTCAAATTCTTCAAACAACCATACATTTGTATTTTTTTATAGGATATCATTGAAACCAAGTCCTAGTGACACCCACAAAACTATTGGGATAGTAAATGTTTTTTTCCATCTTTGATTGGGGAAGTCATTTCTTTTTATTTTCCTCTACACAATGACATAAGTAGTAATGTTTTCCTATTTTATTGTCTTCGTCAACAATATCTACAAAAACATGTGATGTATAAAGATATATAATGAGAATCAATAACTTAATATTTTTTATTTTAATGAAAATGTCTAGATAATGATAATAAATAATACATAATGATTAATATTCTACTCAGTTGCACTAGATCGGATACATGGTCAAAGTTATGTGATGATGTCATATATGTAAGTTGTAATGTGGGTGGAACTAGATCAATGTTGATTGGAATTATAGGTCTACGACTCCATTCATCCACCCATTGATTTGGCTCACACTCATTCCAAATAGAGTCCTTACATGTGAGAAAACCATGCCAAGTGTCTCATATGAATAATCCAATAAAGTGTATTTGAGATATGAAATGAGTGGAGATCACTTGATCCTTTTACAATCATACAATCCTCATACTTTGCCAAGTGTTCTTCCTCCATCAACCAAAATTATCTATGAATAGTAGAATTATATTGATCACAATATCCCATTTTCTCATTATACCATTCAACAATTGTTATTGTATTAGTCAAAATAGCATCATCTTTAAATTTAAACTCCTCCCTTGCAACATTTATTTTTACACATGACCCAACACCATCACGTTCTTGTTTTCAATGGCCAGCTTCTATGAAAAGCCAAATATGTTCTGCAATAGTGGAACATGTATCCTTCTCAACTAGTAAAATATATATGAAATATTAGATTAGGATGTGCAATATGTTCCTCTTAGTCAACCATCCATAAAACTTCTCAAAATAACCTTGCACCTACATTGTATAATGCCATCAGTCATCACATGCATAGAAATGGTACTCCATTAATATTTTTTGATCTTGCTCAGTATTAATAAGTGTATGCATGAATATGGAACCCTATATTGATTTGTAATATTGTGACTAAACTTTCTTTTGTGGTTTGAATGTGTAATTCTCAGAAAAATCAACTACTAAAATAATAGATCTAAGTGGAAGTGTGTCCTTGCTTAGCTTTAAATATTCATCCAACCATTTATCATTATGTGTGTGCCTTGTATATTAATAAACAATTTTCTTCTTGAATTTGACTATAAATCCTGAAACATGTATATATTTTGTAACAAACTCACACATTTTAGATTTTTTACCATATTTTACTTGATAATTCATAGATTTGTATTTACTTAAACTAATTCTTATCCAATTGCACTTGTAATCTCCTTATGGATAATATTTTTTTTTTCGACAGTCCGCCATAAATACTACAATTTCCATCCAACCTTGCTTTATTATAAAATAACTATATATTTGGGCTTTCAAAAAAAGGTTGTAATAATTTTTTTCACTGATTTTGGTAGAACTTTTATGCCACATTCCTATAAAATGTTGTTATTATGCAAAGTAAAATGTATATGGTGAAAATCACCATAGCGAATTGAAAATTCAACATGTTGCCTACAACAACAAGTGGTGTGTGTGATACTTATTTTCACATAAAATAGTTTGGACATCTCAAAATATCTTTGACTAATAGAAATTTGTGGATATTTTTCCAAAAACTTATAGTATAATTATGTTTGGGTCATATCGAAGAAATGTTTTGGATGTATTTTAGGGTAATGGGAACTAATAACTCTTCTTTTCACTACATGTTTTGGATATATTTTAGGGTAATGATGTGGGAGTAATACATTGAGGTTATTGAGTCTAATTTGTTGCTTTCATTGCAATTGAAAATAAAATAATTACCCAAAAAACTCAAAAAATAAACATACATCATCTTTGAAGTAACTTACAACTTCATGACCACTGCAAATTTTAAGACTTTCCCAACTTAACTTGGAGTAATAAAATTGACTTAATTAACTCGACCTAATATAAGATAAGCCATACATTATTAAAACTTTTGGTTAATTTAACTTGATATAATAAATTTAATGTAAACCATATATTATTAATAGTTCTGATTAAAATGTGGCCATCTTCCATTTCCTACATCAACGCCATTAGAAATATCATGAAACCAATGAAGACTTTGACCATGTGAAAAGAAACAACAACTATTAATTATAATGTGACATTTAATACACCTAAATAAAGCTCACTTGTGCTTTAGTAGACACCTCATTATCATTCATTCACTGCCCTTATTTGGATTCTCTCTTCCAACCATTTAAGCCATGGAAAAAACTGCAAGCTTTGGCTTTGACTTTGACTAGATTAAGTACAAGGCACGAGCGTGTTGACATAGAAAAAACCCATCTAAATTTTCTTAGCGTAACAAACACAAGAAGATTGATGTAATTGACTCGACTCGGTGTAAAGATGGACATCTAAAAATCCATGAGAAAAGTCATGGTTTTTCTTAGATTTAATTAATATTTGACAGTGTACCATGAGGACAGAAATTTTGTGTCATGCAGATTGACAGGATGGAAATTTTTATTCCTACGCTGAACATTCTTTTCTCTTTTTCACCGGTCTTCATCAGGGTTAAGTTTTAACTCTAATGAGGTAAGGCTACATAAACTAATTAATTTCTTTTGACAGTTAAAACATTATTTTCTAATGAATTAGCTTACCTCAAAATCAATGGGTGCAACTTCAATATCTTTTAGGATTTTTTGTGCTGTTAGACAGGGTTTTCCTCTAGCTCTTGCTTTAAATTTTTTGGTTGATAGGGAATTTTCTTATCTTATTTCTCACTTATCAAATCAAGTATTTATCACCCTGTTATTATTCTCCTTCATTGCTCCTCTCAACTCAACAATGTAAATTTTGTTTATGATATCTCCTTGACTCTCATGAGCAAGAATACTCCTTTAGAGGGGTTCTTTGATACCTTGAATTTTTTTTCAAAACCCCAAAATCTAATTTTCAATGAGCTAAAACCCAATGAACATGACAGACATAATATTTATCAACCCGTTATGATTCTCCTTCATTGCTCCTCTCAACTCAACAATGTAAATTTTGTTTATGATACCTCTCTGAATCTCATGAGCAAGAATATTCCTTCAGAAGGGTTCTTTGATACCTTGAATTTTTTTTAAAAACTGCAAAATCTAATTTTCAATGAGCTAAAACCCAATGAACATGACAGACATAATATGATGTCTTTTCCTAAATGACTCCATCATTATCAATGGAAGTGGATATAAAAATAAGAGAGATTTAAATTACTTGGAATTCCTTTTTCTTTTGATAACTCTCATTCAAAGAGATTTAATATGATTATTTATTTATTAATTTATTTCTATAATTTCATTGTTATGATTATTAATAAATATGATGTGGTCATATGATTTATTTATTAATTATAATATTTTAATAAAATATAATCCTCAAATTAATTTCTTATTAAAAAAATAATTTTTAAAATATTAAATGTAAAAAGTTTGTATTTTATTTGTAATAGGGAATGACTGTTGAGTTTAATTTATTTTTTTACTCTTCTTTATTTTTAAATTACCACAAAAATGAATATAATCCCCTTAATAATAAATTTAGCATGGTAAATAAATAATTAAATTATTCTATTTGAAGTAAATAAAATTATCACAACCAAATTATAATTCACCATTAAATAATTATAAAAAAAATAATAATAATTAAATCATTATATTTTGAGGTAAATAAAAGCACCTCTTAAATAATTGTCGGTCCTTATAAATAAAAAAATTTATTTTAAGATAAATAAAATTGGCACAAATTGTGGATCCATATAAATAAATAAATAAATTTTAAGATAAATATTGGCACAATAATAAATATAATTCACTTATAATATATTCCTAAATAATTAATTAATTTTTTAATTTGAAGTAAATAAAATTACCACAATAAAATTATAATTCACCATTAAATAATTACAAGTTTAAATAGATAAATATACTAAAAATATGTATAAATTTTTGTAATGTCAGCTCTAAAATAATTAAATGTTAAAACACTCATGCCATTACACCGTGTAATAAAAAGATAGTAAGTTAATATTTACTATGTAATTTTTATGCTAGAAAAATCACAATACAAAATAACAAAAATATTAGTAAGTTAATTTTTAGTTATATTTATCTAATAAATAACTAAATAATTATAAGTTTAAATAGATAAATATACAAGTTTAAATAGATAAATATGCTAAAAATGTGTATAAATTTTTTAGTATATTTATCCATTTAAAGTTGTAATTATATAAAAGTTAAAATAGATAAATATACAAGTTTAAATAGATAAATATACTAAAAATGTGTACAATTTTTTTTAATGTGGGCTCTAAAATAATTAAATGTTAACACATTCACATCATTACACAAAATTATACCCTTGGATGTTAGTGGAGGAACACTTATCGATGTAATAAAAAGTTAGTCAGTTAGTATTTACTATTTAATTTTTATGCTTGAAAAATCACAATACAAAATAACAAAAATATTAGTTATACATGGTAAGTTAGAAACAACATCAAAGTATCAAAAAATAAGAAAGTTAGGCACAAGCCCTAACTCTATAAGATATTAGAGACAGTTCATCTTAGGTAGTTGAGCACCTCCAAAAAAAGGGTTTAACTAAAGGAAGATTAGGTCCACCCATCTTGAATTGTCTCATAAGGAGCAAGAAAAATTATAATTCCTCAACAAATTAAGTTTTTTGGACCAAAAATATTGTGAAACTTCAATTTATCTTGATGATCTCTTCCACATAGTGTAATTCATGGTCAATGACAAAGCACCCATGATTTATAGCTTTCATTATGAATTATATTAAGCTACTTGGACATTTATAGGGCTCAATTTGTTGTAAGTTTAAAAAGAAGCCATACAAAATAAGTCATTGGGTGTTATCATCAATAAAAGAAATATTAAATTCATCTATAAAGTTGGTGATCCAAAACTTATTTCTAGTTGGTACCCAATCACCCTTCTTAATACTTCCTATAAAATTATTACCAAAGCCCTAAATAATTGTCTTCATCATATTTTACTTGTAATCATCATACTTAAGAAAACATGCTTCATATATATATATATATATATATATATATATATATATATATATATATATATATATATATATATATATAAGTCATGGTTACAAAAATGACTTATAGAGAAATGTTTGAGTACATATTTAATCACCATAGTGTATTCAAAATAACCTTGATGTTTAAAACAGAAATGAACATCCTCCATAAGAGTCCATTAACATATAATCGAATAATACATTCCATCATATGTCTAAACAATTGTATTAATGACATTAGTCAAGAAAATCTTAATTGAAAATGATTCACAAATAAATATATGCACATATTGCATTCACAAGATTTGATGATAACACATATTGAACTTACAAGGTCACAAAGATTAGCAAAGGATTTCATAATACATAATTTTATTTACCAACACATACAAGTAAAGAAGATTAGCAAAGGATTTCATGATACATAATTCTATTTTGTGCGCAGAGTCTTTTGTTTTACTTAGCTATATCTATTTTGTGCGTAGGATCTCCCTTCCCGAATCTTAAAAAGGAAATAAGTTCCTTGAGTTATGCAGAGTCGCCTATTTAATTATTTTTAAACACCTATTTTAGATTTGATTAAACCCACCAATCAACTTATAAATATATCGTATTGTCCCTCACATTGATCATTACTCTTCATAGCATTACACATGACCTCAAAAAATTATGCCACATCAAAATACTTGCACATTCATTATATGTATGCCACATTTTATTTTAACCTTGTGTGGAACTGTTACACATCAATGTTCTCTTACTATCACCATGTTACCAAGCAACACACCAAGTGGTTCACTCCATACTTGAGCCATGCCAATTTTCTACTATAGCATGCCATGTGTCAGATGCAACCATTACTCAGTCAAACAAGATGAACCAAATTCATCATTATCTCTCTAGAAGCACTATCAATTGTAACTACCATATTTTAAATAATATATATGTATGTATATGCATTGTAGCCACATTATGTATCTTTCTAGCAACAAAAAGTCTATGCACATGCACATCTATACATCTATAGAGCTGAGAGATGATACATCGACTGGAAAGGAGTTTATTATTATTTCCAAATCATTCAAATATGTCTTTCATATTTTATTATTTCATAATAGTTAAGGAAATATATAAATAATAATTTCCTTTTGATCATAAGATCTTGAACTCTTAGCCTTACTGACCCATTATATACACATTTGTACTTTACCCTATTCTAAACATTGAATAAATGTTACATTCTGCATATTAGTCTTCCACTTATCTCAAATATTCTTGGATAGATTTGTATAGTTAACCTTTCCTAAGCATTCTAAAATCCACTACTTATATATATCTAACTATGGATTTATATATCGTAGACCCTGACATGGGCACCATCATGTAAATCATTGGTATTAGAATAACTCTTTCTTATTCCTATCAACGTGTGAGCACAACAATATAAATAAGGATTATAAATCAACTATGTTTCATCCTACTTAGAACAATGTCATAGCAAGAACAATATGGCTGATTCCCAAAATCAACTTGAGGTAGCTCTAGAGATTCAAAAGTTTATCAATGAGGACACCATGGAATCATAATTCACCAAAATCTTTGCCCAATTATAGTTTTCATGTTTCAACTCAACATTACATCAATATTTTATTAACTACAATTCACTTACCAATAATTTTAATAGTAGACCTCCTTCAAAGTGCAAGTCATTTTTTATATTTTTGTATTTGAAGGAAAGATCAGTGCCATGGAAATGGATTTATAGGCTCAAAAAATTGAGGCATACTTATTAGTCAATCGATTCACTGATGTTGAGAATATCACCTTCATTGTATTGAAGATGTTCATTCCAATGTCTCACTGGTGGGGAACTCCCAATGTGTAACATGTGCATGATTACATTCTAATTGAGTCTTGGAATAATGTCATTGAAACACTAAAGGAGGTGCAGTATACTTTCAAACAAATTGAGGATGAATACATTACTTTACATTAGTTGTGCTAGTGTAAGGGGTCATTAGTGGAAGAATAAATTAGTGTGTTTGATGACTACACTACTTATGTATGTGAGAATAACATAAAGTGTTGAATTATATCATAATAATTTCACCTTATATCCATTCGAAGATGATTTTTGAAATTTATAATCTATGGGAAAACCTTACACAAAACCACAAATATTGAATCGAAGGTGAAAATGAAATAAGTCTCACCTCTTCATCTAACATCATGGACAAAAGTCAACATATGTACAACACATCATCTACACCCCATCATAAAATAAAAACATACATAGTAAGTGAAATCAATCTACGAAGGTTTTAAAATACCATAATTAATTGGGCCTTCTAACTTAGACATAGGAAAATGGAAACTAGGCAAAAAATGGTGCCATCGACATAGCACATGCACAAAATAATTTTCAATGGCACACCCAATAAATTATTTATTCTACACTATAGATCAGATCCTAAATCGATAAGTGAAAATGATATAGATAGTTCATGTATAAGCACCAACAACATGACACTACACTTTAGAGTAGTACAAGCATATCTTCAACATGATTATGTGGGTTAAAGGAAAACCTATTCATGTCATCATCGATAGTGGGAGCCAAAATAACATCATTTCACAATACATAGTTCAAATTATAATGATTTTCATTATGACACATTTTCCACATACTCACTTGGATCGATCCCATTAGAATAGGATATACAAGTCTATTGATAATGTACCTTGAAAATAAAATTCAAGCCAATGGGTGATAATTTCCCTTGCAACATCGTAGATCTTATTGTTTGTGACATATTACTAGGAAAGCCATATTTTTTTGACAATGAAACTACATATCAAGTGACTCCACATAATTTAACTTCTCTTGTTGAATATATACTCATCAAGCTCTTTGAGTCATCATATATGACCAAAATCACCTTGGTGCTTGATATTTACAATCCTAGAAACTCATCTAAAATATGTAAAAATTCATGTTCCTCATGGTTCCTCTTCAAGCATATGCATAGGAGAAAAAGAAATAATTGTCAATGTGCTTAATGAAAACATCATATCAACAAGAGTGGCTCAAAAAATTACCTAAGCCATATGTTTGAGTATTTACAAAATTTAAAGGCCTCCCACCATAATGTGCTATAAATCATCACATTAATGTAGTTCCTAGATTACCTCTTTCAAATGTCCCATATACCAAAAATAAATTTGGAAATTGATAAAGTCAAACACAAAATATAAGATACCTTCAATTAGTGAAAGATCAACCATATCTCTTATCTGTATCCATGCAAGTGTCTAATAGTTCTCATTCCCAAAAAGTTAATAGGACTTGGCACCATTAAATCTACTACAATGCACACAATAAAATAATAGTGAATAATCAGTACTATATATCATGCATTCAAAACCTATTGGACTAGCCCAAGATGATCAATACTTCATAAAGACTGACCTAAAGTTAGGTTACTACCAAGTTTTAATCCATCTTACAAGTGCATAAAATAAAATTTTAAATACACAAGAAAGATTTTATGAATGTATACTCATGCATTTAATCTTAATGGATAAATTTCAACTTTTTTCAAAACAATATTACAATTTAATTATTGTTTCGTAAAACTTAATGAAAAAACTAGTGGTTTCCAATGCATAATTGTTGTGATTACATAGTTGGAAGGAAATAAGGGTTATGAAAAGAGATAGATTAACCTAAAACATATTGGCCTCTCAATGCAATAAAAATGTGGCATATTTCATAGTCCTAGAACGTGCTAAAATAGATCACCTAAATATAGAACTTGAAACTGTAAAACTTACTAGGTTAGAAATTGTTATTCATTCATTCGAAAAAAATGGATATTACCTTCAATTATTTGTGTTGGAAGATGTGTCTTGGCCACATGGACTATAGATATCCTATCATCTAATGAGGATAACCTCATCTACCTCCTTTCAATTTCTAAAAGTGCATGACAATTAGATGATTTAAGATAATATATTTTTGTACACTTACTGTCACACATCTCAGCTAACTAGATACATTCAATTAATGCATTTATTGTATTTTGTTGATTAAGTCAATTTTGAATCCATATATAGTGAGTTCAAAGGAGATATATATATATAATGAGGTCATTTTATTAGTTAAAATAGAAGATTTGGAGCAGTGAAGCTCTAGTGGATTTTTTACTCGCATAGAGGTGTAACTGAGCATCAAAACTTATAGTTATTTTACTATAAATTTCATTAAGCATTAACAACTACACTTGTATATTTTATTTTCCTTGAATGGTTTTTGTGTTTGTTATTTATTTTCTTATTTGGATATAACAATATCAAAAGAGTAGATTGACATTCAATATGGTATTAGATATCCAGTCAAATTTCCTCTAACTAAAATGTGGTGAGCAGAGACTCTAACCAATGGTTCTAAAAATCATCCAAAATAGAGAAAGGAATATGTTAAGATTCTATAGAAGCATCTATTATCATTATTGTTAAGGATTTTTAGTCTTAAGTCAGTGCAATCAAATCAACAAAATTGAGATAGTTCATGATGGTAACTAAACTATCTACCTTCTAACTTGTGTCTAAGTAAGTCCATGAATTGTATCCATTTAACCAAACAAAAATAAAGGAGATAAATTATAAGGATCCAAATTATGTACTTACTGAGTCTTTCAAAGTTGAGATTGGGATTTTACCATCTAGTGTTTTTCAAAGATAGTATAACCAAGAAAGATAAGATTAATGCTAGTCCTTCAACACATGCACCCAATTTTTTGTCAGACTTCTGCACTTCAAAATTCCACTTGTTTTATAGTCATTACAGGAGCACATAAGTTTCATAACTTGTGTACCTAACTTTATTAGTTTGTAAAATATCCAATATTTTAATTTAGTGCCAATATCAAATTTTTATGCCCCAATCATATATTAGCACATAAACACCTAAATTCATATTTTGTGCTTCAAGATTTATTTTAAAATTAAGTTATTATATATCAACATGTGTGCACCCAACCTTAATTCCCAAATACCTTACCCAACATAACAACATAATTTTAGGAACATAATTTACCACTCTACATTTGTCATAACACTTGCATCATCCTATTACACTCAGTGTTGCACATTAAGAAATAATGGTGAGTACCAATAGTAGCTTAACTCAGCCTCAAATTCCTATTTTCAATGGGAATAATTATGAATTATAGAGCATAAATATGAAAAAAAAAATCACATAAGATGTTTAGGAACTCATAGAGAATTTATTTCCCAAACTAGCTACTATGCAAGCTTTACAATCCCTATCTCAAGAACACAAGGACATGCTAAAATAAAATAATAAGAAAGAAGTGAAATCCCTATTATTCATTTAGCAACATGTGGAAGAGTCCATATTTACACATGTTGCATCAAAAACCATATCAAATCAAGAATGGGATTGCTTTCAAATAACCTATCAAGGCACAAACAAGGTCAAGATAATAAAATTACAAATGCTACAAAGAGATTTTGGAAACCTATACATGAAAGAGTCTGACATAGTCGAATCATTATTCACTATGTAGTAGGCCTTATAAACCTGATTAGGTCTCTTAGTGAGACACTTGAAGCTCAAAATATAATAAATAAAATATTGAGGAGTCTACCTACAAATTTTGACTTCGTTGCTTAGCCATCAAAGAGTAAAAATATCTTTCAAAACTATCACTTAATGAGTTAATGGGATCTTTACCATCCCACAAGTAAAGAATAAATAGATCAGGGGGATCCTATCTTGAGAATACATTCAAAATCAAAGTCTTTATCAACATAATGAGAGTAAGATCCAGTTATAATAAAATCATAAATGCACCAAGAGGAGGAAGACAAACTGCATCTTATGATGATAGTATACCAAGCACTAGGATACCTTCGTACACCACACCTTCATGAGGCAAAGGAAGAAACAACACCCATTCAATACAACCATTCACATATAACAAGGTACACAAATTCTATTGTTTAGTGACACTATTGTAAAAAGTATTTCCATTATGCAAATGAATGCATAAAGAGGTAGTTTGATATGAATAAATAGAAGGCCAAATTCACTAAGGAGAACTAATATTCTAACCTGAGTCAAAACTCAGTCATGATCACTTACAATGTAGTGCAAGAGATCATAAAAGATGTGTGTTTCCTAAAATATGGTTGTAACAACCACATGACTGGAAGAAAATACACGTTTGTAACCATAGATGACTCTATCAGGTTAGAATTCAAGCTTAGTAATGACAACAAGTCTACATCATGGGAAAAGGAACAATTCCCATTAATACCAAGTAAGGGAAGAATAAATTCATCCCCAATTTATTTTAGGTTCCTAATATGAAACACAACCTAATAAGCATAGGTCAACTACTATAGAAGGGATACAAAGTCCATTTTAATCATGATAAAAGGGTCATTACAGAAATACCACAATGTAATAGATTGATTGGAAAAGTTTATATGACAAGGAACATAATGTTTCCTTTCAGAATTCATGCTTTAGTGACCCAAACATATAGATTTTAGAAATTCTAGACTCAAGCAACTACTGAAACAACCTTCAAGGCATCATATTATAATCAATCCTAGTTATGACATTTAAGATTTGGCAATCTAAATTTTAATGGTATAAAATTATTACATCAGGAGACCATGGTGAATGGTTTTCCATTGACCTAGTAACCTAACATAGTTTATGAGAATTGCATACTAGGTAAACAACATAGAGAGAGATTTATTGTGGGAGAGTCATATCATACAAAAGTGCAGTTGATATTGCCCACACAGGTCTCTGTGAAAAAATGAAATCCCACTTACTACGAGGAAATTTATATTTTTTGAATTTCATAGATGATTACAATAGAAAGACATGGGTTTACTTACTAAATCACAAATATGATGTTTTCAACATCTTCAAGGAGTTTAGAGCCTAATTTGAAAATAAAAGTGGGTATTACATCAAAATGTTTAGATCTGATCGAGGAGAGTACATCTCAAATGAATTCCATAACTTTTACAAATCTCATTAAATCAAGAAGCAATTAACCACAAGGTATACACATCAGCATAATGGTGTATTAGAAAGGAAGTATAGAACAATCATGGAGATGGCTTGAATCATGTTGAAGGCCAAACACCTAATGATTGAGTATTGGGTAGAAGTTATATGATGAAAAATTTATCTCCTAAATAAATCTCTAATTAAGAGTATAAAGAAAAAATTTCCTCAAGAATTAGGGATTGGAAAAAACATAGTGGAGAAAAGTGCCATCATATTTGAGAAATAAAATCGATAATAGAGGAGAAAAGTGCATCTTTTTAAGATATAGTGAGTAGTCCAAAGTTTACAAGTTATACAATCCCATCACAAAAAAAATAGCATCAATAAAGATGTAGAATTCGTCGAGTAAGAAACATGGGATGGAAGCATAGACAAAACAACTACATTTGGTGTTAACACTCCACATGATAATGAGCTAGAAGATATTGGAGAACATCATTTACCTATAACTCCATAAGCATGTGGTCTAGTAACACCTTCCACCACGTAACACACTCTAAATTCAATGTCTAAACTATTGTTAGTACCAAGCACATTTGCACCTATTAGCTTTCATAATGATGATTTAACAGATCTAAGTATGTGCACAAAGTTGGAGTATAATTCCATGGATATTAACCCCAAAGCATACATGTTACATCCATAGTACACACACGTTATTTGAATTTAGGATCAAGATTCCTGATCTATAATACATGCACATTATGGAAACATAACACATACACATTATTGTAGTTCCAATAACATGTACACATTATTGACATTAAGATTAGATTAAATAACATGTACATAAAAAATATGAAAAGGTCCACCTAATGGCACACTTCTTTTAGTCTCATTTTCCTACTCACTCTTCACTTGTCATTGTTATACCATAATCCTATTATACTTATAAGAGGATAGTAACACACTTGGATCATCTGATACATCATTGAATTAATAATTTCACCATGGAGGGGAGTTAAGTAATTGAAAACTAAACTTATTAACCCTAAATTTTGGCAAGTTTTTTACATTGTTTAATTGTAAAACATTATTATTTTTTAATATCTCAATCCATTGCAAAATAATAGCATGTTAACCATCATCCTAACCCTCTGCCTAACCGTACAAAGCCTCATATCCCTCCAATATTTCCATAATATCTCTTAGGTAGTTATGAGAATCTAGCTACACATAGTGAAAAAAGTATAAATTGAATAAACAATCAGGATAATGAGGGACCCCACATTGACCAACATCCATCGAACCTATTTGGCCAATACCCTAGAGTTATTATTGGGTCAAGTTGACTCGATAATGAATCAAATTCATAGATGGGAATCATATAAGGATAGATATCAGGCTTACTATGCTAATAATTTATCAACATGTGAGGTGAAGGACAAAAGAATATCAAAATACCTAATTTTTACCTTATTCATCGACCCAATGACCAATGCACCTTTTCCAGTAACCACTAAATGTTTCCCAATCCATTGATGCTGACATAGTTTGATTAGTTCCAACTTTTAGGAATAATGGGGGATATTGTTTGATTATCCACCATATAATGACCATGATTTCCCATTGTATTTTTTGAGAAAAATGTACTATGAGTTTGTCCTCAATGAGATTCCTAATTATTTTGTATATGGTGAATTTTAGGATTGAGGGAAAGGCTATATGCAAGATCGACTAGCTAAATGTCATGCAAATAATTGGCCTGTAAGGATCCCTACCTAAAAATCACTATAGCCTTAGATCCAAACTATGGTGAAGGAGGTTTTAGAGATTGAAACATTGCATGCACTTAGTGCACTTATTGATACACTTGTTTAGCATATGCATAGGATTTATGAGACCAATTCTATAGATACTCCACCTAGTGTGCACACACAACCTCACCATTGCATGTATTATGGTGTTTTATGCATTGGATCTTTGGATGATGATGGTGGTGATTTTGAGGGCTTAGATGGTATACTCTTGAATGATGAGTTTTTGGCATGTATATATAGTGTCCACATGTCAGTCAATACACACATGTATGTATTATTTATATAGAAGTAATTTTAAATTTAAGTTATATTTGTAGTTAAAATCTAACAGTTAATTTACATAGAAATTGAATAATATGTGTACTTGTTAGATTGTAGGGGGAGATAAGGCCTACATCTTCATGGTCCATGAATACATTTGTGGATATTCGTTATTCTATATTTACATATGTAGATCCATATTATGGGCCATCCATTACTTCAGATGTCAATGTTACTAGGCCGTTGATTACACATATAGAGGTAAAATTTTGAGTTAATATGATACTCTTTCAATATGTGTTTCAATTAAAACTATATGGAAGAAAAGAGTATAATATTTGAGATAGAGTCATATATTACCATGAATTATCTATCATGGTTGGGATACATCATTTATCACTATTTAAATGTGGATAGCCTTACTACACTAGTTAAATATCAATTGGGTCTTTATATTCATGTTTTGTATTCATTCAATTTACATACACGCCACATTTCTATTATAAGTACTTGATTGAAACAAATAATAGAATACTCATATCTTGCATACCTTATTTATATGCTCTTATAAATTTTAATTATGCATGTTTGATGAAGTGGTTATGTTAGACCACATCCTTATGAATTTTGATGATGTGGTTATGTTCTAAATCTTCCTTTGGGTTGTTTGGATACTTTTCTCTGGGCCTTTTAAGTAATGCAAGATTATAATTCTTATGTCTCTTAAGACCTTGGAATATTTTGGTGGTTATAGATATTTTGCTTCAGTTAATAAACTATTTTTTTATCCCTCTCCACTACACTCATCTTGTCCATTTCTTCTCTTATCATATATTTGATCCATTGTTCAGGACCATAGAAACACTAATGATAGATGTCAAAGTTAAACCTGTAGTTAGATAAATCCACCTCCAGTGCTTCATGGCTTGAAAATGGCATTGATAACATGTTTGGGGTGGTTTATAATGTTTAGGATGAAGTTCTTGGCCTTTGATCATCCCTGGTCAAGAGACCCACCACCCATTCTAGCCTCAAGAATGCCCTTCTCAAAATAAGAAAAATTTAAAATTTAAGACTAACTTCAAGCATACATAAAACAAATATTGTAATTCATTGTCATGAACCTAAAGAACACTCAAATTCTTTTGTATTCCCTATAATTTCACCCTAGATCATGTCAATAAAACCTTTAGGATGAATATGTGGAAAAATTTGCAGTTATGGGTCTTGAAATACAATGTTTTTATAGTGAAGAGAAAAATTATTGTCCTCCAATTGGAATTTCTACCTCCAAGACATCCAGGTGAAAGTTCATCACTTGGAACACATATAGATAGGTGAATGACATGTGTCACCATGGCTTGAACCTCCAAACCCACATGAAGCATGTGTTCTCTATTATTTGGGAGCATGGAAACACTGACAACAAATGTTATCAAAGTTGAATCTGCAGATGGAGAACTCTATATATTGTGCTTTGTGGCTCAAAAATGGTATTTCAAACATATTTATGGTGGTGTATAATGTATAATACTAAGTTATTATAATTTTATAATGTGCAGAAAATATACCCACCACCCATTATGGCCTCAAGAATGCCCATCCTAAAATAAGAAAAATATAATTTTTAGCCTAACTTCAAGCATGCATAAAATAGAAACCATAATTCATTGGCATAAAATAGAAAAATATTCATGTGCATGTTAAAGCCTCATAATTTTATTGTGGATCATGTTGATATAAAATTCATGATGAATCCATTTCACAAGTTGCATTGACTGGTCTTGAAATGCAATGTTTTAGAGTGAAGAGACAAATTCTTATCCTCAAACTAGTATTTATGCCTCCAAGACCTCCAGATGAAATTATTTCACTTGGATCACATATATACAGGTGAAAAACATCTAATAACATGATCCATACCATGAAACCCACCCAAAAATGTGTTTTCCCTACTACTCAGGAGCGAGGCAACATTGATAATAAATGTTGTCAAAGTTAAAGCTGTAGATGTTGAACTCCACCTCTAGTGGTTCATGGATAGAAAATGGCATTGATAAAAAATGCATGCTAGTGGATAACATCTAGGAACATTTTATTTACCATTGATCATGCTCGATCGAGAGAACCACCACCCATTCCGGTTTAAATAATGTAC
Source organism: Torreya grandis (assembly GCA_037957365.1). NCBI lineage: Eukaryota > Viridiplantae > Streptophyta > Pinopsida > Cupressales > Taxaceae > Torreya > Torreya grandis. Next base: position 1,089,495 of record JARHVA010001515.1, read on the forward strand.
TTCACAAAATAAGAAAAATCTAGTTTTTAATCCTATCTTCATGCATGCGTAAAATGTAAACCATAAGTCATTGGCATAAATATAAATAAAAATAATGTGTGTGTAAAATAACTCTAATTTCACTCAATATCAAATCAATCTAACCTTTAAGATGAATTCTTTGCACAAGTTACAGTTATACGTCCTGAAATACAATTTTTTTTTGCAGTGAAGAGACATGTTCTTATCCTCAAACTAGAATTTATACCTCTGGGACCTCCAAGAGAAATTAAATCACTAAATTAACATCTATATATGAAAATTACATGTTGTCCTATGACCATGATGTCAAAATCCACTGAGAAGTGTGTTTTCACTACTATTTAAGAGCGTGGAGACACTGACAATAGATGTTATCAAAGTTGAAGATATAGTTTGAGAACTCTACCTCTAGTGCTTCATGGATTATAAATGACATTTAAAACACATATATGGTGGTGTATAATTACCATTAATATGTTATTGGCCTTCCATCATGCCCAGTCGAGAGACCCACCATCCATTTTAGCCTTAATAATGCCCTTCTCAAAACAATCAAAATGCAATCTTTTAGCCTAATTTCAGACATGCATCTAACAAAACTCATAATCCATTGAAACAAACCAAAATAAACTCAATCACATTTTGAATCTTTATATCATGTTTATTTAAAAGCTAGTGCCAATCCATGGCACAAGTTGTGGTGATGGGTTCTAAAATGCAACCTTTTTGTAATGAAGAGATAAGTTCTTGTCCTCTAATAGGCATTTATGATTTTAGGACCTCTAGGTGCAAGTAACTCACTTTGAGAACATATATATATTTTAATAAAATGTGATCACAAAACCATGATGTAAAAAACCACTTAAAATTATCTTTTCACTACTATCTAGGAGTGTGGAAACACTAACAACAAATGTTCTCAAAGTTGAAGCTCTAGTTGGAGAACTCGGCTTCTAGTTATTTATGGCTCAAAAATGGAATTGAAAAAATTTATGGGGTGGTGGATAATGTATAGGATTATGTTCTTGGAATATTATCATTCCTAGTTGAGAGGCCCACTGGCCTTAAGAATGCCCTTCTCAAAATAAAAAATGCAGTTTTAAAACTAACTTCAATCTTGCATAAACTAAAAAATGTAAGTGATTGGTATAAACTAAGAGAAATATCACGTTCATATCAAATCCATATAATTTCACCCTAGATCATGTCAATGGAAACATCAAGACCAATACGTGGCATAATATATAGTGATAGGTCTTGAAATGCAACTTTTTTGTAGTGAAGAGATAAGTTCTTATCTTCTAACTATCATTTTTTCCTTCGTCACCTCCAGTAACAACTCCCTCACTTAGATCACATATAAATAGGAAAATTACATGTTATCCCATGACCAAAACATCCAAATCTATCTAGAATTAGGTTTTCACTACTTTTAAGAATGTGGAAACACTAACAACAAATATTGTCTAAGTTGAAGTTGTAGTTGGAGAAATCCACCTACAGTTCTTCATGGATAGAAATTAGCACTACCAAAACATCCAAGGTGGTGGATAACATCTAGGACAAATTTTTTGGACTTTGATCATGCCTGATCGAGAGACCCACCACCCACTTCATCCTCATAAAAACCCATCCCAATAGAAGAAAAATGTAGTTTTTAGCCGAACTTCAGGCATGTGTAAAATAAAAATTGTAAATCATTGGAACAAACCAAAAGAACCATCACATGCATGTTTAATCCCTCTAATTTCACCATGAATCATATTGATAGAACCTTTAGAACCAATCCATGGCATAAGTTACAGTGAGGGGTCTTGAAATACAACTTTTTTTTACAGTGAATATGAAAATGACACAATCTCCCATGACTTTGACCTCCAAACCCACCCGAAAGAGTGTTTTCACTAGTATTTAGGAGTGTGGAAATGTTGAAAACAAATGTTTTCAAAGTTGAAGCTCTAGTAGAGAGCTTTGCCTCTAGTGCTTCATGGTTAGAAACTGGGACTACCAACTAACCTAGGGTAGTGGATAACATCCAAGACTGGGTTCTTGACTTCCCATCATACCTGATAAAGATACCCACCACCCATTCCATCTTCAAGAAGACCCATTACATAATTATTTATTACTTATATTAAGCTTTGTTTAGCTTCAAGATTATGAAATTATTTACTAACAATGCCAACCACATGAATGTGAAAGCTTATATGGCACCACTAACCTACAAAAAAATTGTTACTAACTAATTAATAATGAAATTTACTCTTACTACCTACAAAATTAATAAAATTTCATAAAATTAAATATATCTACATTTGACAAGTTAACATACCTTAGAATTTTAATCCAATGAACCACTAGGATCTACTCTAATCTTGATAGTAGAAAGAATAACTTCATGGTCTAAATCATGATCTTTCTATATATTATTGTTTAATGACCTCCCATGATATTTTACCAATTGAATATTTGTTGGAAGAACCAAATTTGAAAAGTGTAGTATGTTCCTATGTGTTTCAAATTATTCAAACAACCATACATCTCTATTTTTTTATAGCATGTCATTGAAACCATGTCCTAGTGACACCCACAAACCTATTGGGAAAGTAAATGTTTTTTCCATATATGATTGGGGAAGTCATTTATTTTTATTTTCCTCTACATAATGACATAAGTAGTAATGTGTTCCTTCTTCATTGTCCTCATCAACAATAGCTACAAAAACATGCCCTGTATAAAGATATATAATGAAAATTAATAACTTAATATGTTTCATTTTAATGATAATGTCAAGATAGATAATGAGAATAAATAGTACATAATGATTAATATTCTACTTGGTTGCACTAGATTAGATACATCGTCAAAGTTATGTGATGATGTCATATATGTAAGTTTTAATGCTACTAAAACTAGATATATGTTGATTGGAATTATAGGTCTGACACTCCATTCATCCACCCACTTATTTGGCTCACACTCATTCCAAATAGAGTCCTTACATGCGAGAAAACCATGTCTAGTGTCTTGTATGAATAATCCAATAAATTATATTTAAGATATGAAACGAGTGGATATCACTCGATCCTTTTACAATCATAAAATCCTCATACTTTTCCAAGTGTTCTTCCTCCATAAACCAAAAATATTTATGAATAGTAGAATTATATTGATCACCATATCCCATTTTTTCATTATACCATTTAATAATGGTTATTGTACTAGTCAAAATAGTACCATATTTAAATTTCAACTCCTCTCTTGCAACATTTATTTTTACACATGATCCAACACCATCATGCTCTCATTTTCAATGGCCAGTCTTAATGAAAACCCAAATATGTTCTACAATAGTGGTAACATGCATCCTTCTCAACTAGTAAAATATCCATGAAATATTAGATTAGGATGTGCATTTATCTAACCAAATGTAGTGTTGATTGAAATAAATGTTCTTTTTAGTCAACCATCCATAAAACTTCTCAAAATAACCTTTCGCCTACTTTGTATAATGTAATTAGTCATCACTTCCATATAAATTATACTCCATTAATATTTGTTTTATCTTTCTCAGTATTAATAAGTTGAGATATCCATTGGGATCTGACATATTTGATAGTTTTGGGAGACTACCATATCTAACTCCAAGTGGTGTCATGAAAACTCCTGTTTGAGCATTAATCACTAATAAATGAGTATAATTAAATTTACCACTTTGAATTAATCACATAAATAAAAAATATGCCATCACATACATTATAAATGTCATTTCACATGTTGCAATGACATAACTTAATAAATGATTAAGATTGCTAATGTTGTGGCTAATATTGCAATCAATTAATCAATAGATCTTATTACTATTAATCATAGTTACGATTCATTGATAAGATTGGACATTGATGTTGGTAATAAATTTCATTTTCATCTTTCTTTACCTCTTCCACCACCATATTGTGGCTATGGTTGGTTCATCTTTATTTATTTCCTTCTTAGCATGATTTTTTTCCCATGAAATGGATTTGAACTATATGCTCTTGTCAACTAGTTCTACTCAAATTTTAATAGTGGTTGTTGTGCAAGAAGCTTTAACTTATCCTTTAGCTCTATACTCATGCCAAAAACCATAAATGTCTTTACCTGGAAGATTTTTGCCTCATCATTTGTACATCTTTTGGATTCCTTATGAACAAGTTTTCAATGTTATTATTTCTATCATTGGGGAATAATTCCTTTCCACTACTAGCATGAGGAGAGTCAGTTCAATCATGATCTATGATAATAAAAAGGCAAAATCCTTAGTTGATTTATTTGTTAATCTAGTCTTCAAGGTCAGCTCGAATGAAGTTATAACATCCTTTGATGGCGACTAGGAAGAATCTTTACCCTTCTTTGGGAAGGACAGGTTTGGGTTCATACCAATGACTATGCTCAGGGACTTAGAAAGTAGATTATTTTTTCTCCATGATTACATTTAGTCCCTTTTTTTTGAGTTGAATTCAAATAGATTATCTAGTTAATTATTTCCCCCACTACCTTTAAATAATGCTTTATCATTGTTACTTGCTCTGAAACACATGCATGTTGTTTGACATCCCTACCCAAGGATTAAATCAGTCAAATTATTAGCTAGGTTGGTGTTTCATGGCATTTCCCCTTCTCCTCCATGGATGGTCAAATAAACTTTGGCATCAATTTACATGGCTTCAGATAAACAATAAGTTGTAAACAAATGCAAGTCCAAGTAGTTAGACACGTTTCTTGCCTTGATGATTCCTGGTTCCAATGTGGTGGTTATTGATTCAGCTTCTATAAAGTATCCTTTACTATTTGTAAATTATTCCCAGCCTATGTCTACATTCAATTTTATCGAAATCATATGAATTGACTATATTTATGAATGTTTTTCTACTTTTTTTTCACCGTTCTAATACATTTTAAGTTTTTTTATAACTCAGAATATATTATGCAAAGGAAATGAAAATCTCTTGTTTGGTATTTTTTTTGGTACATATTCTTATTTTTCATCGAGCAAGCATCCCATAAACCTATTATCTATCAAAAAAGAAAAAGAAGTAAAATAAAACATAAATTGATCAGTTATTCCAATTCTAGAAATTGGGGTAGTATAAACATCCATATTTCTATAATAATATAAAAATATATAGTTTAATTAATGACATATCCAATTCTTTTTCTCTAGTTTTTTTTACTTGGATTGGGCAGTAATACAGCCAACAAATTTTATACTTAAAAATTGATCCCATGAAAGGATTTTTTTTTTAAAGGATGCTTATTTTTATAAAAAGGTTCTAAAATTTCCATTTTTTATGCCTTTCATTTTTCATTTTTCCAAATTATCATTAGCCATTCCATGCAACCACTATTTTTGCTATATGTAGGTACTAAAGCCTCTTCATGGCTCTTGTTTATATATAAGTAAAAATAGACTCCCAAATGGATATAAATGATAATCAATAGGAGCATGGATGGAATATGCTCTTAGCATAAATATTATATAAGTTTAGTAGAGGGACACATTTTTAGGAAAAAAAAATTATCCAAAAATTTCATTTCTGACAGCATAAATGATGGGATTCATTAGTGACTAGCAGGGCGCTAAAATACACACTAAATAATGAGGATAGATGCATGTGGTCCCACCATCACCATCACTCGATCTAATTCCCATTTTATCTGTGGCATGGACAAATAAAATAAAGGAACCTATATTGAAACATACCACTTGTCACATGAAAATGCAATGTATTTTAAAAATCTATATATATATACACACACAAACACACACACAACCAATTATTATGTTAGTTGAAGGGTCTTATTATGGGATTATGTTTTTATAATAAGGGAAATTGAGGCATTGTTTAACATCTATGTTGACTACTTTAACAAAAGGTGATCCCCCTTATAACCTTTGGATGGTGTGATAGGAGTCCTCACCCCGCACTGCAAGATAACTCAAGAGTTGATCCCATGACTAGTATTACCTCTACAAGCTATCAATACCAAGTGATCTATACCTCGAGGCCTATTGTAGGATTATTTTCATTGACATTAATTATATAGTAAGAGGGATATTTCCATTGTAACATTTTCATGATTAACAAAAAGATAATGGTATATAAGGTTTGTTGTTATGGACCAAGCCTTCCAACCAATAAAGACTAACAAATTTTCAAAAGGTGTGAGATATGCCAAAAGCGATGCAATTTTTTATTTTAGTAAAATGGAGTTTTGTAAAGTGAAAGATTGTAAATCAACAGTCGTACCTCAATCAAAACTCATGACTATTGTCCTTGTCTCACCTTATGTGTACAAAGTTTAAGGCAATAATAATTTGATATTATATTTAATATTACTTCAAAAACATATTTTTCCTAACCAATTCTCCCTTATATTTTATATATTTTTTCAAATAAGGATAAATTAAATATGCTTACACAGATAGGCTCCAACGGTGGTCATATTTTCTTCCAAGGGTCTGAGTACGGTGGTTTTGCATGTTCACAAGCCTCATGTAATTTATTTAGGTGTCAACATATTGGAAACATGGATGAAGGGAAACTATAGTATAGACTTCAATACCTCCATGTCTTGTCCCCACATCAGTGACATTACAACATTTATTTGAGTCACACATTGAACATGGAACCCTATCACAATCAAATCAACTCCCATGATATATTTTTCCACCCTTGACAATAAAAAATGACCAATCAAAGATGCCACCACCCTACATGTTGTAAATCCCTTAAGTTATCATAGGAGATTAAGTTAAGTCAACTTTGAGGTGGGTAGTCACCAAACAATTATGAATCTATTATGGATTATAGCTTACAATAAAATTTAGGGAGAGGGTTTAATAGTTGAGAGGGATATATTATTTGTGATAGAATGTTTATAAAAGGATTAATTTTCAAGTAAATAGGAATTAATAATTTTTATTTAATAATGACTTTTAAGATCCAGAATTACATGTCACACAAAATGTTAAATAATTAGTTACCTATTGATAATTATTGATCCAACTTTTTTATAATAAATTAATTTATAATTTGATTTTTTTTAATAATTAAATACATTAAATGAAAATGATGATGTTCAGTGAACATTTATATATAATTCAATAGGTTATATGTGGAAGTGAGACATTTACATTATTTTATGAACCAATAAAATTAGGGTATAAAACTATTGGTCCCTCTATGCTTAAAAAATAGGTTAAAAATTAGTATAGGTATTTAAGGTTAAAAATAAGATGTTATTTTATTTCAATTCATTAATTCATAAAAAAAAAATTAAACCAATATTTCTCACCTTACAGTTTTATGACATTTATTTATGGATTTACTTAGTTGAGTGACCATTCAAGTGTTATTTTCATATGTAATTTTGTTTAAACCAATTTTTTAGTATTGTGCCAATGATAGGAATGTAGGAACAAGCAGGGGGTGTTTGAAAAATTAAATTGTTATCAAATGATGACACATAGTTTTACTTAGGTTATATATATATATATATATATATATATATATATATATATAAAATACATGCATGCATGCATATATACATATATACATGTACATGTACATATACATATTTACATGTACATACACACACACACACATATATGTATGTACATGTATATGTCTGCATGCATGCATGTATTACTTCATTATATATATATATATATATATATATATATATATATATATATATATATATATATATATATATATATATATATATATATATATATATATATATATATATATATATATATATATATATATATATATATATAATGAAGTAATACATGCATGCATACATATATACATGTACATATACATATACATACATATATGTGTGTGTGTATGTATGTATGTCCCTTTATTAAAGACACTTATTTGATTATCTAAATTAAAAACTCTGTTTTTGGTTAATGTAGATGTGGTTTTATATATATATATATATATATATATATATATATATATATATATATATATATATATATATATATATATATATATATATATATATTCTTTGCCACCATTACTTGCATTACTCTACATTTAATGCTCATGTTGTATGTGCATTCAATGGCGTAGCTACATAACATTTTTCTAATGTACCTAGATAATAGGAAATGCACATGTTTTTATTTTTTGATCAAAAATTATTTGTGTACAATTAGTGGTTTTTAAACTATTAAAGAAAAAGTCCCTATGTTTATTGATATCTACAACGATCATGGTTTTGAAGAAATTTTTTATAAGACATTATTTTTATAAAAAAATGTTTTAGTGTTAACAAGTATGTAAATTTTAAATTTATACTATTTTCATATTTTTTTAATTTAATTAAATATTGAGTTATTTTGGTGTTTCTATATATTTTTTGCAATATGTAAAAATAAAGTAGTGTGTAGATAATAGTTTTTTAAACTCTTGCTATGGCTTTTTTTGGAGGTTTTGGGTTTCATGATGTTTTAATTATATATTTTTATTTTTTTGTTGTTTTTTTAATTCATTTTTAGTGTTGGGTTTCTAAATTAGATTTTTAATTTTTCCTTTTTGCAAGCTTTGGGTTTGATGACAAAAATAAAGACTGTGAATATATAAATAGTTTAAATTTTTGTGGGCTACTATTGTTTGAGGAACACACACACACACACACACACACACACACACACACACACACACACACACACACACACACACACACCTATTTAAATTTACACTTTTGGATTGCATTTGGTAAAGAGATGAGGAAGAGATTCAGTTGTATAACCATTTGAGCAATAGATGGTTTTCTTAGCTTTATGTGCAATACATTAATGACTTATAGTGTGGTAATGGTCTACTAGAGAGATCTTGGGTGAGTTTTTATCATTCTAACATTGTATCATAGCACCTCCAATCAAACATTACACAATATGGAGAACAAAATGGAGTATGGGTGAGGAGATATGTGAAGAGTTTTGGCATTATAAGAAGTTTTTAGAAATATATAGTTCATTATTTGTGTGTGAAATACAATAGCCTCTATCATTGGCTTGGTATGGTAATGGTATCTTGGAGATCTACCTTGGGTGAGTGTATTAAACTCTATGACATGGTATCAAAGCTCCTTCATGCAACCATTACCTGGTTAAAATCTTTGAATATTTTTTTATTTTTATCATCCATTGAAGGTCATATGATACCCATTGGCTATCATTTTAATATTTTTAAAACCCAATTTATTTTTTGCCATACAACCATACACCAATTTTAACCCAATGTTTATATTTTATGGTTATTAGTAATGTATACTTCTTGGTTATGTTTATCATTTATCTAAAGATTCTTGTATGGTTTTACTCCTTATTGATGTGGGTTTTATGCACACACCCAAGGATATAATGAGCTAGCCTCTAATGTTTTAGGATTGGGGAAAGGATTTCACTCCAAGTCATGAGTTATAGGGTATTTGTTTTTATAAAAACATATTGGTGGAATAACATTAAACAAAATACATTGTTTACCATGGATGGGTTGGCTATGGATGAACCTATCTCTACTTAAATTGGGTATAAGGGTGATGGTTATAACTAAGGTGGGAAGGAGTTTCAAAATAATCTCAAAAAAGAGGGAAAAGAAGGGAATAAAATGAGTATGTGGACCACACAAGATGAGACCTTTCAATATTAGCACTTTAACTTAGGTAGGACAAGAAATCAAAAGATCAATGTCTGATGCAAGATATTGTAGACACTAAAAATCAAAGGGAACCAAAACATAGTAAACTTGAACATGCATAACCAAAGGTTACCATATTTTTTATATTATGTTTCCACATATAAAAGGGGATTATAATCAACATGCAAAAGGCATTCAAATAAATAATAGCTTAAAAGGAAAAACTATACTAGAAAGATAACTCATTCGTAAAAAAAGAACTAAGATACCACAATGACAACACATATTCTTTAGTCTAGAAAATTTGAGAAGAATGAAGATTTGCATATTAAGATCAAGTTAATATAAATTCTCATAATTTCTTATTAATATCAATAGCCAAAATTCTTATCCCTTTGAGACCTTGAGGTTATAGGTATATATAGGATTGGGATGGGGAAGGCCTCATCTCTCAAGAGAAGTATAATAATAAAATTACAAAAATAGAAATGTATGCTAATTTCATGCAAAACATGGATATACAACATTGCTCATTTATAAAAATAATTCTTCATCTAAGAATAAAAGACTTTCATGTCAAATATATTTAGAACTAATAGTTTCATGACTAAATCATATAAGTACATATGTATAATTATATGATGATATTGTGGTAATTCTAGAAGAATTTAAATTATAGTAAAGTTGAATTAGAAGTTGACATGGATGGAACTAGAGTCACAACTAGAGTTACAACTAAAAAAGGTAATGGAATTGATAATGAACTTAGAGCAATTGTTAGAAGTGGGACATAGGTTAGCCCAATCTAAGTTTGTACCAATGTATATTTAGGGAGCTGATTAATATGATATAGGGTAAGAATAACCCTTGCTATGATAGTTACGTGTGTAGCTACCTCCATCTAAAGATAAAATGCATGACTCATCTAGAAATTGATCTATGTGGTCTTAAAATTGGGAAGAGTTATTTTGAATAACTAAGGAAGCTTTTCCATTTTTTTATTGGGTATATCTTACCCTAATTTAGAGTGACTCAGTCCTAATAAACTTATCTCTAAAAAATTGACTAGTTACATTAGCCCATCACTAGTTTTGTAAACTATGTCGTCAATATCTGCTTTGAAACTATCTAATGTTGTTTGTAGAAGGTTCTCAAAAATGGGCTTAGGTAAAGTTGTTCCTTTTGGGTACATACTTGAAGGAATCTTAGTTCTATTATGATATAAATAGACCACATATATTGATTGGAATATTTCAACATGAAAGCTTGCATCTCTTGATGCCGTTCAAGTATATTATCCCTCTTTGTAGCAATGTAATTTTGTGCACAAAAAACCTCACATATTTTAATTAAATTGAGGTCAGCATAAGTCTTATTTCTTATTTCTTATTTCTTAGATTTTAAAATGTGATTTTCCATCAATATATTTTATTTTATTAAATAGTTGATGAATGTGTCCCCATTTTGGTTGGGAGGTGGACTTTATAGGACTTATTGAGGTAATAGGGTTAAAGAACCTCCTCACTATCCCCTATAAATTCTCTTCTCTCTTTAGGGCATTGAATGGTACTAACCTCTGTATGCTTCTAAAAATATTGATCAAAATTCTTAAACATTTCATTGATCACCCCCTATTGCATCTACAAAACTATAAGGATCTTATTTGATCATATTAGGATCTGAGAGGATTCACCTTCCTTCTCTTTGTTAGAGATAAGATATCTTCTCTCTACTCCAGCTCTATTTCTTGAACTTCAACCATGATAATTTTCCTCTTAACTTTTCTCAAAGTGTTTTTTTCTTATCAAATATAATTTTACTATAGGTTGCTTATTTATCATTAGGTCTTGTATTCCTATTTCTTCTTGATATTGTAATTACTTGATCTATAAAGAAATATTTAATGCAACTAGTTATTTTATTTATTTTATAGACTACACTTGTTGAGTAGTTGAAAGGGATGACCTTGGAAATAACATAGGATTCAAGTCTGATGTCCCTATTAGAAGAAAAAGGGGAATAACATTCCTCCACTGAGTAACCCTCTTTTGGATTGGTGTGTCTATAATGTGTTCAGCCTTTCCTTCTACCATGTGCACTAAAATTATTGGTGTCTCTATCTATGTAGCTTGGCCAATGGACATATATATCTATCTAGATTTCCTATAAGGGGTGACTTGTGTAGAAAAATAGATGTAGATATTAGGCTTTCAAAATGTACAACTTGGCTTTGACTAGGGGAATGAGGGCTAGTCCCACTAAATAAGAAATAAGTCACTACGGTGCTTACTAGATTTTGTAAATAATCATTAGTGGTATTATATAAAACCATAACATTCATTTCATTAGTGATCATAAGATCTACCATTATAGGCTAGACTATGTTAGCCAAAATTGGTAATGAAAAGAAACTTGTGGCTAGGTTATTTGAGCAATATAATGTAAAGAATGTAAAAATTCTATTTTACTAATAGCTATTACAGAAATAGAATAAATAACTAAATAATGAACACCTAGTGAACTTACAACCAAAAGAGGAATATCTAGAATATTGGATACTATAGTTGACATTATTGTGATCTAAGGTGGAGAGTTTCAAGATGTAGTTGGAATTAACCCATACACTGTAGATCTAAATTAAGAATTTACTTTTCTTGTTGCATCTCCCTCTCCATTTGTCAGTAGTTTAGTAGCTACTGAGCTATCATCCTTTTGATTGACCTTTTCATATCCTTCTATCAACTCTATCCTCCTTATTAGGTAATTTCCTTAGATAGCCATTCATATTCTATGTCTGATTATATACTATCACTAATTGATCATGAATCTTTAGTGTTATGCCTTAATGCCCATTCATCTTTAGTCTTAAATCTCTTATCTTCTTTCTCACTGTCATAGATTATGATAGGGTCTTATCTTCATGTTCCTCTTATTTTATCCTCCCTATACTTAGGAATTTATGTTTCTTCTTTCTTTACTTCTACCTTCTAAGGAAAATTAGGTGGAATCTTAGGATTCCTTGTATATGTGAGTATTATTTTAATAGTAGTTGGCCTAGTTGAAACTGAGATGGGAAATGGAAGAAGTGTGGAGGCATCATATGGTGATGGAGTAGGAATGGAAATCACCACTCATAGAATGATAAGTGGTGATGATGGTTTCTTAGGAAACTAGGGAATTACCAATGGTGGTGAAAAAAGAAAAAAAGTAATCAAAATAAGAGACAAGAATGTAGTGAGAGTTACCTATTATTATATAGTTAGTGGAGGCAAAGGCAACATAAAAAAACATATTAGCTACTCCACTTAGACTTATAGGCCTCTGTTCCTCAATGGTATTATGTGGAGAGGTAAAAACAACTATATGTGTAGAGGAAATTATAAGAACCTCCACTCTTTCTTCGCCCTGAGCTACCCTAGATGGGCTATATTCTTCTTGTGTTCCTAGATTTACTTGAGGAGGGGGTTCATGAATGATTTTTTAAACTTATTGATGCTTCTCAATCTATTTACATTTTTTTTGGGTGATGGTAGGATCATATTGGATCCTCTGCACCACAATCATGGACATGTTGGATCTATGCATCCTAATTAACACCCTAGAATCATCTTCATCATTTATGGAAATGTTGTCATGGTCATAGGCATGGTTCATGCTATTGATCTTGATTTTCCTTTCATATTTCTTTAAAGCATCCAAGGAAGGTGAAAGAATTCTTGTGTTTTCATTCCTTGATTTTTAGTTGTGCTTGCCATTTACTTTTATTAACAAAGATCTCCCTAGTGTCTAGGCCTAGAGATGTTATGCTATTAGAGTGTTTATTTCAGTTTGTTTTTATTTTATAACTAAAATCATACTAACCATTCTCTCTGGATTCAAATTCCTAGGTCACATGAACTAGGTACTAAAAGAGCAAGTTAAAGATGGTTTCAGGTTTGTTATGGCGATGAAAAAGAATCTGAATTAGATTGAGTACATGACCTAGTACTGGGGATCTGCTCCTCCCCACACTTCATGAACCTGAAGCTAATTCAAGCCTCTTATCCAATAGATACCATTTATCTAGATTTTATACTCCACCAGATAATGGGGTGTGTCCTTCCCTTGGTGATGAAATCCAAGTAGAATCACTAAAAAGGGAAAGGTGATCCAAATAGTGATAAAATCCCAATGGGCCTTCTCTCAAGTATGTTAAGATGTTTGCTTTGTGATGTGGTTTGGTTGTGTAACATATGTGTGCTAAGATTAAACCATAATTCTTTAATTAACTAGGTGAGCTAGATCAAGCAAGCAAAACATGAATGCATAAATTTATTTTATGCCCAATAGGAAATTTTTATATTTTGTTGGTTTGAGAATACAATAAATAAGAAAGGGAACTAAGTCCCACCAGGCATGCCAGAATGTTTATGCTAGAATTTACACTTTTATAACTAAGAAGAAATAAAGATATAGATGCTACTAAAAAGGGTTGAAATGGGTATGGTAGAAAAACTAGTAGAAATGTGCACGTGATCTAGACAAAGTAGACAACTCTCCTTTGGATAGGGGAAGATGACCTACATAATAAAGTAGTCAAAAGAAGTTTGTTTGTTAGATAAGAAGGAAGGGTGGATTGCCTAGCTAATGTTAGATCCAAGAGAGCGTGTGATCCAAAATTCAAAAATATTTGGTTGAAATATAATTCAATAAACAAGAAAAACATAATTAAAATAATGTTATCTCTGAGAAAAGATGTTTTATTGATCAAATTTGTAGACCCAAACATATGCCTATCTTTGAAAAGAGATGTCTGATTTACATTTTGGGTTACATCTTCATTTATACATGTTTTGAAGGTGTGAGGAGGATGTGGAAGGTCACCAATCTTGAGGGAGATTAAGTGGTTCAACTTCCATGATATACAACAATACATAATTCAAGGAATTACTATTTTTAGAAACCTACTATTTTTAGACTGCACTACTAAAATTGAAATTTGGGGCACTTCCATCAGGTTTTTAGGAGTAAAAATCCATCAAGAAGATCTCCATGCCATCTCACCACATTATCCTCATTCTTAGCTTTCCAACGGTTCAAATGGAAAGTCAATTGGAGCTATGGTGCAAAAGTTATGGCTCCCAAAAGTTTCACCATCAATTGGGGTGGACCCATCACCTGAATTGTCACCTAAATTGTTGCCTACATCAGCATGAGATATCTATGGAGGTTGTCAATCCACTCTCTAATACAATTTAATGTTAAGAGAAATAAAAGGAAATCAAGCATGCATAAAAGTAATAAAAATCAATACTTTGACAATTTAAGCAATAGATCTAATAAACTAACATAAAGATAAATGCCAATTTACTAAATTAATGTTCTATTTTGGTCTGTTCTATTATGCTCTATTCGGGTTTGGTCTAGATCTAAAAATAGAAAATAGGGTTTGGGTAAAAGGTGAGTCAAATGAATGGTTGGTGTCCTAGGAGGTAACCATCATCAGTTGTAATAACCATTGGTAGTTGTCTGCTAAGCTTAGGAAGGTAGAAAATGGTTTATGGGTAGAAAGGTCTGATCAAGATTGTTTGATACAGAGAGTCTATTGGAGGTCTGGTAAGGATAAGGTGGATAGATGAGTGTTTCTAAGATGAGTTCAGAGTTCATATAGTTAATATATAGATATATATAACTAAGTCTATGGAAAGAAGTGAATAGATGAAATCAATAAAATACTTACTTGAACCTGAAGATATTTTGGTAGCATAATGGTGCTTGGGGAAGAGCTAATGGAAATTCACTAGAGGTTCAGCTTGGTGATTGTTGGGAAAACCTACATGAAGAATCATTGGACACCTAGAATATTATAATACCTATATGAAGATAGCTTGAATATAGAAAATTTAGATGTGTGAACTTGAATTTTTTGTCTTATTACTCACTTCCTTTTATAGACAAAAGGTGATGGAGTAAGAATATAAGATTGTAGATCAATGAGTTGTTTGTGATGTGTTTGAGGATGGATCTGGTAAAGACATTAAATTTGATGTGTGATTTCCTTAAGAGAAGGTGGCGATAAGTCACCATCTAGAAGGGTCTAACCATAAATGGTTAGGACCCAACTGTCGATGATTAGTATCTGTTGATGGTTACCCCTAACCATCACCAGTTGAGGTGATGAAGAGAAGGGTTAAAAAGTGAGTCAAAAGGGTCAAGATGGTTAGTTAGGGTTAAAAAGGCTTAGTTGGTTATTTATCTAACCAACATAATCTATGCTGATATTAGGTTTAAATGGGTTAGGTGAAGGGGTTAGTTCAAGATAGGTTATTCCAATTTTAACAGTGTAGTTGAAATAAGAGAAGTCCAAGGCATTTGGACAACTAAAACCATGTGTATAGTTTTCTAGTGTTTACAAACAATGATAATTAGTTGTTTTCAATGACTCATGTGTTTGGTATTAAATAATGTATTCTTATGACTTTGGATGGAAATCAATTAAAACACATGCTTATTCAAATTTTAATCTACAAAATCAGTGTTTATTTGCCACCAGTTGCTTACTTCATATTGTGTATTTATGTTATTTATGAATGAATGAATGACTATGTTCAGAAGTTTTTTAACCAAAAAAAAATACAAATTGACGTATTATGAAAATATGCTATGTCATTTTATAGATAAGCATATGGGTTATGTCATCATGGCATGTAAAGTCCCTCAAGTGGCTTCCTGAACTATTTTTGTAGCTTCTTCTAATTATGTGGCTTAATTTTAATTTTTAAATAAAAAATGAGCAAAAATGAGGGGTAATTACATCATTTATAAGAATTTTTGGATCCATGACATTTTTATATAAAGTGAAAACTTTATTGATCCTATAACATATAGGCTAGATTATTTATGAATGTTCATAAAAGATGGTATGTATGTCATGAATGCATAAAGATGGTGTGTATGTTATAAATGCATGTAGTCTTGGTTCTTGTGAGACCTAATTATCTAGTTCTAAAAAATGTTGGTTATTTGGAATAATTTCTAAAGCAATTGTGTGCTTTGTTAAAATAAAGCTTAACATTTTAGGGTTTTCTTAAGCTATAGTGAAATAAACTATAGATGTATAGTTAAGTTATTTGGTACTTCAATATATTACTTTTTACATCCATTATATTCTTTAAAAATTGAATTAATATTCAAAGGAAAAAGTGTGTATTGAATAGGTCTCTCTGTCTTGTATTTCAAAGATCAAAATCTTGGGCCTTCTTATCTGACACAGAGTACTATTACTAGCTATTTGAGTTCAAGAAAAACTAAATAGTTTGGAATCAATTAAAATTATTCAATTGATGAAGGGGATGTTTATGAATTTATAGAAGTAGATATTATGTAGAGGTAATGGGAGAATTAATCATAAACATCAATATGTGTTTCTAAATCCAACTGGTTATACTCTCTTGATGGTTTACTCTTGCAAAAATTCACATTCAATGCTTCCTTTGCTCTTCAAGGTTTCACCTCCTTTCATCATGCCTCTAGGTTCCTAGGATTAGTAGCCTTATTTTAAATATAATTGTCCCTAGTAAATTTTAGATACACTTCTTGGATTCATTATACATCTATCATGTTACTAGCATTCACGTCTGGCTAAGTTCATAACACTGATCTCACTTTTCATGTAATTCTCTCACTAGTTCTTAGATCTAAAGGACCAATCCTTAATTAGGTTCCCATAGCTCAATCATTAGTATTATATAGTTAGATGTTATGTCATCACACCTGAATGACTCCCTTTTAATTTTAAACTCACCCTTAATTACTTTTTCCACACAATTCACTCTCCATGGTTTCTCTAGGTTAGTAACCCTATTTTGGATGTTTATCCTTCGAGTATTTGTTATACAATCTTTCTTAGAGTTTTAGGGTTTAATATGATCTCCCTCCATATGGATACAAATTATTATGAATTTTCAAGATCTAGTTTACTCATTCTATCCATTTTTTTAGCACTTTTCTTGACATAATTAGCCCTTCTAGGTCTAATTTTACCTAATTGCAATTTAGTTGACCAAATACATACGAAATGAGTCCATAATGGACCAAAAATTGTGAAATAATATTTGAAATGTTATTTCCTTTCATATCACCAAGTTTCACATTTGTCAATGGTAAAAAATATCCAAATTGACTAAACCCTAGTCTACGGTTTCCTGGCCTGTACACAGACCTGAGAGCAACATAATTACCTTGAAAACATTTCAAATACTTTAATACCAATATGAATGTTTTTCAGGCTCTGTATTATCCTAATTCAACTCCTCCAACATTTTAAAACCAAAATTCAATCCTCTATTCACACGTTCTAACTCAATTTCCCTTAAACTGTGCAGATTACAAGGGTTTCCTATAGGACTGTGTCCTTGTCAGACAACCATCAACAATGTTTAAACCAAAGAGAGATTAAAAACCAATTAAAACCTCCATAATGAACTTAAAAATAAATTTTATAAGCCAACAAATCATTGATCATATGGATTCTCTTAAAGATCAGTCCTTATAGTCATGAAATAATAATGCAATTATATAAATAAGGCCTACATATTGTCAACTTCCATTATGTAGTCTCTTTATTTCAAGAATTATCATTAAGATATTATCTCATGGTTATTCACATCAATAAATTTATAGCATGATGATCTTACTTCTCTACCAATGTATATCCATTCCAACATCTACCAAAATAGGGGTTATGGACTGTGTGACAGAGTTGATCCTTTTATGAACTACGAATAGAAGCTCACTACCTATCTTGTATTCAAAAAATAAATATTCCCATCTGTAATAACCACACATTAATCTCTCAATCATCATCTTATCACATCATTTATTGATTTCTTAGAGCTATAGGATCACCTCATTTTATGATGTAGACAACAGTTTACATGGCTTTAAGGATTCAATGTCCATTTTACTCCCAGTGTCACCTTATTACTTATATTATCACAACTCCTTGAATTTTTGTACATTCTCAACTTATACACTGATGTTTTCCACACTAAACTCCAACTCTAATCTATAACCAAACACTCCAATATCTTCCTTTTATGATTGTAACCTACAACCCTTATTGGTTGTCTCTACCAATCATTCAAAAACCTAAAACTTCACATAAAGATGAATAAATACATGGAATCAAGGACCTTAAATGGAAATATACATGATTCACAACAACTCAATATAGTTCAAGAACATGAACTTACCTGGCTAAATTCCTTCAATATTCATTACATCAACTAACATCACAAATAAATATCAACTAACATCAACCAACATAAATTTTTTGGAAACCATACAAATTACATAATAGACACATTTACGCATATGCATAGGTCACTTTTATGGACAATCAACCTTGGAAGTTGTTCCAAGGTGCCAAATGTTTTTCAAATGATTGTTGATAGGTAGTTATATTTGTTTCAAAAATAGTTCAATTTTGGTTTTGTGATTAGTTTTTCATGTGTACTAAAAAAAGGGCTCAATACCCAAAATAATATGAATGGTGACTTCAAGTTTTAACAATAGGTCTACAACCTTATTTTCTATGCATAGAAGTGAAGGTTGACTTCATATTTTGCTCAAGGGCAAAAGATTAACTTTGTATTATTTTTTGAAATGTAGTTTGAATCTGGTGAATCCCTTTTTTATGTTATTAAACATATGTGAGACCATTTCTATTTTACTTTTCTATGTTAACTAATTTTATGATGACACGATCCTATTAGAAAGAGATACTTAGGCTATGAGTATATAAATTGTAGTAAAAGAGGTTAACTAAGATATCAAAGGAGTTGGGAACAATTTTAAAAGATGTCAAAAAGTGTAATATGACCTATCACCTTCAAACAGAGTTGGTAAATCCCTTCAGTGATCTAAAACTTTAAGAGAACACTTATAGACCTGTACTTGGTCATTGCGTAAACAGAGGAGTCCAAGAAGTTATCAAGAGGAGTATAGGAGTGTTCTAGTGAAGATCGATTATTTGGAAAAGATATTTTATATTGGAACCATTCCTAGAGAGACTTTATAGACTTAATAAACCAATGATATTTAGAAAACCATGATTAGAAACTCACAATAAGTCACTTGTAGATTCAGTAAATGGAGACTATGTGCACAAAAGAGGCAATATCATGGATAGTGTAGTGGAAATCAAGATTAAGAAATGGAATTAAAAATTTATAAAGGTATAAGGATTTTATTCAAAGGATTTTTAATGTTTGACATCATTTTTAAACATTTGTGTGATGTCAAAACCTTGAGACAGAGCCTGGAAACCCTTTTGATAGAGTTTGAATTTACAGTGAGGCAAAGATCTTGTTAGAAAATTGAATGGAGGCTCAAGTTTGGAAATATAATGGATTGAAGAGGTGTCTTGTAAATAAGTAAAAAGGGTATCTATATGAACAATTAGATTTCCAAATTGAATCTTTACATATCCACATAGAAGGGAATTCACCAAAATAAGGGCTACAAGCCTATGTGAGTAGACCAAACAAAATTATGTAAGCAGAGGGTTGAAGTTAGGAAGAGTTAATAAGTGAATTGGGGATTATTAAGAGACATAAAATATCATGTTTATATAACTTGAACCTAAATATATGTTGAAGAACCATAAAAACCACATAGTGAGTAACGAATTAGTGAACTTTTGCAAAGAAATGAAATCAAGAACAAGGCAAAGTGTGAGGTAAGCAACTTATTATCTGCATTAATCAACATCAATAACAATAATAAATATGTAATACACAAATATTTACTTTCTTTAGCAATAAATTAATCTATTTATCAATATTGAAACACATTTTTAGAAAATTGTTCTATTTAATTTCAAAACCATCACTTTAATCCAATGGATTGTAGTCACCATCACTTTAATCCTATACAACATGTGTGCAAAAAAATAGTGGTTATATTCTTGAAATACTTTAGCCCAGTTGGATGAGAGGAAAATTTGTGTTGTGGGAGATTGTGTATCTCTTCCAGAATGCTGCATATGGCTATGTTAGACAAAGACTAGAGGCCTAAAACATGTTATTTTGAACAATATATAGTTTGAAACACACTATGAATGGTAGTTTGGAACCAATGAATATATTTAATACTTTATATACATAAACATAGACATTTGGATAATTAGACCCCTTTTTTGGCAATAAATTTTCCAAGAAGGGCCTTACATATCTTGGAATGGCACTAGGAGTACCCCACGCATAAAAAAAAATGGCATTGTCATGTGGCCATTCATATGACTAGTGTATGTAGAAAACATGATCAGGCCTATCTATGAATGTCATGTACTAATAGATTTCCATCAGAACATGGTAAGCAAGATACGCCATGTTATAATTCAAGATAACATTCACCCATTGCAATCCATTTGGATACATGAAATTTGTTATGGTTCCAAGCCTCCTCCAATTGATGCAACTAGCCACCACACATGAGATTTTATGCAATGTTTTCCATTTTACATTGAGCTCCTCCAATACATTTGATTTCTTCCATATGAATTTATGGAATTCCTCTCATGTTTTTACAACACTCCCCATGTACTATTAATGCCACCTGCCACACAATTAAAGAAATTAATTAGCAATAAATTCCAAAAATAATTCACAAACTTTAGTTAATCGTTATTCATGTAGTTAATCAACATAGTAAGATGTTTTGTGGAGTTTGGTAAAAACTAATGCAATTTCAAATGCATAAGAAAATTTAAATGAAATGTGGTATTCAAATGCATAAGAGAATGTAAATGAAATGCAATTTCATGCATCAAGTAGTTTGTAACTACCTACATACATGTAACTAACAAGTAAATTGAAGAGAAAAATCTATCAAAATTGAGTGTCAATGTGTGTGAAGGACCTTGTTATTTTTTACCCAAACATCCATTTTTTCTTGACATGGAAAGTGTTAAATCCCAATATTGGTTTGTCTGATATTCCACTATTAGGCCACTATTGCTTTACCAAAACTGTTTTCATTGATTATTGATTAATATAAGGCACATATTTGATTGTTAACATTTTTTCAAGAGGTAAGTTGAACACTAACTCTATTTGACTACTGCACTTTATTTGAATTAGAACTTAACATTGTTTGACTACTATAATTGCTTTAATCAAGGATTAATGATAAATTGATTTCTATATAAGATGTTTTAGTAAGGTTGGCTAAAATAATGTCATTCATTATGTTAAATGATAAATTCAAAAATATTTGGTTGAAAGATAATTCAATAAACAAGAACAACATAATTAAAATAATAGTATCTTTGAGAAGAGATGTTTTATTGATCAAATTGGTAGACCCAAACATATGCCAATATTTGAGAAGAGATGTCTAATTTACATTTTTGGTTACATCTTCATTTATAAATTTTTTGAAGGTGTGAGGAGGATGTGGAAGGTCACCAATCTTGAGGGATATTAAGTGATTCAACTTCCATGATTTATAACAATATAAAATTCAAGGAATTGTTATTTTTTGGAACTTACTATTTTTAGATTGCACTACTAAAATTGAAATTTGGGTCACTTCCATTGGGTTTTCAAGGGTCAAAATCCATCAAGAATATCTCTATGCCATCTCACCACATTATCCTCATTCTTAGCTTTCCAATGGTTCAAATGATAAGTCAATTGGAGCTATGGTGTAAATGTTATGGCTCCCAAAAGTTTCATCATCAATTAAGGTGGACCCATCACCTGAATTGTAACCTGAATTATTGCCTTGATCAGCGTGAGATATCTATGGAGACTGTCAATCCACTCTCTGATACAAGTTAATGGTAAGAGAAACAAAATGAAATCAAGCATGCATGAAAGTAACAAAAATGAATACTTTGCCAATTTAAGCAATAGATATAATAAACTAACATAAAGATAAATTCCAATTTACTAAATTAATGTTCTAGTTTGGTCTATTCTATTATGCTCTATTCAGGTTTGGTCTGGATCTAAAAGTAGAAAATAGGGTTTGGTTAAAAGGCTGGTCAAATGAAGGGTTTCAGGTCTATAGGAGCCTACTATTGGTGGTTGGTGTCCTAGGAGGTAATTGTCATCAGTTGTAATAACCATTGGTAGTTGCTTACTAAGCCTAGGAAGGTAGAAAATGGTTTGTGTGCAGAAATGTCTGATCATGATTGTTTGATATAGAGAGTCTATTCAAGGTCTGGTAAGGATAGGGTGGATAGATGAGTGTTTCTAAGATGAGTTTGAAGGTCAAATATTTAATATATAGATATATATAACTAAGTCTATGGAAATAAGTGAATAGATGAAATCAATTAATTACTTACTTAAACTTGAAGAGATTTTGGTAGCATAATGGTGCTTGAGGAAGAGCTAATGGAAATTCACCAGAGGTTCAGCTTGGTGATTGTTGGGAAAACCTGCATCAAGAATCCTTGGACACCTAAAATATTAGAATACCTACATGAAGATAGCTTGAATATAGAAAATATAGATGTGTGAACTTGGATTTTTTTCTCTTATTACTCACTTCCTTTTATAGACAAAAGGTGATGGAGTAAGAAGATAAGCTTGTAGATCAACGAGCTGTTTATGATGTGTTAGAGGATGGATATGGTAGAGACATTAAATTTGGTGTGTGATTTCCTTAAGAGAAGGTGGTGATAAGTCACCATCTGGAAGGGTCTAACCATCGATGGTTAGTAACTGTTGATGGTTACCCCTAACCATCACTAGTTGAGGTGATGAGGAGAATGGTTAAAAAGTGAGTCAAAGGTGTCAAGATGGTTAGTTAGGGTCAAAAATTCTTAGTTGGTTATTGATATAACCAACATAATCTATTGTGAGGTTAGGTTAAAATGGGTTAGGTGAAGGGGTTAGTTCAAGATAGGTTATTCCAATTTTAACAGTGTAGTTGAAATAAGAGAAGTCCAAGGCATTTGGACAACTAGAACCATGTGTGTAGTTTTCTAGTGTTTAAAAACAATGATAATTAGTTGTTTTCAATGACTCATGTATTTGGTATTACATGATGTATTATTATGACTTTGAATGGAAATAAATTAGGAAACATGCTTATTCACATTTTAATCTACAAAATCAATGTTTATTTGCCACCAGTTGCTTACTTCGTATTGTGTATTTACGTTATTTATGAATGAATGAATGACTATGTTCAGAAGTTGTTTAACCTAAAAAAATACAAATTGACTTATTATGAAAATATGCTATGTCATTTTATTGATAAGCATATGGGATATGTCATCATAGCTTGTTAAGTCCCTCAAGTGGCTTCCTAAACTATTTTTGTAGCTTCTTCTAATTATGTGGTTTAATTTTAATTTTTAAATAAAAACTAAGCAAAAATGAGGGGTAATTACATAATTTATAGGCATTTTTGGAGCCATGAAATTTTTATATAAAGTGCAAACTTGCTTGATCCTATAACATATAGGCTAGATTATTTATGAATGTTCATAAAAGATGGTATGTATGTCATGAATGCATAAAGATGGTGTGCATGTTCTAAATGCATGTAGGCTTGGTTCTTGTGAGACCTAACTATCCAGTTATACAAAATGTTGGTTATTTGGAATAGTTTTTAAATCAATTGAGTGCTTTGTTAAAATAAAGCTTAACATTTTAGGATTTTCTTAAGCTATAGTGAAATAAACTATAGATGTATAATTAAGTTGTTTTGTACTTCAATATACTACTTTTTGCATCCATTATATTCTTTGTAAATTGAATTAATATTTAAAGGAAAAAGTGTGTATTGAATAGGTCTCTATGTATCTTAGTTCAAAGATGAAAATCTTGGGCCTTCTAATCTAACGTAGAGTACTATTACTAGCTATTTGAGTTCAAGAAAAACTAAACAGTTTGGAATCAATGAAAATTATTCAATTGATAAAGGGGATCTTTATGAATATATAGAAGTAGATATTATGTAGAGGCAATGGGATAACTATTCATAAACATCAATATGTGTTTCTCAATCTAACTGGTTACACTCTCTTGATGGTTTACTCTTGCAAAAGTTCACATTCAATGCTTCCTTTGCTCTTCAAGGTTTCATCTCCTTCCATCATTCCTCTAGGTTCCTAGGATTAGTAGCCTTATTTTAAATATACTTCTCCTTAGTAAATTTTATATACACTTCTTGGATTCATTATACATCTATCATGTCACTAGCATTCATACCTGACTAAGTTCACAACACTTGATCTCACTTTTCTTGTAATTCTCTCACTGGCTCTTAGGTCTAAAGGACCACTCCTTATTTAGGTTCCCTATCTCAATAATTAGTAATATATAGTTAGAGGTGATGCCATCACACCTGAATGAATCCCTTTCAACTTTCAACTCACCCTTAATTACTTCTTTCCACACAATTCACTCTCCATGGTTTCTCTAGGCTAGTAACCCTATTTTGGATGTTTATCCTTCGTGTATTTGTCATACAATATTTATTAGAGTTTTAGGGTTTAATATGATATCCCTCCATATGGATAAAACTTATTATGAATTTTTAAGATTTTTTTTACTCCTTCTAACCATTTTCTTAGCCCTTCTAGGCCTAATTTTACCTAATTACAACTCAGTTGACCAAATACATACAAAATGAGTCCATATAGGACCAAATTTTGTGAAATAATATTTGACATTTTATTTCCTTTCAAATCACCAAGTTTCACATTTTTTAATGGTAGAAACTATCCAAATTGACTAGACCCTAGTTTATGGTTTCTTGGCCTGTATACAGACCTGAGAGCAACATAATTGCCTTGAAAACATTTCAAATACTTTAATACCAATATGAATAGTTTTTAGGCTCTGTATTACCCTAATTCAACTCCTCCAACCTTTTAAAACCAAAATTCAATCCTCTATTCACATGTTTTAACTCAATTTCCCTTAGATTATGTAGATTACAAGGGTTTCCTATAGGACTGTGTCCTTATCAGACAACCATCAATAATGTTTCAACCAAAGAGAACTTACAAACCACTTCAAACCTCCATAATTAACTTAAAAATACATTTTATAAGCCAACAAATCATTGATCATATGGATTCTCTCAAATATTAGTCCTTGTAGTCATGAAATAATAATGTAAGCATATAAATAGGGCCTACATATTGTCAACTTCCATTATGTAGTCTCTTTATTTCAAGAATTATCATTAAGTTATTATATCATGGTTATTCACATCAATAAATTTATAGCATAATGATCTTACCTCTCTACCAATGTCTATCCATTCTAACATCTACCAAAATAGGGGTTATGGACTATGTAACAGAGTTGATCCTTTTATGAACTATGAATAGAAGCTCACTACCTCTCTTGTATTAAAATAATAAATATTACCATCTATAATAACCACACATTAATCTCTCAATCATCATCTTATCAAATCATTTATTGATGTCTTAAAGCTGTAGGATCACCTCATTTTATGATGGAGAAAATAGTCTACATGGCCTTAAGGATTCAATGGTCCATTTTACTCTCAGTCTCACCTTATTACTTATATTATCACAAATATTTGATGTTTTGTACATTCTCAACTCATACATTGATGTTTTCCACACTAAACTCTAACTCTGATCTATAACCAAACACTCCAATATCTTCCTTTTATGACTGTAACCTACAACCCTTATTGGTTGTCTCTACCAATCATTCAAAAACCTAAAACTTCATGTAAATATGAACAAATACATGGAATCAAGGACCTTAAATGGCAATACACATGATTCACAACAACTCAATATCATTCAAGAACATGAACTTACATGGCTAAATTCCTTCAATATTCATTACAACAACTAGCATCACAAACAAATATAAACTAACATCAACCAACATAAAAAAGTTTGGAAATCATAAAAATTACAACATAAACACATTTACACATATGCATAGGTCACTTTTATGGACAATCAACCTTGGAAATTGTGCCAAGGTGCCAAATGTTTTTCAGATGACTGTTGATAGGTAGTTATATTTATTTCAAAAATAGTTCAATATTGGTTTTATGATTAGTTTTTCATGTGTACTCATAAAAAAGTGCTCAATACCCAAAATAATATGAATGGTGACTTCAAGTTTTAACAATAGGTCTACAACCTTGTTTTCTATACATAGAAATGAAGGTTGACTGCATATTGTTTGCTCAAGGGGAAAAGATTAAATATGTATTATTTTTTGAAATTTAGTTTGAATCTGGTGAGTCCCTTTTTTATGATATTAAACATATGTGATACCATTTCTATTTTACTTTTTATGTTAACTAATTTTATGATGACACGATCCTTTTAGAAAGAGCATACTTAGGCTCTGAGTATACAAATTGTAGTAAAAGAGGTTAACTAAGATAACAAAGGAGTTGGGAACAATTTTAAAGGATGTCACAAAGTGTCTTTGGACCTATCACCTTCAAATAGAGTTGATAAATCCCTTCAGTGATCTAAAACTTTAAGAGAACACTTACAGACCTGTACTTGGTCATTGTGTAAATATAGAAGTCCAAGAAGTTATCAAGAGGAGTATAGGAGCGTTATAGTGAAGATCAAGTGTTTGGAAAAGGTATTTTATATTGGAACCATTCCTAGAGAGACTTTATAGACTTAATAAACCAATTATATTTAGAAAACCATGAATAAAAACTCATAATAAGTCACTTGTAGATTTAGTAAATGGAGACTATTTGCACAAAAGAGGCAATAGCATGGATAGTGTAGTGGAAATCAAGATTAAGAAATGGAATTCAACATTTATAAAGGTATAAGGATTTTATTCAAAGGCTTTGCAATGTTTTACATCATTTTTAAACATTTATGTGAAGTCAAAACCTTGAGACAGAGCCTAGAAACCCTATTGATAGAGTTTGAATGTACAGTGAGGCAATGATCTCATTAGAAAAATTGAATGGAGGCTCTATTGTGGAAATATAATGGATTGAAGATGTTTCTTGTAAATAAGGACAAAGGGTATCTATATGAACAATTGGATTTCCAAATTGAATCTTTACATATCCACATAGAAGGGAATTCACCAAAAATAGGGCTACAAGCCTATGTGAGTAAACCTGACAGAATTATGTAAGCAGAGGGTTGAAGTTATGAAGAGTTAATAAGTTAATTGAGGATTATTAAGAGACATAAAATATCATGTTTATATACCTTGAACCTAAATATATTTTGAATAACCATAAACCACATAGTGAGTAATGAATTAGTGAACTTTTGCAAAGAAATGAAATCAAGAACAAGGCAAAGTGTGAGGTAAGTAGCTTATTATCTGCATTAATCAACATAAAGAAAAATAACTAACATCAACATCAATAACAATAATAAATATGTAATACACAAGTATTTACTTTCTTTAGCAATAAATTAATCTATTTATCAATATTGAAACACATTTTTATAAAATTATTCTATTCAATTTCAAAACCATCACTTTAATCCAATGGATTGTAGTCACTATCACTTTAATCCTATACAACATGTGTGTAAAAAAAATAGTGGTTATATTCTTGAAATACTTTAGCCCGATTGGATGAGAGGAAATTTTTTGTTGTGGGAGATTGTGTATCTCTTCCAGAATGTTGCATATGGCTATATTAGACAAAGACTAGAGGCCTAAAAGAGGTTATTTTAAACACTATATAGTTTGAAACACACTCCGAATGGTATTTTGGAACCAATGAATATATTTAACACTTTATATACATACACATAGACATCTGGATCATTAGACACCTTTGTTGGCAATAAATTCTCTAAGAAGGGCCTTAAATATGTTGGAATGGCACTAGGAGTACCCCACGCATCAACAAAAATGGCATTGTCATGTGGCCATTCATATGACTAGTGTATGTAGAAAACATGATCAGGCCT
Organism: Torreya grandis; assembly: GCA_037957365.1. Classification (NCBI taxonomy): domain Eukaryota; kingdom Viridiplantae; phylum Streptophyta; class Pinopsida; order Cupressales; family Taxaceae; genus Torreya; species Torreya grandis. The sequence goes on from JARHVA010001515.1 coordinate 1,118,136, forward strand.
ATCTATGAATGTCGTGTACTCATAGCATTCCATCAGAACATGGTAAGTAGGATATACCATGTTATAATTCAAGAGAACATTCACCCATTCCAATCAATTAGGATACATGAAATTTTTTATGGTTCCAAGCCTCCTCCAATTGATGGAACTGGCCACCACACATGAGATTTTATGCAATGTTTTCCATTTTACATTAAGCTCCTCCAGTACAGTTGACTTCTTCCATATGAATTTATGGAATTCCTCTCATGTTTCTACAACACTCCCCATGTACTATTAATGCCACCTACCACACAATTAAAGAAATTAATTAGCAATAAATTCCAAAAATAATTCACAAACTTTAGTTAATCATTATGCATGTAGTTAATCAACATAGTAAGATGTTTTGTGGATTTTGGTAAAACTAATGCAATTTCAAATGCATAATAAAATGTAAATTAAATGTGGTAGTCAAATGCATAAGAGAATGTAAATGAAATGCAATTTCATGCATCAAGTAGTTTGTAACTACCTACATACATGTAACTAACAAGTAAATTGAAGAGAAAAAGCTATCAAAACTGAGTGTCAATGTGTGTGAGGGACCTTATTATTTTTTACCCAAACATCCATTTCTACTTGACATGGAAAGCATTAAATCCCAATATTGGTTTGTCTGATATTCCACTATTAGGCCACTATTGCTTGACCAAAACTGCTTTCATTGATTGTTGATTGCTATAAGGCACATATTTGATTGTTAACATTTTTTCAAGAGGTAAGTTGAACACTGATTCTATTTGACTACTGCACTTGATTTGAATTAGAACTTAACATTGTTTGACTACTATAATTGCTTTAACCAAGGATTATTGCTACTTTGATTTCTATATAAGATGTTGTAGTAAGGTTGGCTAGAATAATGTCAGTCATTATGTTAAATGCTAAATTCCAATAAATATTGTTATCCTAGTTTGATCAAACATTCACTAATGGTATATTGGGTAGAGGAGAGAGAGTATAGATAGGAAGAGGTTTCCAAGGAGAGGGAGGAAAGGTGAGAATGAGAAAATTCTCAAGAACCCTCAATAAAGGTGACCAAGTCTATTAATAGACTATGTTGTAATTCAATATTGAATCAATGAATATAGATAAGATGAATACATTGGTTTGGAGAAGGCTGTAAGTACAATCAAGAAGGAAAGTGATGCATAAGATGATCAACACTTCACTAAACTCTTTCTTGAACCAATTTTCTCTCTCTACACTTGGTTTATTTGGATGCTCATGGGGATGCTCCCAATATATTATTCACCAAATTTTGCTTGCTCAATACTTGGTTTCTTAAACTAATTATAGGACTATAGTTGTCTACGAAGCAAGTTGAGATATTAAACCTTTACCAAGGATTTCCAAATAGAGTAAAGGACTTGTTATGTTTTGTGTTGTTTTGTATTACGAAGGAGTTGAAACCTCAAATTTTCTAGGAATCTTGGAATCACCATTCCATAAGTGAATCACATGGTTCTTGGGATTTTTTTTCATGTGTGGAGACTGGGATAAGGGAAACTCAAGGTTACAGGGTTGAAGACATAATGTAAGACCTAATTGGGGAAGGTTTAAACTAGAAACCACACTATCATGGGTTGCAGGTTTTGAGTTTGAACATAGTGTTCAATAAGGATAAAAATTGCTAGCATATGAACTTCATTTTCCAAATTTAGTTGTAGAGTGTCCCAAGTTTATCCAAAAAAAGGATACAAGCCTTGTATAATCTTTGTGAACTTGGGGGTATAAAATAGAATGATGAGTTAGGATGGAACACCTGAAAGGACCAAGATAGGTTAAATAGGGTGTTTTGTCATCTCAAGTAGCTATCTTGGTGGAACAATCCATAATAAAAGAGAATTTTCATGGTGAAGGATTGGTTGTAGAAACCTTCAAAATCCCTTCAAAATGATGAACATAATGCCAAAAGTCTATCAAAAATAATTCAACAAAGAGTAGTGTGTGTTAAGAGGAAAGGGGATTCACCTCTTTATAATCAATAAGTGGTATATTTCTTTTTTTTTAATTTTCACTTTTTTCTTAAATCTTTGTACTATACATTTCAAATTTTGTAATATCCATCTCCAATAAATTGTCCCATAGTACATTTATGCAATATGTTATAACATGTGGGCAGTCTAAGAGAATTATTCACCTTCAAAAGAAGGAATTTAGTTTTTGTTACATGAATTTATTATTATGCTGTCACTAAAACCTAAAAAGGGATGCAATTAGTATGAATTATATCTATTAGGTCCACCCCTATCTTGCTTCACTGTCCTATTATGCTCATCATCCTAGACTTGTCATTTTAGATTATTATGAGGTGGGGTTGGAAATAGTGTGGTCTCCTATGACATGCTCTGATATCTACACCTATTCATATTTTCTATGAAGTCTCTATATCTATGGGTATAAGTTCCAAGCCCATCCTATACTTTTTGGAATGGATGAGGCATTGGGTGTTGTGCATTCAATATCACCTTTTTTTGTACCTTATTATAAACCTATGCTATATAATTTTTGAAGAATGCCATAGTTTCTATGTTTCTATCCACTACACAACATTTGTCATATATCTCTTATGCTCTACATATCAGGGCCTCAACATCATCAACTCTAGCAGTATACAAGATCTATTCATAAAGTGAAAAGCATCTAGTTATAAATGTTAAAAAATACAAAACATATATGACTACAACTAGTTACTAGACATATAATATCATCGCCCCTTAGCTAGTCCTCAATGTCATTCACTAGATTTATTGCAACACCTTCTAGTGCATGGCTAGATCTTTATATATCCATATCTGATACACCATGCATTTTGGTGTGAAAACCTATGACAGCCATGCCTTTTCCCTCATTTTTAATTCATTGTCTTTGCCCTGGGCAATGAAAACTTATCACACAAACTATAGTCACCTTGAAGTTTTCAATACATACAATATGAGGGGGAAACAAAAATTACATGGTTCCCAACATTGATGTTGTTGATGCTCTCATTAACACCATGCATTATGGATGCAACCTCTATAACTACTTGATTTTTTATATTTCTCATCAGGTCCACCTTGAGCACATGCTTGAAAGTATATCCTTGGATTGAAAACAAGCAATTATACATTGATATAAAAGGTTTTACATTGAATATGGGATAATATAACATCTCATATTTCATAATTTTCACCCATGCCATAGGAGGGTCACTTTTTTTTAAGGTAACATGATAATCTAGGATGTTCAAAGCTCGTACTCATGAAATATTTACATGTCTTTCTACTTTGAAGTTATTATGGGAGTCTGTGTCCTTGTATAGCTGGAGCCACCAATAATGTAAGTAAACTAATGTTGTTAGTTGGTGAACCAACCAAACCACCTTATGATATGCAAAAGTCCTTACTATGCTTAGGAAATGACATTTCAAAAGGGAATGGTAAGATTCTATAGATGCATTAGTGTCTTTCCTAACATTCCAAAGTGTCTGAAAACATCGTGATCATATTCCAACCCTGTATGCCCAATGTTGTTCCCAATATTTGACAAAAATACTCTAAGAAAAGAGATATCTTTCTAAAAACTTTCTAGACTCCCTTATAATGATGTCCTCATTAGCACAATTATGTATTATGAACCTCAAGTCCTAAAACATCATACATCTTACCTCATTGTCTTTCACCTTTGCTATCAAATTCTTCAACCATGTGTGAGAAACATGCCAAATGTATAAGTAGACATCACAATTGAATGTCTCCCTGAATAACACAATAGTTTTGCATAACTTAATGGGATAAGGTGGGGATGGTGTCTATGAACATACAAACATGAATTTCATGATGCATGTAAGAATAAAGATGACACACCTAATAGCATTTATCTCCGCACCAGCATCGTCAACCATGAAAGCATTAATTATCCATTCAATGTATTTCAAATTTACTATTTGAAGAAGAATTTGCATCCATTAGCTTATGTCAATAGTACATGACCGAGACATAATGACCCATGAAATGGGCACACCTTCATGTTTGTTATCAAATGCTAATAGTGTGTACATTTAGAACTGTACAAGAAAGAAATAAAAACATTGGAACACATACTATTATTAAAAACATCAAAACAACTAATATTATCAACTATTCTTACAAACATTAGAACAATACCTTAATTGCATTCATCCTATATTTTTCATCCATTTACAATAAGCTATGCTTCCTAAATATCAATATACATTCTATCTATTATGGGAGTTGGATGCCCAAGATGAAGGGGATTTACCCATCCCCATCAAGCTCTCCCCCATTTTATCCTTGATATAAAAACTACTTATCAGAATTCACCAACACCCACTCCTAAACACTTGTTACATCATCAGTATTATACATTTATTTTGACTCCTTGATCAATCACTCTCTATTGTATATGTCATCCTTACTCAAGAAATCATCCCTCTCTATTTCACCACTAAATAATACAAGTTTGTCATGCACCATCTCCTAATGTTTAAGGTGGATAGAATCAACACACATTCCCAAAAATAGTAGCATATGAACCCATTCATTAAGTTGGTGGCTGATGTGAGGAGCAAAATAAAATTTCTTGCCCTTGAACTATTTATATTATTGGTTGTGGTAATAGTTGTGTTCATTATCCATGTGTTCTACTTGATTGTATGTGAGAAACACATGATCAGGTCTACATACCATGCATCATGTGTTTAAATGATAGTCACAACCACACCTTATATTCCTTCAACCCAGTTGGATACCCTATCTAGACTTGGGCATTAAAGACTTGTCTTTTAGCATGGCATCAATTTCCTAAAATTCGTCAAGGTCATATGAATACCAATACTTCCATGATTGTGGTGAATAAATAAATAGTCATGAAAAATAAAAAAATTAAATGAATAGAACATAATAGCATCTGAAAAGACACCACCTTACAATCTATAGTGTGAGGTGAATCACATGACATATTCAGAGGTTGTGGTGATTTTGATATCTTTTCCAACAAAATCTAAATTTCTCTTTCAATGTGAAACATGGAAATTTGTAGGGAATAATTCCCTTCTCGATTATCCTTTGATGAAGTCATCAACCCTAACCTTCTCAACCTAAGTAACCCACAAGTCTTCCTCATTAATTTAAGTAAAATTGGCTCACTTGATACAACTACAATCAAATGGACCCTCATTTGGCTTTTGTAGTTCAAGGTGCATTATTTATTCCCAACTTTTTGCCATCTATTGTAGCCTCCAAGGAGAACATTTCATTGAATGAATTAGAAATGGACTTTTCGTATTGAGTGAATTCAAGTTTCCATGTATTGCAAAGGATTTTTTTTATTGAATGTTATCTGTCATATATTGTGATGTACGAAGGAAAATGATTGAATAATTCATAAAATATAAGCATAATTTGGTCTAAACAACATTAAAACACATACACATCATCAAAATGGGGAGTCAGACTTGTATGTATTGACAAATAAGAAAACACCCTTTTTGGCTACATTTATTGTACCTCTCATTCAAATATTTTATTTTGCATGGACTATTACATTTAACATGTATTAGGCCATTCAAGCTATAAATCTATTTTAGAGTGTGTCATAAGTAAAAACATTAGGAAGTTCATGACACCATATAAAGAGTGAAAGTAGAGTCTGTATAAAGATATGTTTAAATTATCAAGAGAATTGCAAGAGATATACAAAAAAAACTTTTTCATGACTTCCTTTAAACATTACATCAAGTAGGGGAAGAGAATGGATAATAGTATGGTGGCTACAAAAGTGAACATTACACAATGAGTAAATGGGAATTGATGCATGTTAGCATCAACAAATATGTTGACTAATGGAAAATTAGTCAAAGTATAAAAAAATTCATCCATAGGAATGTCTTCTTAATCAGGCATTGCAAATGCATACATAGTGATTTGTCGCATTTCATTTTGTTTTTGGCCTAATGATGCTTTTTGAAGATGTCTGTTTGTGTAACAAATGTAAATATATGTATATAACCCATACATGAATGTCATGTAGCTCAGTGATCAGATTTTGAGGCACATCCTTATCCTCTATAATTTCAGGATAAACATCTTTAGAATTGATTTCCATGCACACACCTATTTAATCGTGTAAATACAAACATAAGCCTAGCCCATATATTAATGCAATGTAAGAGGCATGATGTAAAGACACTTCATTGTATAGAAAAGTGGCATATTACCATATGATTTCATTTTGAGAATAAAATAACATTTTTTTGATACAAATATGTCTTCCTTTCCACTCTGACGTAACCAATACATGTATGTGCCGATCAAACATATCAAAAATAAAAGCCACCCACTGCACATAGAAATTAAAATTTGAGAATTCAAACCACTTAATAAAAATATGATAGAAACTATGAACAAAAAGGCTATAAGATTGTACAAAACCTTGTTGAAATCAATATAAAACCATTCATAAAACATATCAAAATAAATGAATCAAAACATTGAAATGAAAAAAATAGCACATGCACGAGGTAGTTGCATTTATTTATGATCTTAAGTGTCACACACTAGCTACATGCCTGTGGGTCAGGCACAAGAATGTGATTTTTCTATGAAGGCTATAGCTTCAAGAAAGGTTTAAAAAAAGAGAAATTGTTAGGAAGCCCATAAAATGAAGACAGGGTTTTAAAAATAAGGAATTTGCTATGAAGCCCATAGAATCAAGAGAGGGTAAAAAAGGTGAAATTTCTAAGAATCCCACTTGATATTCTTATTGTGCATCAACTAATCATTTGATGTATTGAATTACAAGAATGGATATACTGGTATTTATGGATAGTGCATGAAAGGAAATTCTAGTAGGCGACAAAATAAAAATTTGTCATCAATTGTAAATCATATCATTTATAAATTATAAATCATATAAAAGGAGAGGTGGGTCATCAATTGTAAATCATATCATTTATAGATTATATAAACTAACTAATATAATTCATATGATCATAAACGTTTATTTTGTTTTATCATCATCATATCATTGTTGTTGTGTTATGAATATGAATATATAATATTGTATACTAGGAACCATACTATAAGTTAAAATGAATTCATTCAAAATTACATTTCAAATAAGACATTGCAATAGAAAAATGAGATATTTAACATAAAACACAAGAGTTAAGTTTTTAAGATTTTTCTCCTAACAACTTATGATTGTTAAGTAGAATAATGGGTATGTTTGTTCCTCTAAAATTGAGAGTGGAGAAAAGAGTCTAAATATGAATAAAGAAATAAATATTTGTGTTGAATAATATTAAGGAGTTCGAATTTATGTTGGGTTACATCTATAATGAATAAGATCTCATATAGAGCAATGATTTCCTCTAAATACGCAGTAAACCCTTCCATGAATGCCATAATAATTTAGAAACATATATACATAATGTTTTTTTGACTTTGGTTATTTATTACAAATTTTACAAATACATTTATGTGTGGAATAAAGTGATTTGACTTTATGAAATGATGATAAGAACGTACTAGTGATTACCCCAAAACATATCTCAATCCAAAAGGAAGAATGGTGTATTTGGGATTTTTAGTAAGTGCATCTTCTATTTAAAGATAATGAAAAAAAGTAGTGATGCATTTTTTTTATAATAGTTTAAATGGTTTTGTCGAGGTTGATTTATATATGATTTTTATATATCATATCTTATGCATTTATGAATATCAACATGTATCGTGCCTTGATGAAAAATGTATTAGGAGGCACATGATTGATATCAATATCAATTCCCTACAAAAAAAATAAGTTGATTTAAATTAAATGGGACAAGGTTATTATATATGGGATTGATATCAATACCACAATCCTCATGGGTATTCATGTTACACATCTATCCCTATTATATATTTTATATAAAATAAAATCTAATATCAAATTTTACCTCATCCTATTTATTTTAAAATCTCTCCTCAAATTTGTATAACAATTGTAATATACGGTTATCATCAATATTTACAATATAACCCCTAATCCAAAAATTTGAAGTCCATGAAAATTTAATAGTGTATCAAATCCTATTTTCATGGCAATTGTAAAATATCAAATTTTATCTCATCCCATTTATTTTAAATCTCTCCTCAAATTTGTATAACAATTTTAATATACGGTTATCATCAATAATTATAATATAATGGCATTGCAATATAACCCTCAATCCAAAAATTTGATAGGGTATTGCCCTGTTCTTAAAGTTTTAATTATTGTATTTAATAGCTTAGTTAAAATCCATAGAATAGGCATGACGGTATGTTTTAGCATTAACATTATACACAATAAAATATATGATTAATAAAAATTTCAAAGTTTTTACCATGTTTGCAGAAACCATACATTTAATAAGAAATTTAAGGAATTTTCCTAAATTTACAATAACAATATATTTAAAAAAATCTTCATAGTTTTTTCCATGTATTTATAGATATGGTACATATTTAACATAGTCTTTTGAAATTTTCTACCCTGTATGCACAAAAATGAAACATTTGACTAAATCTTTTGATGTGGTTTACCCTGTATTTACATAGATTATATATCAAATGACATATTTACAAATTGCACCTGATATATGTGGGTAGATTTCACACCATGATGTAATTGAGAAAATGTGGGAAGCTCAATAAAATGCTGGAAGAATATATAAATCCAAGGCCCAGTCGAGTGTGTAAAGTATGTAAATTTGATGAAATATATTATAAATAATATTGTAAATATATTATAAATACCAAAATCAACCAAAGAAACATTTTATAAATAATATCAAAGTAGGATTGGCTGAGGAAAGGAATGATAAAGAGGCCCAAAAAAAAGCAAAACTTTTTGAGGTACATGGTTTGCTTTGTGTGTAATGGAAGCAGGTGGTTTTATGAAGAGGAAATTGGAGAGAATATAGAGTGCACTATTTATAATCAGAATGCCCAGGTGTAGTTTATTTACAATCAAAGAAATGTACAAATCTAAAAATCAACACAATACATACTGAAATCAAATGGAATGAGATATTCATAATGGGCACTCACCTATAGCAGAATATGAAGGACTTATAAACTCCAGGTCTTTCATCACTAGCACTATCACCACAATGTTGTCTCACTTTTAAAATACAATGAGATCTATCGAAATGGAATGATACTTCAAAAATGTGATGCTCTATCAAAATGGAATGCCACTTCAAAAATGTGATGAGCTCTGTCAAAATGAAATGCCACTTCAAAAATGTGATGAGCTATGATGAAATGGAATGAAAAATTTGGGGGAAAATTGAATCAATGTTCAAGTTAGTATTACCACCCTTTATTCATTTTATTTCCCACCCTTTGTTAACTGCATGCTTGACTTTTGTCAGTTATCATGACTTTGGGTTACATGATCTTGTGGGTTACCATGATAGTCAAGTAGATGATCATAATTAATTTTGATGCTAACACATTTGCTTTGTTCTAACCATCCCTATCGTCAATCAATAATCATCATCAATTTTAGTCACTAAATTTGACTAGAAATGACCATCCCTAACACCAACTGATAATCACTGTCATTTTTAGTTGCCAACTTTTACTAGAGATGACCGACAATGCCCAACATGTGCCAAAAGTTATTATTACTCTTTTTATATATTTTCATATCTATGTTAATTTTTTTTTGCTTATTAAACTAAAAAATTATATTAATATCCATTAAAAGGAAATATTACATGCACATAAATACCCTTTCACCATGATAATATCAAATACCTAATAACATCTCATAACTACATGCAAAAACTAACAATACCTAATGTATATCCTGACCCCTTAATAAGTTTGCTATCACAAAACTACTATATGCTTGGATATAATACTAATTTTGAATTCAAAACAATAAAATTGATAAACAAAAGCAACAACAAAGACCAAACTAAATCTCATTGATTCCAACATACTTGAGAAAATAGCTATGATGAGTGCAACCACAAACCCCCACTACAAACCAAATAAATGCTAGGGTGTGTTTCATATTGCAATCCTAGTGGTTGTTGATAATTAATTCAATCCTATTCATCCTATTTTATAAGGTATCAAAATAATCACAAATTATTTCATTAAGGTTATAAATTATATCCAAATTACTTTATGTAAAAGATAGAGAGATATCATTCTTAATCCCTCTACATTATGAATGATTTGTGACATAAGTGGATTAGGTACTTCAAAAATTATTCTCTCAACATATTTTTTATGGTTTTATTTAATATATCTATGTTAGTAGTGTCCACATGTATTGCCTTTACATGACAAGAGTGTCAATGAAAACATCTGGTGTCATTTTTGTATTTTATGATTGATGTGTGGTCTTTTAGAAGTTGAATTGACTTTGAATCTTATCCAAGTAATATTTTTTTTATAAAATATATAAATTAATCTTCAAGGTCTTAGAAATAGACCCCATCATGATCCAAGAAATTCATAGGTAGATAAGGATGGAGAGCCTAAGCAATGGACTATGGACTCATTAAATTTTAGTAAGTTGATTGTGTTGTTTAATATGTATTAGAAATATGTAATATTATATATGAAATTATTTTATTATAATTTATTGATATGTTTATTCATTATAGGAAAATATAATATAAAGATGGGTATAATAAAAGGATGGCTGATTAGTATTCGCAATCTATTTTTTATGTTGTAAAAATTACAATATAAAATAATAAAATTACTAGTGACATATAGTAAATCATAAGTAATATCAATGTATCACAAAACACAAAATCTAGGTACAATTCTTAATATTAGAAGGTATTAAAGGCAAATCATCCTTTGGTGGTTGAGCATCCCCAGAAAAAGAGGGTTCAGCTAAAGGAAGATTAGATGCTACCCACCCATCCCAAATTGTCTCAAAAAGAGTCAAGCAAATTGTAATTCCTTAACAAATTAAGCTTTTGGGATAAAAGATATTATGAAATTCGAGTTTCATAAATGTAATGTTATATATGAATTTAATTTTTATTGGAATCTATTGATATGTTTATTAATCATAGGAAAACACATTATAAATATGGCTATAATAAAAAGGTAATCAGTTAGCATTTATGATCTAACTTTTATGCTTGAAAAATAATAACACAAAATAACTAAATTATTAGTGACATATAGCAATTCAAAAACAACATCAAAGTATCACAAAACAAGAAAGCAAGGCACAAGCCCTAACCTTGGAAGGTATCAAAGATGGACCATCCTTAGGTGGCTGAGCAACCCAAAAAGAGAGGGTTCATCTAAAGGAGGATTAGGTACTACCCACCTATCCCAAATTGTTTCATAAGGAGTCAAAGAAACTATAATTCCTTAAAAAATTAAGCTTTCTAGACCAAAAATATTGTGAGACTTCAATTTCTAAAGGATCAAAAATGTGGAATTTGATGCTCAATTGTAAACATATCATTGTTGATCATGTCTCTTGGACGATCAATAATGGCTTGAAGGTTGATTTATTGTTTGAATCTTGGAATGAAAATAATCCCATTATAGAGTCAATTGAGGCTATTGAAATAATATTGGTGCTAATTGATGGTCATCTTCTTTGTTGGATGCCTTTGGTTCTTGGCTTATGGGTGATGTTAAGCACTCTTTGAATATTCTTTGGAGGGTGAGCTCAACTATTCTCATTTGGATGGGCTAGTGTGAGAGAAATCAAAGAATTTTTGAAGGTGAAGAAAGGCCATGTTCAATGGTTTTTAAATATGAAAAGGTTTTTATTTTAGAGGTGGTACAAATTCAAGTTCAATGCAAGTGAGGATGATTATCTATTTGGGACATGAGGATGAGTGGAAGTTGGAATTTAGTAATCATCCCCTGTTAACAGGTCAATCATAAATGGTAATGGTAAAATTAAGAAATATAATAGGGTTGGTATTGTTTGGAAATTTCCACTACTAGGGTGCTTCAAAATAAATTTTGACAGAGCTTGTCAAAGAATTATCGGTGTTTCCAAGATGGGTTATGTGATTAGGGATTGTAGTGGTTATCTCATTAGAGCAGTGCCTATCAAATTATTAGATGAGACCAATAATGAGGCTGAAGCCCAAGCATTGGTGGTAGGTATTGATGTAGCACTTGAGTGTGGTGTGTCTAATTTATAAATTGAAGGAGATTCCCAAGTAGTCATTTAAGCCTTGTCTAAATTAGGGGATAAATATTAGAATTTGAATAACTTCCTTAACATAGTGTGGGGTGATGTCTCTAAATGTCTTAACTAGAAGTGTTTGCACTATTATAGGGAGGCCTATCAAGTGGTTGATTTATGGGTCAATGTTGGGATTGAGAAGATTCAAATGAGACAGGAGGATAATGTTAGGGAAGTGTGGAAAGATTTAATCAAGGTGGTAAATTTAAATACTTGAATGACATTTGCAACATGTCTACACATGTGGGGTTTAGAGGGGTATCATGCTATGATGAGCCATATTCTATTTTAATTTTTGGGAATCATGCATATCATCCATCCTATTATCATTTAAATTGGTGTTTATTGGCAATGGTTGATTCTTTTTAAGCTTTAGTTTTTTTAGTTTTTTCTCATGATTTTTTTGAAGTGAAGGGTTGGGGTATTGAGGCAATGGAGTAGAGTTGTGTTGAGTCTTTGGCTCTACTTTTGGTCTTCGAGCAACGAGATAATGTAAATGGATTTTACTGGTCATGTTTTGATGACACAATTGAAACACATTTTTTGGGTTCCCACATCAGATGTGGCTTAAGCCATCCTAGAAGTGCTAGGTGGTGAGGTGTTAGAAAAGAGTTTGAGGTGGTAGGTTAATTCAGAGGAGGCCTCTCTATTCAATTCAAATATTTTATTGATTGTCTTAGGTAGAGAATAGGTGATGGAATTGGTTGAGTTTTTGTGGCTCTAAAATTTCAAATGCAATTATTGGTTCAATTGGTATAATTTCCTAGTGGGTCTTGTGATCCTCTCCCTTTTTTGGTAAGGATGACTTGGTTTGTGTCCCTTTGGAATTTTTTAGGGAGGTGGAGTCTTGTTTCATTTCCCTTAAATGCATCTAGCTGAGGAATTGGAGGTTGTCAAAATGGAAGAAAAGGAGGTGATTAAACAGGTGAATCTACTACACATTGAAGCTATAAAGCTATTTTTCCAAGTTTTGTAGTTTGGAAAGATGCTTGAAGGTCAAAAGAGTGGGTGGCAGTTGTGAAATTCCAAGCCCAAGTTTCTTTTTCAGGTTTGTTTCCTTCTCTAAGATGCTTTCCATAGACATCAAAGGGGATGTGGCTCCCATAAAATTGTGGTTATTTGACTATGGTGCAGCACAAGTCTTCAGATAGCAATGGCAAATTGAAGGAGCAAGAGGTGGAAATATTGTATTTAGTTAGTGGCATGGGTCAGTCATCTGGCAGATCAGGTTTTTATTCTCAATTTGGGATTCAGCGCTTATGGAATGACAAAGCGGAATATTATAGTATGGTAGGTTTTTACCTATGGTGGTGCATATCTCATTTTAAGGATGGTTTATGGTTGTTTTGATCAGTTGGGTGTGTGATAGTGATGTTAGATGTATAGTTAAATTTTTTTTGTAATTCCAAACAATAATCAATACAATAGTGTTTTGGTTATGTTTTTTGGTGATGTTTTGGTCTTTGCGTGGTCATATGCCTTGATAGAACTTTTTTCTTCAAGTTATGCCACTGGTGTTATTCTTCTTTTTTATCAGACAGGGGACCCTCTGACCTTGAAATCTAACTATAAAAAAAGATATCAAGAGATATCATTATCAAGGCCCATGCATTATAAATAATTTGTGACATAAGTGGAATAGGTACTTCATTAATTATATCTCTCAATATATATATGTATATGTATATGTATATGTATATGTATATGTATATGTATATATGTATATATGTATATATATGTATATATATATATATATATATATGTATATGTATATGTATATGTATATGTATATGTATATGTATATGTATATGTATATGTATATGTATATGTATATGTATATGTATATATATATATATATATATATATATATATATATATATATATATATATATATATATATATATGTATGTATGTATGTATATAATAGATTTATCTAAGATATATATGTTATTAGAGTTTGAAATTATTGCCTTATTCTTTTACATATAATATAAAACATTTCATAGAAAATTAAATATGTAATATACTTCAAATTGAATGATGATAAATGAAGTATTTAAAAATCATCCAAATAGTTAATAGACTTGAGATAAAATAAACTTAAATAATCATTTAATATTCATAAAAATATACCATACACGTTATATAAAATGTTAACTAATGAATCATTTCATATTCATAGAAATAAATCTATAATTAGAAAACATGACATTATTTATCTTCAAATAACTTGAGTCTCTCTTCTTCAAGATTTTGTTTCAAAAGTTTTTTTTCCTTATTTCATATTTTCATAATGGTCATATGTAATTGGTGTCAATATTATTAGTCTTTGGAAGAGAATTATACATCTTGAATTGAAATTCTGAGATGATAATTAGCCATATTGAAATCCTTCCACTAAGGAAAGGGTTCTTCACCAAATATTTTAAGGTCTAAAGATCTCTGAAGAATTTAAATGGATTTGTAAATAAATAGTGACAAAATTTCTAACGTGTGAATACCATAGCCAAGGATCCTCTTTCTATTGTGGTGTAGTTTTTCTCCATGGATGACTAATTGTTACCTAGGAAGTGGATAGGGTGGTTCAACTCTAACTCATTTACTTGTGCTATCATGACATTGATTGCACATCTTGAAGCATATAAATGTACATTTAATGTCTTAATCTAATTGTAAAATCCTAAAATTTATGTCTATACCAAAAATTACTTTAACTATTTAAACATAGTTTAAATTTCTAATGTTCATTCACACATAATATATTTATGTAGAAAATATTACATTGGTGTTGTGGTATTGGCATAACCACAAATGAACTTGAGGTAATACCCTACGTTCCCCATAAAATATTACATTTTCAAAGAACTATTTGGTGTTTTAATCCCAATGATAACTACAATCTTGGTTTGACCCACCAAAATCCCATTACTACAAACCACATAGCCAAAAAATACTCCAAATGATGTAAATAAAAATCACTTATTCAAATTAAATGTGATTCACCAGGCTCAACATCCTTCCAATACGAGTCACAACTTTGAAATAGACTATTGTAAGAGAGAAAACACTACCTAATCATTTGTGCACACTTTAATAAAATCATGAATAAATAATTTGAATGTAAAGATAAATGCTATAGAGAATATATGTCATGTATTTTCAATCCAAATCATTCCACTTTGAAAGCAAATAAACCCCATTTAGTTGTAAAGGTTATTTTTGATTGGTCCTCTTTTATGATGGGCATTTGAATATACTTGCTAAAACCATACATAAATTAGTATACTCCTTAACATGAAATATCCTCCAATATTTCATCAGTGAATGGAGATTGAAAAGGATTATTCATGCAAGCCACATTCAATGCCCAATGAATACCACACAATTTTATTTCTCTAGTCTACTATGTTTGTGATCTAGTATGGTTGTGGGATCTATCATACCCTCTTATTTTGATTTGGTATGTTTGTGAAAGCTATTAAACCCTTTTTTTGTGATATAAGATGGATTTGGGATCCTTCAAATTTTCTTGGTTGTGTGTCCATTATTTTAAAAACTCTCTTGGTTGTGGAACCAGTTATCAAAACCCTCACTTGTCAGTTCTGGCTTCAAAAACATTTATCCTAATCAAATAAAAAATAAAAATATCATTACTATAATATAATAATTTTTTTATAAATAAATATTATTACATCGATAGGTGTTCCTATAGTAGCATTCGGGGAGATAATTTTGTGTAATGTTGTGTTAATATTTAATTATTTTAAAGCTGACATAAAAAAAATTATGCACTTTTAATTTATTTATTTATTTAGGCCATAATTATTTAATAACATGATGGGTTAATTACAATTTTATTTACTTCAAAATAAAATAATTTTATTATGTATTTATATTATATGTGAATTATATTTATTATCATTATAATATAATTTACCTTAAAAAAATTAACAATTCAATTTTTTTATTGTGTTGTATTATATTTATATATAATGTATTATATTATTATTTATTTATTTATTTGAACTTATAATTAGTTAATGGTTAATTATAATTTTGTTATGGTAATTTTATTTACTTAAAAATAATAGAATTTAATTATTTATTTACCATATGGGAATATATAATAAGTGAATTATATTTATTATTGTGATAATTTTATTTATCTTAAAATAAAATAATTTAATTAATTATTTATTTATATAAACCCACAATTATTTAATAACAAGATAAGAGATGATTTTATATACCTTGACATATAATAATTTAATGAGTATTTATTTATTACACTCATAAGTGTTCCTACTGGGTTAATGGCTTAATAATATTAGCATTTAATTATTTAAAATCCAACCACATAAAATATAAAATAAAATAATTTAATTATTTTAAAGTGTACAAGATTAAATAGAAAACAAAATAACAAGTTTAAAAATAATAAAAAAATATATAAATACAAACAAATTCAGAAAAAAAATGTAGATAAAGTTAGAGAAATAAAAATTCAAGAAAATTGAAAAAAATAAAGTAAATTGAATGTCATTCTATATTGTACAGATAAAATATAAACTTTTTACATTTAATGTTTTAAAGATTACTTAGTTTCTCATAGTTTTCTCTGTATAACTTCTCTCATTGTTTTTAGTATGAAATTGATTTCCACTTAATCCGTTATATTATATTATAAAATCGTAATTAATAAATAAATAATCATATTATCACATCATATTTATTAATAATAATAAGAATGAAATTGTAAAAAAAAATTATCATAAAAAAAATACAATATCATAGTAAATAAATAAATAATATGCATATAATCATAATTAATTTATAGATAATATGTAAATTTTACTGCATTATATTTATAAATAACTAGATAATCATAACTAATTTATAGATAATATATATATTTTACCACATCATATTTATAAAAAATAATAATTAATTTATGAATAATATATAAATTTTACTCAATTATATTTATAAATAATTGGATAGTATTATGGAGATTTTATCGTATCATATTAATAAATAATTAGAATAATAAAATTGTAAAAATTATTAATCTATATATCATAAATTTATAAATAATAATATCATAACAAAATGAATTATAAAAATATTATCATTTTATAATAAATAAATATATAATATTCAATCATAATTAATTTAAATATAATATATACATACATATAATAGATAATTATAATTTATTTATATGTAATATATAGATTTCAGTGAAACATATTTATAAATAATTTTAAAAATGAAATTTTAAAAATAAATTATCATAAAAAATATCACCACATAATAATAAATAAATAATATAGATAATCATAAATAATTCAATTTATAGAAGTCAACTTCATGAAACAAGGCGAAAAGAATTTGGGAGCGATGGCGTGTGGAGAAACGGATGGACCAGGCGAGGGTTCGGGCGAGGGTGTGGGCAAGGAACGCGTGCAGCAGGAGGAGAAGACTCTCAATGACAAAGAGCAGACATTCATGGGGGAACGTCCCAGGATTACCAAAGTCAATGGCTTCTTCCCACGCAGCCAGGACAAACCTGTATTGTTGCTTTCCCAGGAGGTTATCAGAGAGGATGTGGAATACCTGTCAGGCCATGTACTTATCTGCAAATTCATGGGTATCAGAATCTCCCAAGTAGCTTTGGAAGCCTGGATGAGGCGCACCTGGCAGGTAGAGGGTGAATTAGATATCATGCTAGCTGCCAATAGTTATTTTTTAATTAATTTCTCCTCAGTTTCAGACAGGAACATAATATTTGAAGGGGGGCCCTACTTTTACGATCGTGTAGGCCTGTTCATTAAACCATGGCACCCAGGATTTAACTCTGCAGAGGAACTGCCAGCTCAAGTCCCTGTCTGGGTTCGACTGCCAAGACTCCCATTGGAATTTTGGAGGGAGGATATTCTCAGGCAGATAGCAGCTTTATTGGGCACCCCAGTAGCGGTTGCACATCAGTCATTAGACAAGAAATATATCTCCTATGCTCGAATCTGTGTGGAACTTAATCTTAATAATCCTCTTCCAGACTCAATGGAAATTTGTTTGGGGAATTCTTCCTGGACCCAACAGATTGATTATGAGTTGATTCCCTTTAGGTGCAGACTCTGCCATGCTTACGGTCACCTGTATAGACAATGTCCTCAGGGTTTCAAAAGTAAAGGACTGACTCCCAATGCTGGGAAGGTCCCAGGGCAAGATACTCATCTGGAAAATGCAACCGCCCACCCTGGGAATGCAGGGAATATGAAAACCCCTACAGGTTCAAATATGCCACATCCGGGTTCTTTGGAGGGGAGTGGTGTGGGCAAGGAAGGTTTTGCTCAAGTCCGTCGCAGGGGGAAGAGGAGTGGGCAGAAACGAAGGAACCAGGACCGCACCTGTGAAACAAGTTTTAACCGATTTGAAGTTCTGGATAGTATGGCTGTGGAAGACGGGATACCGCCTGATGCGATGGATGGAATTACGGAGGAAGAGTTGAAAATTTCCTGCCTTGGTGAACCCCAAGATATGGTAACCCAACCTTGCCAGGAGATTGTGATAGCCTCTGAGGGGAGAGATCTGATTTTGTCCCCAACGCAGAGGGATAAGGAAGGTAACTGGGCAGCAGTTGTTAAAGATTCAGAAGTTGTTCGGAAGGACAAGGGAGTTTCGGAAGCGCTTGGTCTGGTGCAGAGACCACTCAAGAAAGTGGCCTTTTCATCCCAATCTAGACCGGGGCGTAGAAAGGATCAGGAGAAATTAAAACTCATAGGAGAGCTGCTGGTGGAATCTGGGGTGGTTAAAACCTTGGATCAAATCTACACCCATTCTCCTCAATGATAGTTCTCTCCTGGAATGTTAGGGGATTGCATAGTGCCCCTCAGAAAAAAGCTATGCGCCGGTTGATCTCTAAGCATTCTCCGAATATTCTTTGTATCCAGGAGACCAAGTTATCTGTTGATGCTATGTATCTCTGTCTGCCTAGTATATGGGCTGGGGGACAATGTCAGTGTGTCAGAGCGAGGGGCTCGGCTGGGGGTTTGGCTATTTGCTGGGATCCGAGGAAGGTTACCCCACTGCACTGGGTTGCTGATACTTCGATGCTCTCAATGACCGCTATATCCCCTGAGACTGGAGAATTGATGCTTGTTTCCAATATATACACTCCTAGGGATATTCATGGACAGCACAGGCTCTGGCAACATTTGGGGCTTGTTCGGAGCTTTTTTCCTTATCTTCCATGGATCTTGGGTGGTGATTTCAATGCTATTCTCAACCTGGAGGAAAAAAGGGGAGGATCTACCAGGGTTGATCCCTCATCTGGTCTCTTTAGACACCATGTGGAACAGCTGCGCCTATCTGATGTTCAACCTTGCAATGGCCTCTTTACCTGGAGCAACAGAAGAATCGGTAAGGATGCTATATCTGAGCGTTTAGATAGATTCTTAGTTTCTTGTTTTTGGCTATCCAATACCTTCTCTATTGCCTCGAAAATCTTGGAATGGAGAGGCTCTGACCATTGGCCCATTAAGCTTATAACCAGTTCGATTGAAGGGCCCAAAAATCCACCCTTTAAGTTCCAGCTTATGTGGCTCAGGGATGCATATTTGCATGCTCTGATGGCTCATTGGTGGAAGCATGGAGGACCGGCGTATGGGACAGCCATGTACTGTTTTGCTAAAAAGCTTCAGTTTGTCAAGAGAAAACTGCAGGTGTGGAACAGGAACAATTTTGGTAACCTCAATGCTATGAGGAGAAAAGCTCAAAATAAGCTGGATAGTATTACCAAACAGATTCTTGATTTTGGTTCGACGGAGGCACTTCGTAAGGCTGAATTTGGAGCTTTGAGTGAACTAGATGAATGGGAGCTGAGGGAAGAAATTTTTTGGAAGCAGAAATCCCGGATTGACTGGCTCCAGGAAGGTGACAGGAATACTGCCTTTTTCCACAAGTCTGTCCAGGCTAGGCACAACAGGAATTATATTACTTCTCTTCTGTTACCGGATGGTACTCGGGTGGCTTCCCCTCAGGCCATTTCAGAGGAGGCGGTGCATTTTTTCTCTGAGCTTTTGGCTAGTACTGCGCCTTCTGCAGAGGTGGAGGAGAACTTAGTCTTGGCTTGTATTCCTCTTATCATCACACCGGAAATGAATGAAGCGCTCTTGAAGCCGATTGATAAGGAAGAAATTGAGAAAATTGTTTTTTCCATGCGTAGAGGTAAAGCGCCTGGGCCGGATGGCTTCCCAGCTGAATTCTTCCAAGATTTTTGGGAAATCATCAGTATGGATTTGGTGGCAGTGGTTCAGGAATCTTATCACAATAAAGAGATGCTGAGAGCGCTCAATGCTACTTTCTTGGTGCTGATTCAAAAACAAGAGTAGGCGAACAGTTTGGACCAGTTTAGGCCTATCGCTTTATGCAATATGGTGTACAAAATCATTACCAAACTTATTACTGAAAGACTCAAAGTTTTGCTTCCTACGATCATATCGGAGGAACAGGGAGGCTTTATTGCTGGTAAGTAGATTCTGGATGGCGTGGTGATTGCCTCGGAAGCCATCCACTCCATGAGCAAATCACATGAGAGAGCTATGTTTATTAAGCTCGATTTGTCTAAGGCATATGACAGGGTTGAGTGGGGTTTCCTAAGAAAGATCCTGAGTGCTTTTGGCTTCAGTCAGGAATGGATCCAGTGGGTTCTTAGTTGTGTTACTACTCCCTCGTACTCTGCTCTCATTAATGGTGCACCTTCTAGACTGTTCAGGGCGGTGAGAGGGCTCCGTCAGGGGGATCCGATTTCTCTGTACTTGTTTATTATCTTGGCTGAAGGGCTTGGGCGGCTGCTTAAATTTCAGGCAGCTCAGAACCAGATTCACGGCTGGAGTTGGGGACATGGGATTACTAATCTGACTCATCTCCAATTTGTGGATGACACTATCTTGACAGGTGCAGCTAGGCTGAGGGAAGCTCAAGGTTTTAGAAGCACTCTGGACACCTATCTTTTGGCTACTGGACAGAAACTAAATGAGCACAAATTGGCCATTTTCTTCTTTAATACCCCCGTTTCTATCCAGCGTAGAATTGTTGCGGTCCTTAGATTTCAGATTCAGGCTCTTCCAGTTACGTATCTGGGGATTCCCATTATTGTGGGCAGACAACCCAGGCTATTCTGGCAGAACATCCTAGATAATTTGAGGCAAAGAGTTAATCATTGGACTCATCGTTGGCTTACCATGGCGGGACGTGTGACCCTTCTGCAAGCTGTCATTCAAGCTCTGCCCATTTATCGTAGTATGATTCAGGCGGCCTCGATTTACTTTCTTCGTGAGTATGATGCCCTCTCTCGGCAATTCCTTTGGAGTGGTGACCTTCGGCACTCGAAATGGAGCCTGGTTAATTGGGACACGGTTTGTAGGCCCAAGAAGGAAGGAGGCCTCAGTCTTAGATCTGCTATTCTTGCCAGGCAGGCTCTCGCAGCGAAGTTGTATTGGCGTTTGTGCACTAATCAATCTCAGCTCTGGGCCCGCATTGTGACAGCTAAATACTTCCCAGGAGCTATTCCGGTGGAGGTTCCCAGGCTTCCTCTGGAAGGGAGGGGTTTGATGGTGTGGCACACCCTTAAAGTGGGAGCCTCGTTGGTCAAGGCCAAGTTGTTCTGGATTTGTAATAGTGGTGCGGAGACTCTTTTTTGGGAGGATTCTTGGAACGGAGCCCCGCCCCTTCTCACCTCCCACCCTCACCTGCAGAGCCTTTGTGATGCCTTCCATGAGGCTGGATGGGACACTGTTGACAGATATGAAGAGGTTTTTACTTTGGGTCCGGCTGTGGCCTGTAAGTGGAAGAATGTCGATGACTGGCCGTGTGGCGGCACGGAGGATAACAGGCTGGAGCTTGCTCTCCTCCTGGATGGCAGAGGTTGTAGCGCGTTGACTGAGAAAGATAATTTGGCTTGGGGAGGAGATGCAACTGGGTTGTATTCTGTTGCCTCGGGTTACTTGGAGCTGACGAAGCAGAGTTTTGGGGAAACGGAATTCCGTTGGAGCAAGAGAATTTGGAATTCCGCCTCTTGGCCGAAATGTAACTTCTTTGCCTGGACGCTTGCTTACAATCGCTGCCTCACTTGGGATAACCTTTGCAGAAGGGGATTTTAAGGCCCGTCCAGGTGTGTGTTTTGTTGTGAAAATGAGGAAAAGGCCGAGCACATTTTCTTTTCATGTCCGTTTGCTCGTAGTCTGTGGCACCAATGGTGGGAGGCGTGGGAACGCCCCTATTGGCATGTGGCTTCCTTGGATGATTTTTGGCATCAATTGGATCCTCCTCCCAGCAAGGCACCTATTCTGCAAAATGCTTGGTATGTGGGTCCTGTTTTTCTCCTTTGGAACCTGTGGATTGAAAGAAATAAAAGAATTTTCCAAGGGAGCGCTCGGAGCAGTAGGGAGCTGTGGTTGAAGATTCTGGTCGCACTCCAAGAGACCATCCACGCGAATTCGGGTAGAGGGGATGATTTGGCCCAGTCTGACGTGAAGATCCTCAAGCGTCTCTCCCCTGTTCTGGGTTCTGCGGGTAGGACGGGCCAGCTTTCTCATACTAGCGGCTCTGCCAGACTTAGACCGCGCCCCATAGACCGGACGGGTAGATGGAAGCCACCCGTGGAAGGCACCACGAAGGTGAACGTTGATGGCTCGTCTAAAGGAAATCCGGGTGAGGCTGGCATTGGTGGCGTGGGGAGAAACAACACTGGAGAGATCCTCTTTCTTTTCTCTGTTTTCAAAGGTCAATACACAAACAATTACATGGAGGCATTGGCTATCCTGGTTGCCTTGCAAATTTGCTGTCAAAAGGGATTGCTCAACGTTATCTGTGAGTCAGATTCTCAGGTCGTTGTTAATCTGCTGAGGAATGGGAATTTAGAGGGAGTGAACTGGCAGCTCGCGGCTCTTATCAAGCAAATTCAACAGATTAGTATGGTCTTCGAGGTTGTTTCTTTCTGGCATATTCCCCGTGAATGGAACGTTGTGGCGGACCGTCTTGCCAAATGGGCCACTGAACACGGGCCAAATTGGGCTGTTTATGATCATGACAGGGTCACGGGGGAGTTATCTCCCATCTTGTCGCAACTCTTGGAGTATGATAGAATGTTGTAATTCCCCATTTTCGGGTGTTTCTGAATAAATTTTTACCCCCTTTTAGTTGCATAAATAATTCAATTTATAAGTAATATATAGATTTTATCACATCATATTTATAAATAATTATAACAATGAAATTGTAGAAATAAATTATCATAAAAAATATTACCACATGATAATAAATAAATAACAATCATAACAATCAAATTTCAAAAATAAATTATCATAAAAATATCACCATATGATAATAAATAAATAAATAAATAATATACATATAATAACAACTAATTTATATAACTATAATTATAATTAATTTATAGATAATATATAGATTTTATCGTATTATATTTATAAATAATTATAACAATGAAATTGTAGAAATAAATAATTCTAAAAAAATATTACCATAGGTAATATACATATTTTACCACATACATCATAATAAATAAATATTGTGTTACCTTCCATTTCCCATTTTAGAATTGTATTAAATATTTATATTATGTATTTTTTATAAATAAAAAATATTTACCTTTATTTTATGCGATAGCAAGTGATACTAGGATACATATCTTAGATAAGTCTATGTAAAATACATGATAGATATCATTATCAGGGCACTAACTTTGTGGATAGAGATCAAATAAGTGTGTTTGATCTATGCAAATGAAATCAACAGTGTGAGATAAAGGTGGACATTTCAATGGAACTCAAAACTAATGTTAAAGTAGCAAACGTCAATACCACAGCTCAATATTAAAGCTCAAGTATATTTTAAATATCCAACAGTGTGAGCAAAGATTTTATAGTTCAATGGGGTCATATATCTAATGATAAGCTACTATGTGGCATGATAGCATTCAAGTAAATGATACTATTTGTAAGGTGCATAGAGAACCCATGAATCTACCAAGTGGTAGGATCTTGAAGGCTTAAATCATGATCAATGGCCCATGATGAATTCAAGGCCTATATACTTCTTAAAAAGATAAATAGTTCATTTTTGATAAAGCTTCAAGATGGCACGTTAGGGAAACATGTGTCCAAGTAATGTTGTAATATCTAATGAAAATGACACCTATCCATGTAGGGTCCCAACTACTTATGATAGTGACAAATGAAACTACTACAACTAACCAAATTGAAGGGCCTTACCTGAGAATTCAAAATAAATGGAAAGGTGCCACATGGCACACTATGTACGGATCATCACATCAAGATGTATCCTGAGCACCTGAGACCAGTCAAAAATTGACACATGTCTAGATTGGAGCCAATTAAGTGATGTAGTCACTCTTAATTCCCATAAATGCCTAGTTAGATTTGATATGGCATACCACATGCTAATATGTGGTAATCTTTGGTTTTAAAGCTAAAATTAATGATTCTTACATGGATGGGCAATAATTCAAAGTGCAGAAGAAGGTTTGTGGACCATTCTACATCATTTTTCCAAATTGACGAGGATCATTTTTTACATCTACCACAATTGGAGCATTCCCATACCATCATTGCAAGAATACATTGTTCCATGGCATGTACAAGAGTAAAGACAATTGTCCAAGAGGTTACAGTTATGCAAGTAAGTGATCAAGAGCATCTCTAGGTAGTTACATATGAGGACAAAGTTTTTTTGGCCTCCACCACAAAATTTCACCTTCCAGATCATGTAAAAAGTCATCTTCATTGAAGAAATCAAAGGGTTTGTTAGAAATATTCATCATTCCTTGTAGAGGCTATTAAAACAATGAATTTTCTTATAAATTGATGAAGATTTTAGGCATGGCATGGAATATTTATGGGAGCATCTTGGTGAAATTTGGAGGGATATTTTGTAATTCTATAAATTACAACACATAGTCCTAGATTTGAAAAGGGTGCAAATGTATAAAGAGAAGGTTTTATCCTTTATTCAAGGGATCATTATTTTTGGTTTTTCATTTAATCTAAGTATAATCTCTTCCAAATTTTGGGATCACTTCTATGTGCATTTTATCTCTCTTGCTACGTTGGTTGTAGCTGTATAGCCATTAGCAAGCTCTGAGAGCATGTTTATATGACTCCCCTATCCAACATGGAGTAAATCCACCATGCTTGTCTCCATGGAATCATTTTGAACCTATGATGTATGTAAGATCTCTTTTCATGATAATGGAAAATACTTGTGGTTCTTACTTTTTCTTTTTGATGAAGTGCAGTGATGTGTTTTGCAAATGTTATTGATTGGACATCTTGTTTTATGTTCATTATTGGTTGTCATCTTGAGCTTAGATCTTGATTATAAATCCTTTTATACATTATGTTTGGAGATATGTTGTTGAATAACTTGTTAGGGCACCCTAATTTTATCTATTCAATAGGAAAAAGTATTTGACATTCTAATTTTAGTGTATGTTCTAGGGTTTCAGGAATCATTTGGGTGGTTGCATTGTATTAACACTAATGGATGCAAGTCACTCCTTGTAGTTCCCATTAGGTTGCATGTTAATCTTTGGAATCTTTGTAATAAGTGATGTCATGAATGTTACAAGAATCCTTGTTGTTTAAATACCACCAACACACCACCCTCTTTTTATTACTATCAACCTATCCTACCCTGTCTCAGCCTATAAATAATGCACCCTTGTTAGATATCATAAGTTTTATTTTCCTATAAATGCATAAGATCATGATTATATAACATGTGTTTTCATCTTGTGCTTTAAATACCAACATTTCAGTCTTCCACTTAGCCTTGTTGTTGAAAATTCTTTAGAATGAATGTTGTAAGCACTTTTATGTCTAACATGTGTTTGCATTTCGTGCTTTAAATACCAACATTACAGTCTTCCATTCAGCCTTGTTGTTGAAAATTCTTTATAATGAATGTTGCAAGAACTTTTATAAATTATATGTAACCTATTGAATTTGTGCATTTCATGTGACAACCCTTTATGAGTGGAGCGAATAAGTTTGGTTGTGCCCTAGTCACATTTGTTTTTTATGCTAAAAATCCCCATGGATGTTGAATTAAAAAATATCTCCATATGATTAAGTCACCCCATAGGTCCTCTCACCTTGGTTTAGGCAGAGCAATAAGTAGCAAGGATATGCCCATACCCTTTGTCATTTCTTCTCAATCATTTTCTGCATCTGATCCATTCTAGATGCCAAACCCTCCCCTGGCTATCATGACACATCAACAAGTTTTTCATCTTTGTTTTCCATTCTCTTCAAATGTTCAAGGATAGGCATAAGAGGTGTACAAATGAGAACCAACACTTTTCTTGCACCATTACCAAGGATTAAAAATTTGAAGTCCTACTCACTTGTGTTGTTGAGGACTCTTACAGAGAGATGATTGTATAAGTTCATGTTTGAAAAAGTTATTTGCTAATACATTTTAAAGTAATCACAGTTGTATTTTTAGATAAATTTGTCTATGATATTTTATGAATGAAAGTTAGGATTATTTAAGCATTATTTGTTATCTTGCCCATCAATTCTACAACACTCCACTAGGTATGTGCAAGGAATTGATATATTTGATAATCTGACATCTACTAAGTTTATTGCAAAGAGTTGATAATCTTTCATGTTTTGAGCTGGTCTACCATTTTTAATATGAATCTAAAAATTATAGTGTATTTGCTTTCATACATCATCACTAATTTCAGTAAGATATGCTTTCAATATGTATCACTACAAGTTTTTAAATGGTTATCTTCTAGAAGTTTTCTTCTAGTGGTGACTCAAAAAAATCATCTATTTACAAAGAAAAATCAGTGCCCACTTTGAATATCTTAAGCTTTGAGATTTATTTTACTTGAAAAACTGGAAGGATTGAGGTCATGTTTCAAAGTTGACTCATCAATGAAACTTGTCTCACCCCTAAATGTTCATCAAAAAGGAAAGAGACAAATCTAGAGGCCTATTGAAGAGAAAAATGATTATTATTTAATATTATCATATCTCTCTTATTGATTCAAAATCATATAGTCCATTGTATTTTACAAATCCTTATCAACCAGCTAAAGCCCCTCCTAAGTTTGATCCCCCAAGCTTGCCTCATTCACCCCCTCACATCCCTTTGCTAGTTTTTATTGAACCTCCAATTAAACCAATCATGAGGCATAGGGACCTAGATGATAATGAATTTTTGACATTCCACATTCCCAAATTCAGGCCTATAAATTTTGATGACATGGAAGGTTATTTTAATGAAGCCCCAAATTGAGTAAGGAAATGTCTTCCAAAATTTCAAGGTAATAATGCAGTGAATGGTGACCAACACTTGAGATATTTTAAAAATATTATTGAAGATTATGAAGTTGAGCATGAGGATGTGTGCATTAAGTTATTTTTTCACACTTTGGAGGAAGACACTCATGAATTGTTCAATTCTTTTCCCTATGGATGCATTGATTTATAGGATGAAATACAGAGTGTTTTTAGATTTTAGTATGGTGATAGAGTTGATCCAAGGTTCCTTTTGGTTGAGTTTGAAAACATCAATAAGAACTCCAATGATTGCATAAAAGACTTCAACACATCGTTCAAAAAAGATATGATGTGGCTGCCCAGGAACATAAGGCCAAGTCATACATCATGCTTGATAAAATAATGTGATGCCTTTGATAAGAAGTATGTGTATTACTTGTGGGACAAGGCTCCCATGAACCTGTGGTTAACATTAAATATGGCCATCCAAATTGAGAAGAACATAAAGGCTATTGGAAATCCCATGAACAAGTAGGATGATGTAAAATTGGTCAATCTAGAAAAAACACAGTCCACTAAGAATGCCAATCTTGATGAGACAGTTAAGACATTGGCCTCCGCTGTCAAAAAAATGTCCTATAAGCTAGCTAGAGCTAAGAAGGGGATTTCTCATAGGCCTGCAAGTCAAGAGAGAGATAAAAATTCAAACAAAGCACCAAAAAGGCTTGCACATGATAATAGAAATTAGAATATAGGGATTTTGAAAGAAGTGTTTGATCCATTGCATGCCAAAGTGACTGCAGTAAATTTTTATTTAGATAATTATTGGTGTGAAAAATGTTTCCTTCCACATTTTCCTTGTTATACAACTAAACAAATTTCATGCAGATGATCTTGAGTCTATGTTTGATGGTGGTGGTGAGACTATGATGTTCAACTATTAAGACTCTCTATGTAATTTTTCTTCCTCCACAAAAATGATAAATTCTACTAATGTTGATCAATTTTAGAGTGTGGTTAAGAAGGTATTGGAATATGAATTTTATTGTGATGATAATGTGACACAATAAAATGATTTATCCAATAATGATGTATTTTAAGATCTAAAGTGTGTTATAAACAAAGTGTTGCACACGAATGTGGAATTGGGTAACCTCGTTAGGAATATAGATGTTGTTGAGCAACCAACTATTCTTGATGGTGGGTTTAACAATAAAGGAGTTATTTAGAGAATGCCATTCAATGAAGATGGGGTTATATTTTATACCCCTAAATATGAATATTTTTAGACTTATTTCAAGTAGTACTTTGAGTGCACAAATGACATTACTAATCTTGAGGCACTCTTGCTTGGTTCTCATTTTATTTCAGCTGGGAAACAAGCTTATTTATAGAAACTAAAAGAGTACCATTAATATTTTGGCATGGTCTTATCCTAATTTGAGACTATATAGGGAGGATTTGATTCTGTACTTCATCCCATTACATCCTAGTAATAATACCATTATGTAAGTGCAAAAATTTATTTACTTCATCTTGGTTACAAGCTGCTGGAAAAGTTTAAGAAATTCAAGGATGATAAGATTATGGAGCCACAAATTAATGGCATACATTTGAAAATTTTCCTTCATTGAGCCCATGACCATGTATATATTGTATAGTGTATAGTCTTGTTATTTTTTTGTTTCTATTTCCCCTCTACTTTGGGCCTTATTTATACATTTTCCTTTCATGTCCTTGTCATGTGTTCATTTTCAGATCCTCCTGATCTATTTTTCTCATTCTACCTTATTGTATTTAGTCTTCATGGGTCTCTATTGATATAAATTGACTAAGTGCTAACTCTTTGACCCAATGGATTGGCACCTGGTCTTACATTCTAGGACTCTTTGCATACTTGTATGGGGTGTGCATCCCTAGGCAAGAGCCAGTGTTAGTGCCTAAAATAATTGAGCCCTTTTAATGTATAAATTCCTAATTTATTTAGCCCACTTCCTATTTTCAAGTATTCATCAAAGGTCAAGTATCTTGTAGTAGAATAAATAGATTTCCTTTTGATCCTAGAGGTCTTTTCCAAGATAGTGTTTGGGCTCCAAATTCACGTAAATGCTCAAAGAACTTCAAAATTTAGAAATATAGGTTGCAGGTCTAATGGAGTCCATTTGGAATGGGCAATGTCTAGGTTACAATATTTCATGTTAATTTATTGTTTACTATCCTTTGGTCTATCAAAAACCAAGTTGAACTCATGTATGAGCATCTTAAAACCCTTGTTCTAATTGACCTAGCTTAGGCCTTTTGATTTAAATTTAAATTGGCAAGAACCATTTACATGGGAATGCTTTAAATATGCATTGGACTTAGATTAATTTTTATTCTAAAGTTTAGTTGTGTTTATTAACATGACCAAACCTTAGTCTAAAATTCATATTTGGTCCCTTTTATATCCTGTGGCCCTTGGTCTCTTTTATTTATTAACATGGTCTAACTAACGCTTAGTCCCTTTGTTACAAACTTAGCTTAAAGTCCTATCCTAAATCTTCTATCATATTTATTAATACAACAAAACCTTAGGCTAAGACTTTATACTAAGTTATTTATTCCCTAAACTCTAACTTAATTGTTTTCATTATCCACAAGAACCAATCATGTTCGACCTAATGAATCACAATGAAAGAGTTCACATTAACCTAAGGAAAGATGATCTGATGGTGCATGATCAATGCTTAAAATTCAAAAGGACTCAGGACAAGCATGGATGTGATAAGTGTCAACCTTGTAGGGTAAGATTAAAACTTTGAGCATGTTCTCATCAATTTATAGTACATGATAAAATGTGCAGGTTCCAATCAATGGTGCACACTATGTCAAGACTTCAACAAAGCCCTAGGATGAGTGAGAAGGTTACAAGTGTTACCATCATGATAGCCTTGTTAGAGATAAAATAGTACGTACAAAAAATTATTGAACCTTATGGATAGAGCTTAATGAAGTGTGTTTGATCTATGAAAATAAGATCAAAGGTACGAGATGAAGGTAGACATTTCAATGGAACTCAAAACAAATATAAAGGTAATAAGTGGCAATCCCATAACTCATGATTAAAGCTCAAACAAATTTCAAATATCTAATGATGTGAGCAAAGAGTTGATAGTTCAATAGGGCTAGAGATCTAACAAGAAACTACCACATGGTGTGAAAGCGTTCAAGTAATCAATACTATTTGTAAGGTACACAAAGAACTTGTGGAACTACCAAGTGTTAAGATCTCAAAATCCCAAATCATGATCAATGGCCCACAATGAAATCAAGGCCTAGAGACTTCTTAAAAGTATCAATGGTGCCTATTTAATCTATCTTTAATATGGCACTAGAGGGAGACATGTGTCTAAGCAATGTTGGAATGGCCAATGAAAAGGACACATATCTAGGGAGGGTCCCGACTGCTTATGATAGTGAAAAATGGAACTCATATGAATAACCAAATTAGAGGGCCCAACCCAAGAACTCACAATGAATGGAAAGGTTCCACATGGCACACTATATATGTTTCATCACACTAAGATATATCTTGAGCACCTGAGACTAGTCAAAAAGTGACACATGTCTAGATTGGAGCCAATTAAATAGCCTAGTTAGATCCGATGTGGTGTGACATGTGATAATATGTGGAAATATTTAGTTTTATAGATAAAATTGATAGTTCCTTCATGGATGGGTAATAATTCAAAGTATAGAAGAAGTTTTGGAAGCCACTCCAAAGCATATTTTCCGAATGGTCAAGGATCATTTTTTGCCTATACCACAACCGAAGCATTCTCGTGCCATCATTGCAAGAGAAAGTTATTCTATGGTGTGTATAAGAGGAAAGGTACTTATCCAGGATGTTCCAACTATGAAAGTAAATGGTCAAGGGCATCTATAGGAAGTTACACATGAGGATAAAGTTTGTTTGGTCTCCACCACAAAATTTCACCTTTTAGATCATGTAAAAAGGCATCTCCAGTCAAGAAATCAAAGGGTTTGTTGTAAATATTCATTATTCCTTGTAATGTCAGTTAGAGAAATGAATTTTCTTACAACTGGATGAATGTTTTAGGCATGGAAATTATTATTTTCTAGTTGGGAGCATCTTGGTGGAATTTGGAGGCTTGTTTTGCAATTTTGTAAATTGTAACCCATAGTCCTAGTTTTGAAAAGGGTGAAAAACGTATAAATATGAGGTTTTATCCTCTATTTAAGCAGTCATTGTTGTTGGTTGTTCATTTTCTCTAAGTAAAGGCTCTTCTAGATTTTGGGATCATTGTTGTGTGCATTTTGTCTCTCTTGCTAAGGTGGTTATAGATGTACAACCATTAACAATATCTGAGAGCATGTTTATATGAATCCCCTATCCACCATGGAGCAAATCCACCAGGTTTGTCCCCATGATAGCATTTTGAAATGTTGATGTAAGTAAGATATCTTTTCAAGATAATGGAAAATACTTGTGGTTCTTGCTATTTCCTTTTGATGAAGTACAATGATGTGTTTTACAAATGTTGTTGATTGGACATCTTGTTCTATGCTCATTATTAGTTATCATCTTGAGCTTAGATATATATTATAAATCCATTTCTAAATTATGTTTGGAGATATGTGGTTGAATAACTTGTTATGGCACCCTAGGTTTATGGATTCAATAGGAAAAACTATTTGAGATTCTAGTTTTAGTGTATGTTCTAGGGTTTCAAGAATCATTTAGGTGTTTGAATTGTATTGGCACTAACGGATGCAAATCACTCCTGGTAGTTCCCATTAGCTTATATGTTAATCTTTGATGTCTTTGTAATAAGTGATGTCATGAATGTTTCAAGAATCCCTATTGTTTGAAAACCACCAGCACATCACCCTCTATTTATTACTATCAACCTATCTTACCCTGTCCTACCCTACAAATAATACACCCTTATTACATATAATAAGTGTTATTTTCCTATAAATACATAAGATATTTCTTATATAACATGTGTTTCCATCTTGTGCTTTAAATACTAGCATTGCAGTCTTCTATTCTACCTTGTTGAAAATTCTTTAGAATGAAGGTTGTAAGCACTTTTATATCTGTCTTCAATAGCTTATATGTGACCTAATGCATTTTTGCATTCCATGTGTTAACCCTTCTTGGGTGGAGTGAACAAGTTTGGTTGTGCCCTTGTTCTTTGTGCTAAAAATCCACATAGAGGTTGAATTGTAAAATCTTTCCATGTGAACAAGCTACCCCATAATTCCTCTCAACTTGGTTTAGGTAGAGCCAAAATTAATAGAGAGATGACCATACCCTATGTCAGTGCCTCTCATTCATTTTCTACATATGATCCATTCTAGATTCTAAACCCTCCCTCGACTATAATGACACATCAACTGGTTTTTCATCTTTATTTGCCATTTTCTTCAATTGTGCAAGGTTGAGCATAATAGGTGTACAACTAGAAACTAACAAGCTCATCAATAGAAATTTTATTGATGATTCCTTCCTCACTCTCATGAGAAAGAAGATTCCTTCAAAGAGGTGTGTTTCTACCTTGAATTTTTTTGTAAAGCCTAAGGATATAATTTTCAATGAGCTAAAACCCAATGTTACAAACATAACATAATGCCTTTCATGCAAATCTAGTTCAAGGAGAAGATCATGTGGACTAATGGGGGCAGCCTCAAGGTCAGTTTGTATATGATTATGGAGGAACTAGCTATGCTTTGACTACATAAGAAGAATCTACTCCTTACATGATAGTAGAAGAAGCATGTCCCAACCAAAGGGATAATCATGGAGAAGGCATCAGCCCAAGTGTGGGGATGAAAAATTTTCAAGAAAAGGATGATTTTATGTTGACTCAAGGCATGTCAATTAAAGCTAATAAAAGGTCCAAGAAGAGAGCCTTGAGAGAAGGCTAGGAGCCATGAATAGTTCCAAGTGATGCCTTTCCAAGGCCACAAAATTTCAATCAAAGTGATGCACCTTCTACAAGCCATGTTCCTCAACAAAATTAGAATGTAAATGTAGCTACCAAAATTGCAAAAAAGTAGGCAACAATACCTTTATTACCATAAAAAATGTAGGAGAAAGTGAATACTCCATCTCTAAATATTATGGAATCATTAAAGAGTACTAAGACAAGCATATCCCTTTAGGAGGTTCTACATATCCCTAGTCAAAAGGAGCTTTTGCAATCCTAAATATTATAATTTGAAGAGGTTCTAAATAAAAATCACTTCTTCAAATTATTGTGATTCATTAGGCTTGAGATCCTTCCAGTATGAGTCACAACTTTGAAAATAATTATTATAAAAGAGAAAACACTGCCCAATCATTTGTACACACTTTAATAAAATCATGAATATATAATTTGAATGCAGAGATCAATATTCTAGAGAATACATGTAGTGCATTTTCAATCCAAATCATAAAACTTTGCAAACATATGAACCCCATTCAATTGTAAAGGTTGTTTTTTATGAGTCCTCTTTTACATTGGGAATTTAAATATACCTACTAAAACCATCCATAACTTAGTATAATCTTTGACATGTGATAGCCTCCAACATTTCATCAGTGAATGGAGTTTGAAACGGATCATTCATGCAAGCAACATTCAATGCCCAATTAATACCCCAATATTTTATTTCTCTAGTACACTATGATTGTGATCCAGTATGGTTATGGGTGCCATCAAACCCTCTTATTGTGTTTTGATATGGTTGTGGAAGTCATCAAACCCTCTTGTTGTGATCTAGAAGGGTTGTGGGATCCTTCAAACATTCTTAGTTGTGGGTTCATTGTTTAAACCCCTCTCTTGGTTGTGGGATCAGTTATCAAAACTCTCACTTGTTTGGTTCATAGCTCTAGCTTCAAAAGTTTTTATCCTAATCAATTAAAAAATAAATGTATTATTACTATAATATAATAAAATATTATAAATATATATAGTATTATACGAGGTTTGTAACTTGTAGGGTGGTGGCATATTTGATTAACCATTTTCTAATGTCAATTGTAAATGAGGACTTCATGACATCTTATTTAATTGTGACATGGCTCCACATTAGATGTGTAGCTTGAATCAACATTGCACTATAATTGATATGTGAACAAGGCATTAAGATCTACGAGTTTGTCTTTTAGCTTCCAATCATCCATATTTCCAGTATATTGAAACCTATATAAATTACCTCCAATGTAATAACATAAACTAGAGGGACCATATCATATGCATGCCCTAACTTCAGGTAGTTGTTGAATTTACATAACCCACAACCATTACAAAGGTGTTTGTAGCTTACAAGGTGGTGTAACCTTTTATTGATTATTGTTTATTTTATTACAGAAGGACTCCACGTTTGATGTGTAGATCGAATCGACAATCCAATATCAATGATGTGGGAGTAATACATTGAAGTTGTTGAGTCTACTTTGTTGCTTTCATTGGAATTGAAAATAAAATAATTACTTAAAAAACTCAAAAAATAAACATACATCATTTCTGATGTAACTTGCACCTTTATGACCATTGCAAATTTTAAGACTTTCACAACTTAATTTGGAATAATAAAATTGACTTAACTGACTTGACCTAATATAAGATGAGCCATACATTATTAAAAGTTCCCTTTAATTTAACTTGATATAATATATTTAATGTAAACCATATATTATTAATAGTTCCAATTAAATGTGGCCATCTTCCATTTAGTTCACTGCCATTGGAAATATCGTGAAACCAATGAAGACTTCGATCGTGTGAAAAGAAGTAACAGCTATTAATTATAATGTGGCATTTAATACACATAAATAAAGCTCTCTTGTGCTTTTGTAGACACCTCATTATCATTCATTCACTTCCCTTGTTTGGATTCTCTCTTCCAACCATTTAAGCCATGGAAAGAACTTTGGCTTTGGCTTTGGCTTTGGCTTTGACTGGATTAAGTACAAGGCACGAGCGTGTTGACATATAAAAACCCATCTGACCACCTACCGTGAGGACAAAAATTTGGTGTCATGTGGATTGATTCGATGGAAATTTCTTTTCCTACGTTGAACATTCTTTTATCTTTTTCAGCGGTCTTCATCAGGGTTAAGTTTTAACTCTAATGAGGTAAGGCTACCTAAATTAATTAATTTCTTTTGATATTTCAAACTTTGTTTTCTAATAAATTAGCTTGCCTCAAAATCAATGGGTGTAAGTCTAATAGCTTTTGCTTTATATGTTTTGGTTGATGGGGTGTTTGCTTATCTTATTTCTCACATAGAAAATCAAGTATTTATCAACCTGATATGGTTATTCCTCATTGCTCCTCTCAGTGCATCAATGTAAATTTTGTTGATGATACCTTCCTCACTCTCATAAGCAAGAATATTCTTTCAAAGAGGTACTTTGATACCTTGAATTTTTTTTCAAAGCCTTGAGATCTAATTTTCAATGAGTTAAAACCCAATGTTACAGACATAACATGATGTCTTTTCCTAAATGACTTCATCATTATCAGTGTAAGTGGATACAAAAAGGAGAGAGATTTAAATTACTTGGGAATTCTTTTGCTTTTGATAACTCTCCTTCATATATTAGCAACATGTCATTGATAGAGTGAAAAACAATGTTTCATATTAGATTTCCAAACCCGTTTCTTTAGGCAGTAAATTTTAGGTTTGTACCAAAATCCTTGCAACCACTCAAGTTTACTACTCCTCAAATTGGACCCTATCGAAATAATCATATGATAAATTAGCAAATGTTCTTATAGAATTTTTTTGGACCAATGCTAAGAAAATAAGAGGCTATCACAAGGTTGCTTGAGACATATGTTGCTTTATTCATGATAAAGAAGGAATGGGCATCATTGATGTCTATAGACAAAGTATTGCCCTTTGGTCAAAGTGGGTGGTTAGATAAATTGAAGGTAACAAGCCTTAGAAAATACTTTTAAAGTATTGCATCTATAGATGTACCTCCTATGGTAAAAGTAATTGGTAAAACATTAGTTTACACACTCTGTTAATTACCATTGTCCTTGTCAGGATATAAGGCTCTTTTGTATCTAAGAGCATTTGGAAAGATTTATAAGCTATGATTCATTTTTTGAAATGGGTTGTTGTTAGATATCACAATGGTCTTTCCTTTAACAACCATAATATCTAGTGGTCCCCTATAATGAGCAAGACAAAATCTACATCTATTTAAAAAAAACATTCACACTATTAAGGATTTGAATTCTTATTGATATTGGATTGCATGAAATCTATCAGAAGATGAATATATAAGGTAATTAATATGGACTTACCTTCCATTTTACATATCCAAGAGTTGATGTCTGATGTCATGCTACATAAAAAGGTTTTACAAACTCCATGTGCATGGTATAAGGACTAGAGGTGGAACTATGGCATTCAATTTAGAAATTATTCTACTAGTCTCATTTATCAAATAATGATCCCATTCTCTTCTACTCTAGACAAGTCAAATAGGTCTTAGATTTAAATTCTTCACCCACAACTTGGTTTATTAGACTTAAAAAAATGGAATGCCAGGCTTGAGCCTAAGCTCACACATTTTATCTAGTGTTTGATATATGAAGGCCTTCCTATTGGGGATTGCCTTTTACACAATATAATTTTTTGACCTAGATGTTTGGCCTACTCGAGACTAAAGTACTTTAAATATCTCTTTTAGATGTGTTTATGAGCTTAATCTTCCTAGAAATGGATCCAAAACATTTTCCAACCATTTTACGGAAAACCCTTCTCTTGGCACTTGGTTTTTTTTAGGGATAGAAGCTCAATCGTTGGCTTATATTTATTTTATATAGAACTTTTTCAAATCTATTATTTTATTTTAGCTATATAAATTTAGGAATTTAGATATTTTTAAGCATAAATAATCATCTTCATAATTTTTAATTAATGACAAAAGGTGATTGTTATTGTTGATAAAATTTCACCTCAGTACAATTTGTTCAACCATTTACATAGAGAGCTAAATAGTAGTTGAAAGAATAAGTCATTTCAGAGGTCCAAAATTACAAGTTAAAGAGGCTAAAGTGTTTTGGGTCCATTTTAGTGTATGTCAGGTTCTCCACAAGTCCAGTTTTGGCCTCTCATAAACCTGAGTTACTCCTCAATACCATGTCGGGTTCTCTGAATGACTCAACTTATAAAATTTTTATGAGTGGAAGTAATCTGGGTTTATGAACCCAAATTACTCCTTCCAATGCTTAAATTGCTTTATAAGTAGAAATTCTTATAACTTCAGGTTTTCCAAGGAACAAGTCTTAAATTACTTTATAAGTAGTAAAAATGAGAGGTCCAAAGTGAGTAAGTAATAAGGCTTAGAAAACCCAAAATGGTCTTAATAATGCCTCTCAGAAGTGGCCCTTTGGAACTTTTCTAAAGGGCCTTTCTTTCCTTGTTCCCCTCAAGTGTCCCTTTAGAATTTTTCCAAAGGGCACTTTTCTTTCTAAGTGACCCTTCAAAAAAGTTCTAAAGGGCACTTTTCTTCCCAAGTGACCCTTCAGACTTTTCTAAAGCGGACTTTGTTGTACAAGTGATCCTTCAAAAAAGTTTTGAAGGGCACTTTTCTTCCCAAGTGACCCTTTAGAATTTTTCAAAGGGCACTTTATCTTTGGAAATGCCCTTCAAAAAAGTCTAGAAGGGTCATTTCCTTTGGAAATGCCCTTCAAAATTTTACGAAGGGACCCTGTGCCTTCCCCAAGTGTCCTTCAAAACTTTTTTGAAGGACACTTTCCCAAGTGACCTTCGAGAAAAGTTCCCAAAAGAACTAGTTGTTGCCTTTTGGGCCAAATTCTCAAAAGATTTCCTTCGAATAAATTGTTTGAAGGAATTACTTTGGGAAAATTTCTCAAAACATAAACCTGACCTAATGAATCCCCATGATGTGCCATATGTTATCAAGTTTAATAGAAACAACTAGCCATTGGGGTGCAAATATGACATACCATAGGATGTCAAATTTAGGGTAGCCAACTAGCCATTGGGATTCAAATATGACGTGTCATAGGACATCAAATTCATGCCTAAAGTCTTCAAGCAAAGAGTAAATCCATTTATAGAACCTGACAGGGTCTTAAGTAAAGCAACATCAGGTTTTCAAAATAGCTTTGCTTATGACTTCTATAAGCAAAAGCAATCAAAAGACCCAAAAGGGTAGAGATAGTGAAAACTGGGTTTTCAAACAAGGTTTGCTTATGACTTTTACAAGTAGAAGCAATCAAAGAACCCGAAGAAGCAAGTAAGAAGTAAAGTCACTAGGAAAACTTGAATGGGTTTGCAATATAAAATGTGAGAGCTTTTAAGAAGAGTCTAAGGTTTTTAGTAGTGATATGAGCCATTTCTTATGGAGGGTCATCTCACCACTGGTTCTATAGTAGTCATGATCATTTCAAGAGGGTGAATCAAAGAGAAGGACAAACTCTAATTGGATGAGAGAACAACTAAAATTAGTTTCACCAAGATGGTGACTACAAACCATTTTAGAGGATTCTTTTTTGGCACCGAAGAGCTCTCTTTTCTCTCCCTTGTTTTCTATAAATAGGAATCTTTGGCTTTTGTTTTATCATTGATAGATAGTATGGCGAAGCCCTACTGGAATGTTTTGCCATTTTCTTGCCTTTGACCAAAGAAGCATAAGTCTGTTTTCTTTCTAATTTTTAGACATTTGCCTAGGTATGCAAGAGACATAGAGTGACAACAAGTGATGTTTTATCCTTCTATTCTCTATCCTTCATGTTTTTAAGCAAAGATTTGATCCAATAAGTCATGTATAGTGTATTTTAGTTGTATGAGATTTTGCACATGTGTAACCCTGTTATGGACTATACAAGTTGTCTTTTCCAGTTATTTACCTTGTGTGATCTCATTCATTTTATCTCTACATTGAAATACTTAGGTTGGAATCTTCTAGAACTTGAGTTATAGACTATATTTTACTATATTGTGCATAAGTATAGGGCATACATGTGGATACTTATTTTTGGTGTATCACCATCTTAGACTAGGCTTTTCATTTATGAAAACATCTGACTCTTTTCACTCATATAAACTAGTTCAGCATTTTTATTGCACAAAAAGCTAATACAGAGAGCTAGCCCTTTCAACCTAGAGGTTCATTTCTAGTTATAGGCACGCACACGGGCTTGGAAATGTCCCAACATTGTCTAAATTTGGAGGAGGCCTAAACAACCCTCTTCTAGGGTGTAAGATTTGGAGACAATGGTTATGGCATGCCCGGTGGGACCTGAATTATTGCTAAGTCAAGGTGAATGTTGGTCTTGATAGGCCTAAGTAATAGAAATACCCCTAACCCAACATTTGGTGACTCCAAAAGGGTTTGAATCCCTATTTCTAGACCAAGTTTTATACATTATCCTACATGGTCCTCACAAGGTCCTTAAGATTTTTTGACCAAGCCCCTTCAGTTGAAGCTTTTCCTGAGGAACAATGCCCTAAACCACTCCTAGCCATATTAAATCCTTGGCAATGAGGTTTTGGGGAATAAGTAAAATATGTTAAAGAAGTTCAAGGAGATTAGTAAGTTGAAGAAGAAGAATAAATAGAGGATCATATGGGAAGAAGATAAATGGGAGAAAGGGGAGAGATAGATAGACATCAACCTTTCCCTACTTTTAATACCCAAAACCCAATAGAGCATCTTGCATATGACCCCATCCCTCCAAATACTACCAAAAATCTTCCTATTTTTAATGGAGAGGGTCTTATTACCCCATCTAAACATATTTGAGACATCTCTATTTTTTTTAATTTCCATAATGTTACTAGGGCCAACATAGCCATTAGGCTACTTGCTATGTCTTTAAAAGGAAAAGCACTTAACTAGTA
The DNA here is from genome assembly GCA_037957365.1 of Torreya grandis. Classification (NCBI taxonomy): domain Eukaryota; kingdom Viridiplantae; phylum Streptophyta; class Pinopsida; order Cupressales; family Taxaceae; genus Torreya; species Torreya grandis. Next base: position 1,158,630 of record JARHVA010001515.1, read on the forward strand.
TAGAATGTTGGAAGGGGGCTGCATTATAAGTTGGGATGATTTTGGAGACCTATTGCTAACAAGATTAAAAATTAAGAGTGATCATGCTTCCCTAATACATCATCTGAATTTAATAAGAAGAGGTCCAAATGAATCCATAGGAGATTTCAATAAGAGATTTTAAAGAAAATGGTATAGGCTACCACCAATCATGAGACCTCTTCCTAGCTTTGTGTTCCCAATATACCTCAAAGGGATTGGTACGATGTTGTTGTTATATTGCATTCAATGGGAGGATTCACTCTTCTAGGTGCATATGAGCTATCAATTGAGGTTGAGAATAGCTTAATTCAGGCTGGAAGACTCCCTCCAAGAGTTTCCATGCCTTTCTTATCCCATAAGTTGGTTAAAGCTCCAAGCATGTCTCAGGTTCCCAATGCCAATGTGAAGCCAAGAGCCTTTCCCAAGAAGGTGGATAACATTGTGGACAAGGATGAAGAAATCAAATCTTTGAGAGCTCAACTTAAGCAAGCTCAATATCAGGCAAGTTCTAATCCTAATGCACAATACTATCTTCAACAAGGATATAGAGCTCCATCTTAATACAATTATCAAGGGAGAGGACAAAATCAACAAGGTTAAAATAGGCAGCCCAATGCATATAATCCAAATTCTACTCCTCTCGTGAAGGTTTTTGTTCCATTTCATGCAAATCTAGTTCAAGGAGAAGATCATGTGGACCAATGGGGGCAGCCTCAAGGTCAGTTTGTATATGATGATGGAGGAACCAGCTATGCTTTTACTACATAAGAAGAATCTACTCCTTACATGACAGTAGTAGAAGCATGTCCCAACCAAAGGGATAATCATGGAGAAGGCATCAGCCCAAGTGTGGGGATGAAAGAATTTCAAGAAAAGGATGATTTTGTGTTAACTCAAGGCATGTCAATTACATCTAATAAAAGGTCCAAGAAGAGAGCCTTTAGAGAAGGCTAGGAGCCATGAATAGTTCAAAGTGATGCCTTTCCAAGGCCACAAAATTACAATCAAAGTGATGCACCTTCTACAAGCCATGTTCCTCAACAAAATTAGAATGTAAATGTAGTTGCCAAAATTGCAAAATAGTAGGCAACAACACCTTTATTACCATAAAAATTTTAGGAGAAAGTGAATACTCCATCTCTAAATATTATGGAATAATTAAAGATTACTAAGACAAGCATATCCCTTTGGGAGGTTCTACATATCCCTAGTCAAAAGGAGCTTTTGTAAGAGCAGTTAGCAAGCATGCAGGTGGCTCCTCAATCTTCAAGGCATCATAGTGTGGATCTCACAAATTCTCCAAATCATCTTGTGGAACCTTCCACTAAAGTTTAAAATCCTCCACCCTTATACCTCACACTCATTATAGGAGATAAGTTGGTCCACAATTGTATTGTGGATAATGGAGCAAGCACTATTGTTATGCCTAAAGTAGTGGCTGATAAGATAGGTTTGAATTATGATCCACATAGTAAAGGCATGTTGCAGCTAGATGGAAATCCAACCAAGATGGTAGGATTGGTCAAAGGTTTGAATGTGTTTTTACATGGCTGCCCAAGCTTCCCTGTCATGCAAGATATTGTGGTGATGGACCTTCTAGTACACTTTGCTATATGCTTGTCTAGGGACTTTATAGCCAAGATAGGAGGATACCTTTCTTCTGATTGGTCCTTTCTAGCTTTCATGACTAGGTATGGAACAAAGGTAACCATAAGGACTCAACCCTTAGCAAGGTTCTACATTAAGCCATACTTAGAGACAATGACATATCAAAACTATATAATAAGTAAGGAGGAAGAGGCAGTCTTGAATAGTGAAACATATTCTCCTCTTGAAGGTATTTTTGACCTCTATATTGACTTGTACAACACTAAAACACATAGCCTTGACCTTACACTTTCATTGACGAAACTGATTTGGGAGTTTACTGAATGCACGAGGAAAATATCCCAATTCTCTCACTCAGCAATGAAGATCATGAACTTGATGGCATGTGGGAAATGTTATTTGATGGTTTAAGGAGAAAAGTAGGTGTAGGAGATGGTGTCATGTTGGTTTCCCCATCAGATAATCATTACTACTCTTATTATAGGTTTCATTTCAGTTGTACTTGTAACATGGCAAAATATGAATTCTTAGTTCATGGTCTCCAATGGGCAAAGAAGAGAGGAATAAAGCTTTTGAAAGTCTATGAAGATAGTGATCTATTCATTCATCAAGTGAGAATTCAAGTTACAGCCAAGAACCCTTTGCTCAAGTCCTATAAGCATAGGGTATGGAATCTACTTGAGGATTTTGATGCCTTCAACATTCAGCCCATACCAGGAGACTTGAACAAACACGCTGATGGACTAGCTATAATAGGATCACATTTTAATTGAGCTACCAAAATTGAACAAGAGAAATATCAATCTCATACCAAGATCATTGTGAGACATTCCAATCTAGATAATGAAGTGTCATGGCAAGTGTTTGAAAGTGATGAACACATTACACACTTTTTTCAAAATGAGCCAGGTTTCTTTTCAAGTAATCAAAATAAGTTACATGATCATTATGAAGAGCAGATAATACAACTCAAGACAAATAAAATTCCTAAAGGTATAATTACCTTAGAGAGTGTCTTCAATGAGCATGATCAAAATAAAAACCAAAGAATGAGCAAGCCAATAAAAAAATAGAACTATGAGAGAGTTCTAATTTTCAAGGAAATTCTTTTGAAGATTGACAGGGCTTGTTCTTAGCTAGAAAGGAAAGATTTGATTGCATTATGAAAAGAGTTTCATTACATCTTTGCCTAGGAATACAAGGACTTGAAGGGCTTCAACCCAAGTCTAGCTCATCACACCATTGAGTTGGAGCATGGAGCTAAACCGATGATACAAAAGAAAAGGTCTATCAACCCCAAGGTAGAAGAACTCATGAAGAAAGAGCTAACCAAATTGATTGAGTCTAGGATTATATTTCTTATCAAGCACTCAACTTGTGTATCCAACCTTGTGCTAGTTAGAAATAAGAATGGAGAAATTAGACTTTGTGTGGATTTTCATGATCTAAACATAGTGTCTCTCAAGGATCATTACCCACTCCCTTTCATAGAAAAAGTTTTACAAGTTCTTGATGTTTCTCCCTTATTGATGGTTATTTAGGTTGTAATCAAATATTGGTAAATGAAGGGGATCAATTCAAGATATCCTTCACCACCAAGTGGGGGACCTTTCCCTATAAAAAGATTCCATTCGGTTTATCTAATGTTGGATCTACATTTCAAAGGGTAATAGACATGGCTTTCAAAGGTTTGATCAATAATTTTTTACTTGTTTACCTTGATGATATAAGCATTTTTTCAAAAGATGATGCTAATCATATGGGACATCTAAAGCAAGTGTTTGAGAAGTGTAGAGAGTATGGCATATCCCTCAATCTAAAGAAATGCATCTTCATTGTCCATGAAGATAAGCTTTTAGGTCATGTTGTTTCAAAAGAAGGCGTATCTATTGACCCCAAAAGGATTGAAGTTATTCTAGGCTTGTCTTTGCTTCAACACAAGAAAGGGATGAAAATTTTCTTGGGAAAATTAAACTTTGTAATAAGGTTTATCCCAAACTTTGAAACTATGGTAAAGCATATCATAACCATGCTAAAAAAGAACCGAGTTTTTACTTGGACAAAGGAAGGTAAATGCATCTTTGAGGCAATCAAGCAAGAAATTACAGCCTCTCCCACTCTCTTAAATCCAAATTTTTCTAAAGATTTCATTATTTATACTTTTGATAACCTTGACACTATCTCAGCTATGATTATGAAAAAGAATGATGAAGATGTTGAACAACCAATTGCTTTCTTCAACCAAGGCTTAGAAGACTACGAAGTGAGATATTCTTTTATTAAGAAGTAAGCTTTAACCATTATTAGAGGTTTGAAAAAGTTTAGGCATATGCTTTCCAACAACATGATCCATGTCATGGTCTCCCATCCTAACACTAAAGAGTTTCTCCTAATCAGGGATCTCAATGAGAAGAGAGTTGGATGGATCGTGAAGGTGATGGAATATGACATTGACATCAAGGTAACAAGCCTAGTAAGAGGAAGAGGTTTATGTGAGCACATAGCATCTAACTTTCAAGAGCCAAAATAGCAATCCTTGGTAAATCAAGTTCAAGACCAGCTAGCTGATCAAATGCAAAATCAAAGTTGGACACAAGACATCATTGGTTTTATTAAAAATGGTGAGTGTCCCAATGGCTTGAACAAATGTCAAAGAAGGTATTTTAGGCTGCAAGCCATTTCTTATTATCTTATGGATGGCATTATATTTAAGAAGTATGTGAGAATTATGTTGCTAAGATGCATTAACAATGACAAATTTGATATGCTACTAGAAAGGTTCCATAATGGTGCAGATGGTGGTCACATCTCTCCTAGAACAACAACTAGAAAAATAATGAGAGCTAGTTACTATTGGCCTAGTCTTTTTAAGGACTATTTTCATTTTTCTAAGGTTTGTCCTCAATGTGCTTTTTTGGTTGGAAAACAAAAGCTTGTTGTCCTTCCATTGAATCCTATCCAAGTGGACAAGCCTTTCATGAAATGGGGCCTTGACTTCATTGGCATGATTAACCCTCCATCAAGTGTTGGACATAAATGGATATTGACTACTACAGACTACTTGACAAGATGGGTAGAGGCTATTACTTTGAAGGAAGTAAATGAAAATGCCATATTGGAATTATATGACAACATTATAACAATATTTTGAGCTCCTCATGTCATCATCTTAGATAATGCACTTGCTTTCATAAGTGCTAAAACTTTTGATTGGGCAGCAAAGAGTGGAGTTCATTTGAGAACCTCATCCAACTACTACCCTTAAGGTAATGGATTGGTTGAGTCTACCAACAAGAACCTCATCAATATCATCAAGAGGATGTTGGAAACTAATCAAAGATCATAACATATAAAGCTGAAGATAGCCTTATGGGCAAACATAATCACTCCCAAGAAGTCAATTGGCAATTCTCCCTTTGTACTTGTCTATGGGAGAGAAGCTAGGCTATCCATATAACAAGAGCTCCCTACCTTGGAACTTGCACAATAGCTATAATTACTTGAAAACACTCCCATGGAGGTTAGATTGATATAATTAATTCAACTTCAAGAGGAAAGAGATGATGCACACAAAGATTTGGAACACCATCAAGTTCTCACGAAGAAATCCTTTGACAAAAGGGCAAGGGAAAGAGTGTTCAAAGAAGGTGACTTTGTCTTGAAATGGGATGAAGATAGAGAAAAACCAAATAAACATACAAATTTTTATACCTTGTGGAGTGGTCCTTACATCATCAACAAGTGCAAGCAAAGAAACTCCTTTCAACTGTCCAAAATGGATGGAGAAGAGCTGCCAGTTCCAATGAATAGAATCCATTTAAAGCCTTACTTTTGAACCTTGATGGAAATGTCTTGCATATAATTTATTTTGGTGTGTTTCCTTTGTTGTGTTTATTTTCCCTAAGTTTTTTGTATCACAGGTGTGTTTTCCTTCCCTATGTTTGGTGTGTCTCTGCCTTGTGTGTGTAATCAACCCAGCTAGTGTGTTTTTGAACCAAAGCTTGTTTAGTTCTCTTTGAAGTGCCTATATACATGAATTCATGCCTAATGAAAGTATTTAGGTGACTAGTATTTGATCTTTTAGGCATGCCTCCCTTTAGAATCTGTAAGAATGTTGACCAAATTTCACCTCAATATAATTATTCAACCATTTTCATGGAGATCTGAATAACAGTTGTAAGAACAAGTCATTTCAGAGGTCCAAAATTGTATGTCAAAGAGGCTAAAGTGTTTTGGCTCCATTGTAGTGTATGTTAGGTTCTCCACAAGTCAAGTCTTGGCCTCTCATAAACATGAGTTACTCCTCAAGACTAGGTCAAGTTCTTTAAATGACTCAACTTATAAAAATGTCATGAGTAGAAGTAATCTAGGTTTACGAACCTGAATTACTCCTTTCAATGCTTTGTGGCTTTTCAATGATGCATGAATTCAGGTTTTCCAAAGAGCAAGTCTTAAATTACTTTATAAGTAGTGAGCAATGAGAGGTCCAAAGTGAGTAAGTAATAGCGATTAGAAAATCCAAAATGGTCTTTTAATCCCTCTTAGAAGAGGCCCTTCAAAACTTTTTTGAAGGGCCTTTCTTGCCTTGTTCCCCCCAAGTTTCCCTTCAAAACTTTTCTGAAGGGTACTTTTCTTTTTAAGTGACACTTCAAAAAAGTTTGGAAGGGCACTTTTCTTCTGAAGTGACCCTTTAGAATTTTTTGAAGGGCACTTTGTTGTCCATAAAAACCTTCAAATTTTTTTTGAAGGGCACTTTTCTTCCTAAGTGACCCTTTGAACTTTTTCAAAGGGCACTTTGTTTTTGGAAATGCCCTTCGAAAAATTTCCAAAGGGCCATTTCCTTTGGAATTTTTTGAAGGGACCCTGTGCGTTCCCCAAGTATCCTTCAAGAAAAGTTCTCAAAGGAACTAGCCATTGCCTTTCGAGAAAAATCCCCAAAAGAATTCCTTCAAAAAAAATTTCCAAAGGAATTAATTCAATAAAATTACCCAAAACATAAACCCAACCTGATGGATCCCTAGTACATGCCATAGGATGTCAAGTTTAATACAACCCACTAGCCATTGGGGTGTAAAGACGACGTGTTGTAGGACATCAAATTCAAGGTGGCCAACTAGCCATTGGGAATCAAAGATGAAATGTTGTAGGATGTCAAATTCATGCCTAAAGTATTCTAGCAAAGAGTAAAGCCATTCAGAGAACTCGATAGGGTCTTAAGTAAAGCAAAATTAGGTTTTCAAAAGAGCTTTGCTTATGACTTTTAAAAGCAAAAGCAATCAAAAAACCCAAAAGAGTAGAAATAGTGCAAGTCAAGTTTTCAAACAAGCTTTGATTATGACTTTCACAAGTAGAAGAAATCAAAGAACTCAAATAAGTAAGTAAAGTCACTTGGAAAACTTGAATGGGTTTGTAGTGCAAAATGTGGGAGATTTTAGGAAGAATCTAAGGTTCATAGCAATGATCTGAGCCATTTATTATGGAGGGTCATCTCACCATTGATTTTATAGTGATCCTGGTCATTTAGAGAGGGCGAAACAAAGAGAAAGACAAACTCCAACTAAATGAGAGAATAGTTGGAATCATTTTCAGCAGGATGGTGACTGCAAACCATTTTGGAGGCTTCTATTTTGGCACCCAAGATCTCTCTCTTCTATCCCTTTTTTTCTATAAATAGGACCCTTTGTCTTTTGTTTTATCATCAACAGATAGTATGGTGAAGCCTTGCTAGAATGTTTTGCCATTTTCTTACCTTTGAACAAAGAAGCATAAGTCTATTTTCTTTCTATGTTCTAGACATTTGTCTGGGCATGCAAGAGACACAGAGTCACAAAAAGTGATGGTTTATCCTTCTGTTCTCTATCCTTCATGTTTTTGATCAAATATTTGATCCAATAAGGCATGCATAGTGCATTCTCACTGTTTGATACTTTGTACATGTGTAACCCTTTTTTTGGACTATACATGTTGTCTTTTCTAGTTATTTACCTTATGGGATCTTATTAATTTTATCTCTACATTTAAATAATTAGGTTGAAATCTTCTATAAATTGAGTTATACACTATATTTTACTGTATTATGCATAAGTATATGTTGGGAAATAACGGAAGCACACAATTGATTATCAAGCAACTTAATATGCAAAAATTAACCAGAATACACAAGTAACTAGAATTTAGAAATAACACAGAATATGAGAGACAATACACAACTTGTATTAAAAATCTTCCAGAAGGAAATACAACAAAAAATATTGCCACAGTTCCTCTTCCTTACATGCCTCTAGGGCTCCCACACCTCTAGGGCATAAACAGTAAATCTTCCCTCAAAGCTCTCTCTCTTACAGTCACAACACACAACTCAAACACAGAGTTGGTGTTCACCTCCAACCAGCCAGTATCCACTACTGCCAGTACTCCAGTGCTCCATGCACTCCACAAGTGCTCCACACACTCCACAATTACACAATCATACTTTAAGTAGATCTCCCCTGAACTGCAACAACCTGCAACCCAACTGATCTCACTTATGGAAGGATCTTCCTTGCCTTCCTCTTTGCTCTCTTTCTGAGTACACACTGTACTCCAAGTAGATCCTACCTGATATTGCTCCCTATTGTGTTCCTGTCCTCTCTGATCTTGCACACCTACAAATCAATCTCATTCTGAACACCTGCAAACCTGGATCATGTACACACATACACCTACAAATCAATGATCTTACTTACCATGTAGATCTCCTATAGAAGCCATGCACACCTACTGACCAAGATCCTACACACTTGAAGAATCCTACTGATTCTCCAAAACTAGCACCCACCTTGGCACTGTTGTGGAACTAGGAGGAACACCCTTGCTCACCTCACACACAGAAGGAGCTAACTTTGCTCAACTCAAACTAGAACACCTTTCAATACAACTAATGAGTCTCTTAAATAGATCTCATGCAAACACTAATTATACATCTAATTACAATAATTAGATCCACAACTTCTAGTCTAAAATTGGCTCTTGACATGCAAACACTTGGTTCATTAACTAACTGCCTGTAACACTCACAGTTTGAACCACACAGGCGACTGACATCGGTCCCTGTCTACCTGGAGGTGACCAACGCCAGCCGATATCTGACCGATGTTGGTTGCTCTTCTATCTAATCCTATCGACGTCAGTTGGCCTGACCGATGCCAGTGTCTGTGACACTTAGCAACTCTTCTATAACCTCCTCCTCTGTTTGCATCAGTGAAGCTTTTAGCTCCATAACCTAACAATCTCCCACTTGGAGATAAACACCTGCACTTTACCTATACCTGTATCCCATCTAATCTATTCCCTGGCTTGTATCCCTCTTCAAGATCAACCTTGAAGACCACCCACCACACAACCTGTGGTGCACCCCCTATCATCCGAGTACCCTGCCACATCCAAACCTACAAACCCATGTAGTGAAGTCCTGACCCTGCATAGCATGAATCCCTGCTGCTGGTCCCTCTCAAATACCTGAGAACCCACTTCCCTAAATTGGCTCTTAACTCTCTGATAGCACCCACTGCTTGGGAAAACTTAGGTCTATACTAGACCTCATGTGATTTCAAACACTGAACTATCCAGCCCTTAGTGTGTTCCGGCTCTACATCCTGAACCTCACCAACACCTGATTCACATCAGCTCCCACTGGAGACAAAATCAACCTGTGATCTTCCATGTCTCCCATGCCAAAGAATTTTTCTGCTCCAATTCCTCATGACATGCCACTGAACTAATCTTACCCTTAGCTCAGAAAAACCCTGTATGTACAAACCTGCTAGCTAGCATACCATCCACATACAGCAACAGAATGATGTTGCAATCACCATCCCCCTGGTAAGACAAACCACAGTAGTTACCCTGACATTGACTAAAGCACTGCTTTGTCATCCACCTGTCAAAACTTGTACCACTGTCCTGCAACTTCCTCAAGACCATATGACCTGGTCTTTCATCTCATGTGTTTGTTCTCTCTATTCTTTAACTAAGGTATCCATTCGTCTCTGTGCTTTCATATTGGCTGGCAACCCTACCAAATCTCCCGCTTGGTTTTGCATCATATTCCTGCCATGCTCCCACTGTTTCCTGCATCCTTCCTACTCTATAGTAAGCAATGAGCATAAAGAAGAGGAACAACAAATTTGAGTCTTACTTACCACTTCAGTCCTCTATATGGGCGTTTGAGACTCCTTGACAGCTTGCTGTCCACCCAAAATCTGTTACAGTGATCGACCTCAGTCACCACACAGTCTGCATCCGACCGACGTCGGTTCCATGCACCTGTCCTGACTACCGACCCTACCGATGTCAGTGTCTACTGTTTCCAACATTGGTCCTCTGACCGACGTCGGTCTTACCTATTGCCGACGTCAGTCCTCCTGACCGACGTTGGTCTTACCCTACCCGACATCACTGGCTTCGGTCTGCACATGACCGACATTGGCACCTGTCTGTTCGACACTGGTTCCTCCTGACCGACGTCAGTGTCTGTGTTCACCTATGAGTGATGAATTTTTACCTGTGAGCTCCTTTGAATCAAAACCCATGTCCAAACTGCCCTGCTCAGAAGTATCCAGCCCCATCCACTGGTCTCTGTCTGTCATCTCCTCCAAGAACACCAAGGCTTTCCAGTTCTTAAGCCTGTCAAATATATCAATCTTTCACTTAAGAACATGCATCTCCTTCTTGCTCATGTGGCCAAGCCTACAAAGCCATGTCTCTGCAATAGAAAAGGAATCAGTAATATAAGCAAGTAGATAAAGAGTACCTGCTTTCTTACCACTAGCTAATTCAAGTGTATCTGCTATGAGAGTTCTTGTGCATCTCTCATCACCCAACTTTTTTGAAGAAATTAGCCACATCTCCAAGCTTGGGACCTGCATGACCTCCTTCAACACCCATGTGTTGGCTGCCTGCACTTTTATCTTCACTTCCCCTTTGCCAATTCTTTGGCAAGGCACACCAGCCCCTAAATAAATCTTTCCAAAGTCTCCAAAGACCTTACCATGAAAAGATACTCTATTTCAAACTGCATGGAAAGAGGCAACAAAATCTGTGAAATAAGATTCTACTTTATCTAAGAAACCTCCTAGAGCATCCTGTGCAACAACACCTGCAACATCTGCATCTTCAGTTCCTTCATGTTGATCTTCCACAAACCAACAATATTTCTTTACCTGCTCTTTCTTTCCATAGGACCATAAGTAACCATCTGTGATTTTCAATTTCTCCATTCTTAGCTTACTTTCTTCTGCCATTGCTCTACTCCCACTCAATCAGAAACCCCTGAGAGTGACCTGTAACCAAACACAAAACTTGCTCCCTGCAACCTTAGCTCTGATACCACTTGTTGGGAAATAATGGAAGCACACAATTGATTACCAAGCAACTTAATATGCAGAAATTAACCAGAAAACACAAGTAACTAGAATTCAGAAATAACACAGAATATGAGAGACAATACACAACTTGTATTAAAACTCTTCCAAAAAAAAATACAACAAAGAAGATTGCCACAGTTCTTCTTCCTTACACACCTCTAGGGCTCGCACACCTCTAGGGCATAAACAATAAATCTTCCCTCAAAGCTCTCTCTCTCTTACGGTCACAACACACAACTCAAACACAGAGTTGGTGTTCACCTCCAACCAGCCAGTATCCACTACTGCTAGTACTCTAGTGCTCCACGCACTCCACAAGTGCTCCATGCACTCCACAAGTACACAATCATACTTTAAGTAGATCTCCCCTAAACTACAACAACCTGCAACCCAACTGATCTCACTTATGGAAGGATCTTCCTTGCCTTCCTCTTTGCTCTCTTTCTAAGTACACACTGTACTCCAAGTAGATCCTACCTGATACTGCTCCCTATTGTGTTACTATCCTCCCTGATCTTACACACCTACAAATCAATCTAGTTCTGCACACTTGCAAACCTGGATCATGCACACACATACACCTGTAGATCAATGATCTTACTTACCATGTAGATCTCCTATAGAAGCCATGCACACCTACTGACCAAGATCCTACACACTTGAAAAATCCTGTTGATTCTCCAAAACCAGCACCCACCTTGGCACTACTGTGGAACTAGGAGGAACACCCTTGCTCACCTCACACATAGAAGGAGCTAACTTTTCTCAACTCAAACTAGAACACCTTTCAATACAACCAATGAGTCTCTTAAATAGATCTCATGCAAACACTAATTAGACATCTAATTACAATAATTAGATCCGCAGCTTCTAGTCTAAAATTGGCTCTTGACATGCAAACACTTGGTTCGTTAACTAACTGCCCGTAACACTCACAGTTCGAACCACACAGGCGACTGACGTCGGTCCCTGTCTGCCTGGAGGTGACCGACGCTGGCCGATATCTGACCTACGTCAGTTGCTCTTCTGTCTGATCCTGTCGACGTCGGTTGGCCTGACCGACGCCAGTGTCTGTGACACTCAGCAACTCTTCTGCAACCTCCTCCTCTGTTTGCATCAGTGAAGCTTTTAGCTCCACAACCTAACAGTATAGGGCATACATGTGGATACTAATTCTTGGTGTATCACCATCTTAGACTAGGATTTTCATTTATGACTTTTGATTCTTGTCATTCATAAAAATTGGTTCAACAATTTTATTGCACAAAAAGCTAATATAGGGAGCTATCCCTTTCAACCTAGAGGTTCATTTCCACTTATAGGCATACCCACAGGCTTGGAAATGTCCCAACGTTGCCTATATCTAGAGGAGACCTAAGTAATCCTCTTTTAGGGTGCAATATTTGGAGACAACAATTATCTCTTTGGATCTTATGCAAATCCAATCTCAAATTGAGAAGGTGGCACTTGAGTTTCAACACTTATAATAATTACTCAACCACTAACAAAGTGTTCCTTTCACCATGAACTACATTTCTTAGGACCAACCACCACACGGATCCACTCTTTTTGTGTAAAGGGATTGATGTGGCCTCTCTGATAGTCATAACCACTTCTCTAATCATATTAAATCATGGGAGAGGGGGGGGCAAGGGGTGTTGATTAAAGTCCACTACCATAGCCTGGTGAGTCTGTCATTGGCCCATCATGATGAAACTTACCTATGTAAGTGGTGTTCTAGTTGATAGCTTTGTCTAAATACCTTCTGGTAATGACATCATTATTATATGCATCCTTAAAACTAATTAAGATAGTTGGGTACTATTTGATCCTCCTTTAACTAAGCCTTCCACTTGGAGTTTCCAACCTCCCAAGGATTATATTCCTCCACCTTCATTTAGGGTTGTGGTATGTAATTACATAATTATGTTTTTATGATTTTTGATGTACTTTTGTGATCATTTGGTTTTCGTGCATAGGTGATAGATTTTTTTGAGTCGGGTATTATCAATGGCATGGATTTTTGGCTGTACATACTAAATGACCACTTTATTATTGTAACAATCCTTTCATTTTTATTAATTTTAATTAATAATAGATATAGTGACATGTTTTAATAGTAATGTATGTACCGAGTGAACATGAAGGGGTTTTATGTCACCATAATAAAATATGATTGGTTAATTGAAAAAAAATGTCAAATATTTATATGTTTTTCCACATGAATTTAGTGTCCCTTTAAATTTTATACATTTTAGTACAAGTTATATAAGGTATACCTATTTGGAGTACAAAAAACTAGTAAACATTTAGTGAACATAAAGATAATTTCCATTTCATAACACTTGTATAAAATATAAAATTATTGGTAAATAAAGAATGAGATTAAAAATCCAAATGTTGTAGCAATAATAGTGGCCACCCTATCTTTCATTCATCAAATGTATATGTGTTATTAGTTTGATCCCCACAATTAATTTGCCTCCACAAGACCTATTCTCAACCTTATGTATCTATGTCAACACACTCCTACCTTTTGTGCCTTGTGTTCCACAATACATGGATTAAATTCTTGAAAGAGAGAATACAAACATTGGACAATGATAAGACATGGACACACAACATGAATTATAATGAGGTGTTAAGCTAATGCTTGGAATAGTGTTTTTGATTGCATATGACACAAAATCCAATGAAACTTGGACCATAAGTAAAACAAAATAAAGCATGAGATTTTATGTCTATCTTGAACATTTTTTGGGTTTTTGAATGTATTTTATGTCTTTATTTTATTATAAACCATCAATAAGGACTTTGAATTCTTTAAGATCCCTATCAAAAGGAATTTGAAAATGTAATGTGCACATCATTTTTTCTTATATTACAAATGGAAATCTAAGTGGGTAGGTAGTTCAAGTTAGAACATGACATTTTACCTTCAGTCACATGGGACTTTTCCATTAGCTGGTGGTCACATGGGACTTTTCCCTCAATTGGTGGTCACATGAGCCTATTATATTTTTCCTACATTCGATAAATACTCTACAATACCTAAAATATAACATTTTAATATGAAATCACAATAATCAAGATAATTTATCCCTCACTTAAGTCACATAGCGCAACATGGTGACATTATTATAACAACTACACCATAGCTTTAATTTCACCTCCCATCATTACATGCAAATAGTAATCTCAATGCACTAGGGAAGTTAATCGTTTAGTATTCACATCCAATTGTATCCACCAGTAAAAGGAAGTTAATCTACTAAAACTAAATAAAGTGTAACAAAAGAAAAATTTATGTTAGTTTTGTGTTTGTTTGGGAAGCAGAGGATGAGGGGATCGATTCTCCACTAGCTACTACCTTTGGCTTGTGGAAATATTTATCCACATTCATTTTAGAAAGTTATGTCATGTTCATGATTTTATTTTGAATATTTATGTTAATTTATATATATTTTTATTTAATCTTTTTGTTTGTTTGTTGTTAGAGCTTAAATTTCAATATTCAATGTTTTCCATTTTATACTAAATATTATTTTTCCTCAATGTTAGCTTATTAGTTTTCTTGTTTTAAAATTATTTAGTAGGACTTTATTTCTTCTTGTATTATATTTTAACTCAATGATAGCTTTCCATTTTTACCATTTTAAAATTATTTAGTAATCCTCTATGTTAGTTTGAAATACATCTCTTGATGGTCTCTATTATGGGTACATTTGTACTAGCTTATTTAGTGGATAAATTTTTATACCTTTTGTCATGCCCTCCACATTTTTAGTGGGCACCCAAAAAAAATTTATACAATGAAATGTGTGTACAACCAACAATGGTTGCACCAGAATAAAACTCTTTAAGAGACTACATCTCCACTAAACCTAGAGATGACTCTAAGATCCAATATAACTTTCCACAAGGGTAGAAAGGGAATTTATATATAAGGGGTTCCATATCATCATATTAGTGTTCTCATCTCTTAGATAATAACATAATACTCTAAACCTAAAAAATACTAGTACCACTTAAGTCTAATGATTTTGTCTCATGCCAAAAACTGGTCATCTTTAAAATTCAAACCATTCCTATGCATTTGACCATCCATAAACATGTAGGTGGTGTGAGATAATTACCCAAAGAATATCCTATAAATACAAAATAGGTGTAATCCTATTACATATCAAGCATCTATCTAGAAAACACACATCGAACCTCTTCAAACACTTACACCTATCTTATTTTTCCTAATTTTCTAATCAATTGCTAATAGGAAGTCCTTACTAAGTCTAAATCACTCAAGATCTAATTCAAGATTGTCAATTATCAAGTATCAAGAGCTATATCATAGGTTACATACATTAAAATAGCAATATTGCACACATTGACATAATGAGGATAATTACTTGTGGATTGAATTCCCTCTTAAGAGTACTAAATATGCACATAGTGCTCAACCAGTCAACAGGGAGTGGTTGAGGTTAGATCAACCCACATTTCTTCCCATTATGTAGGCACAATTTTTTCATTGCAAGTGGACCTAGGGTTTCAAGTGAAGGAAAAAGATTTATGTGAGTTGTGAAAATTATCAAACCTTAGGATCACACATATATCCAAACTAGAATCATGTGAACTTACTTGTATCAAACACAAGGTTAAAATATACACAAATAGAACCATTAGATTTGGAACAAAGTATACAGCGATACTAACCTAAGGTTGATGATATTATTTATTCACACATAGACCTGTAAATCCTAATCCAAGTAACCTATAATCTAATTTTTCATCATTCCTACCACCTAAAATCTATCTCAATCCTACACATAATATAATAATGATAAGTATATTATCCTCTTTAATGCATTCTATATTTAGGAAGTACACTTTTTAAATCATTTGTAACCTGTTACATTTAAATTTATTATTGATTGAACACATATAGTCAAATCTAAATTAAACACATTTTTTTTCTTATTTAGAAATAACATCAATAAAAAATAGTGTTAAACATATTAGTGAACCTAAATATCATATTGAATATTTCTAAACTGTAAATTTCCCTTAAGATTTCTTCTTTCACTTTATATTTTTAAATTTATATACATAAATATGATTTTCAATTTTGATTTTTGATTTTTAATTTTCCCTCCCTACATTTATTCTTCTTCACTTATATGACTCCTATCCTTATACCTTATTTTTCAATGTTCATCCTTATACTTATTATAAGAAAAGTTCTTGTGTTTCTTTCCATTATTCGATTTGATATAAGGAAAAGGGTTTGGTCAAGTGATATGGATAGTGGAAATATTCATATTTATATAGCCACCCATATCCTTGACTTTTATATGGATGTTTCTCATGTTTCATCATTAACCTTGCCTAATGCGTGATCTCTTATGTAGATATTTGTTTTTGGAAAGCTAAAGTGTTGTAATTATTAAAAAATATTTACCAAAGGTTTATCTAATTCATTTATCTCTAAAGGATATATATATATATATATATATATATATATATATATATATGATTCCCATCATCGAGGATAATATTTTAGCCACACTTACTCATTTGTAACAATATAATTTTGGATTGAAATACTAATCATTTTTTGATATAAAGAAGAAGAAGGAAATAAAAATGTTGAAGGAACTATTGAGCCAATTACTTCATATATTCATGAAATATGTATAAGTCATGGTTACAAATATGACTTATAGAGAAATGTTTGAAACCAAAAATCCAAACGTACATATTTATGCACATTTCGTTAAATCACCATAGTGTATTCAAAAGAACCTTGATGTTTAAAATGGAAATGAACATCCTCCATAAGGGTCCATTAACATATAATCAAATAACACATTCCATCATATGTCCAAAGAATTTTATTAATGACATTAGTCAAGCAAATCTTAATTGAAAATGATTCGCAAATAAATATATGCACATATTGAATTTACAAAATTTGATGATAACAGATATTGAATTTACATGGTCACGAAGATTAGCAAAGGATTTCATAATACATTATTTTATTTACCAACACATACAAGTAAAGAATATTAGCAAAGGATTTCATGATAAATAATTTTATTTATCAACACATCCAAGCTTACACACCATGTTTAGTTGGTGGAATAGTAGTCTTTAATTTAATTTACATTTCTAATACTCAGGGAATCATCATTGGGATGAGTTGTCATCTTGTTAATCAATTCTTTTCTTTCATGGAGCCAATATTGAGCAAAGTTACTCATTGAAAATAATTGAAAACATTATAGATAGATCAAACAATCATTAAAGCATTTATTCATGATAAATCAATCATCAGAAGGAGGGAGGACACATACCAAATATAATTAGGGTTTTGTATGAATCTATAATTTTTTCCTATTATTTAATTAGTTAATCTCAATATTTTTTATTGTTTGAATGCTTGATAAGTATACAATGCTTAAAAATGCAGCTAACACCAAAAAATGATTATTTTTACGCTTAAGTTTTAAATAATGTTGTCAATCCAAGGAAATGAGAGGAAATATGTATTGAAAGTCTTTAGGATCATATCAAGGATAATTTAATGAGGTTACTATAGACTAGGACAAGTTGAGTGCACCTGTTAAATCAATTTTTATTGCATGAAATTTTTCACAATCATCATTTATTCTTCTGACTAACTTGAGAGTGTATAACACTCTAAGAAAACTTCATTATTTTATATAAAATTAAATGAATTGAGGAGGGGCTAGGAAAACTCTACAATGAACATCCATCCACACAACAATTCTCAAATCATAGAAAGATATTCACAAATAACAAACATTATATTACACGATATAATATTTATAAGCTCAGAGTACTTAGATTTACAATTTCAAGCACATTCAAAGCACTCAAGTCAATTATCATACTAGCTTCACTTTTAATTTCACTAGTAGTTAGGTGGGTAGAACTACATCAAGATTGATCCCTCTTTGGAGTATTGGTATGTAGGAAACGTTCTTCACAATGGAATGTTGAGGATGTCCAACCTACCCCACTAATAAACACACTTTTTAGCTTGTATCAATTGAATGCCCTAGTAACATAAAGGATTAGGGTTTGTTTACAAATTCATTCAAAACAAGCCATATACAATTTTTAGGACTTATGCATGCAGGAACAAACCTTACAAATCAAGACACAAGTGTACCTATAAGTTTAGGATAATCTTGCATAGAGGACACTACTATCAAAATAGGGACACTAGTGCCACATGACACTATTGTCCAATTAGGGCACTAATATCTAGGAGGGGTTTTAACACCTATATGTTGTTTGTGCCACTCAGACCAATCTCTACCTCAGTTTTTAACCTTGAGATTATCAACCTAAGTCATTTTCTAGCTAAGTTCTTATATGCACCATTTATTACTATTTTTAGAAAGGTCCACTTTAGTCAATTTTGTAACAAATTAGTGATTGTATTTATTGCATATCTCTACCCTAATTTACTATACTCAACTCTTTAACAACATAGGATTTATATATACTAAGTCCTAAAAGGTTAAAATAGGTTCATAGCTCTAGCTTCAAAAGTGTTTACCCTAATAAAATAAAAAATAAAAATATTATTACTATAATATAATAAAATATTATAATTAATATTAATATTTTAGTCTATATATATACATGTATTTATTTATGTATGTAATATGATGTCTGTAACTTGGGTTTTGTCCCTTTGGCATTTTTCAGGGAGACAAAGTCTCATTTTGTTGCCCTTATGTATTTGGTTGAGGAACTGGAGGTGGTTATAATGGAGGAAAACAAGGTGACTCTAATGGACATTGAAGTTTTCAAGTCTCCTTTGCCAACTTTTGTGGTTCAAGAAGATGCTTGAGGGTCAAAGGAATAGATAGTGGCTATGAAATTTCTAGCCCAGGGTTTTTTCCAAGGTTTATTTCCTTCTCCAAGGTAGTTTCCACAGGCATCGATGGGGATGGGTATCCCATAAAATCATGGTTGTTTGACTATGGTGAAATACAAGGCTCAAGATAGTAGTTGCAAATTGAAGGAGTACGAGGTGGTGATATTATCTTTAGCTAGTAGTGTGGGTTAGTTATCTGGTAGAATGGGTTTTTCTTCTCAGCTAGAGCTTTAGGTCTTATGGGATGACAAAGTGGAATGTTGTAGTGGGGGTGGGTTATTCTGTGAGGTGGTGTATATCTCAAATTAAGGCTGGTTTATGGTTGTTTTGATCAGTTGGGTGTGTGATAGTGATGTCAGATGTATAGTTAATTTTTTTTTTGTAATCTTGAATAATAATCAATACAATAATGTTTTGGTTATGTTTTTTGGTGATGTTTTGGTATTTGTATTGTCATATGCCTTGTTGAAATTTGTTTCCTCAATTTAGGCCAATGGTTTTTGTCTTCTTTTTTATTGGGTAGAGGTCCCTTCAACCCTGAAATCTGACTAAAAAAAAGACATCAAGAGATATCATTCTTAAGGCCCTTGCATTATAAATGATTTGTGATATTAGTATAATATTTAATTTAATAATTATATCTCTCAATATATTTTTTAATATATTTATCTAAGATATATATGTTATTATAGTCCACAGGTATTGCCTTTTTCTTTTACATATAATATAAAACATTTCATAGAAAATTAAATATGTAGTATACATCAAATTGAATGACAATAAATGAAGCATTTGAAAACCATCCAAATAGATAATACACATAAGATAAAATAAATTTAAATAATAATTTAATATTCATCAAAATGTACCATACACATTACATAAAGTGTCAACTAATTAATCATTTCATATTCATAGAAATAATTTTGTAATGATAAAACATGACATTATTTATCTTCTAATAACTTGAGTATCTCTTCCTCATGTTTTTGTTTGGAAAGTTGTTTTCCTTATTTCATCTTTTCATCATGGTCATATGTAATTGGTGTCAATATTATTAGTCTTTGGAAGAGCATTATCCATCTTAAATTGATATTGTTGGAAGATAATTATCCATGTTGAAATCCTTTCATGGAGGAATTGGTTGTTCACCAAATATTTCAAGGTTTGAAGATCTATGAAGAATTTAAATGGAGTTGTAAATAAATAGTGACAAATTTTCTAAAGTGTAAATACCATAGCATAGGATGCCTTTTCCATTGTGGTGTATTTTTTCTCCATGGATGAGTAATTGTTACTTAGGAAGTGGATAGGGTGGTTCAACTATCACTCATCTGGTTGTGCTGCCATGACATTGATTACACATCTTCAAGCATATACATGCACATGGAATGTCTTAATCTAATTGGCAAAGCCCAAAATTTATGTTGATACCAAACATTTCTTTATGTATTTAAACATAGTGTAAATTTCTAATGTCTACTCACACTTAATATATTTATGTAGCAGTTATTCTATTGGTGTTGTGGTATTGGCATAACTGTAAATGAACTTGAGGTAATACCCTATGTGCCCCATAAAATAATGCATTTATGAAGGATGGTTTGGTGTTTTAAGGCAAATGATAACTACAATCTTGGCTTAACCCACCAAAATCCCATCACTACAAACCACATAGCCTAAAAATACTCCAAATGGTGTAAATAAAAATCACTTCTTCAAATTATTGTGATTCATCAAGCTTGAGATCCTTCCAATATGAGTCACAACTTTGAAAATAATTATTATAAAAGAGAAAACACTACCCAATCATTTGTACACACTTTAATAAAATCATGAATATATAATTTGAATGCAGATATCAATATTCTAGAGAATACATGTTGTGTATTTTCAATCCAAATCATACAACTTTGCAATCATATGAACCCCATTCAATTGTAAAGGTTGTTTTTGATTAGTCCTCTTTTACAATGGGAATTTAAATATACCTGCTAAAACCATCCATAAATTAGTATAATCTTTGACATGTGATAGCCTCAAACATTTCATCAGTGAATGGAGTTTGAAAAGGATCATTCATGCAAACAACATTCAATGCCCAATGAATGCCCCACCATTGTATTTCTCTAGTACACTATGATTGTGATCTAGTATGGTTGTGGGAGCCATCAAACCCTCTTATTATGTTTTGATATGGTTGTGGAAGCCATCAAACCCTCTTGTTGTGATCTAGAATGGTTGTGGGATCCTTCAAACCTTCTTAGTTGTGGGTCCATTGTTTAAACCCCTCTCTTGGTTGTGGGATCAGTTATCAAAACTCTCACTTGTTTGTTTCATAGCTCTGGCTTCAAAAGCTTTTATCCTAATCAAATAAAAAATAAATATATTATTACTATAAAATATTATAAATATATATAGTATTATACGAGGTTTGTAACCTGTAGGGTGGTGGCATATTTGATTAACCATTTTCTATTATCAATGGTAGACGAGGACTTCATAACATCTTATTTAATTGTGACATGGCTCCACATTAGATGTGTAGCTCAAATCAACATTGCACTATAGTTGATATGGGGACAAGGCATTAAGATCCACGAGTCTGTCTTTTAGCTTCCATTCATCCATGTTGCCAATATATTGAAACCTATAGCAATTACCTCCAATGTAATAACATATGCTAGAGGGACCATATCATATGCATGCCTTGACTTCAGGAAGTTGTTAGATTTACATAACCTATAGCCATTACAAAGGTGTTTGTAGCTTACAAGGTGGTGGAAACTTTTATTGATTATTGTTTAGTTTATTACGAAAGGACTCCACGTTTGATGAGTAGATCAAATCGACAATGCAATGTCAGTGATGTGGGAGTATTACATTGAGGTTATTGAGTATAATTTGTTACTTTCATTGCAATTGAAAAGAAAATAATTATCCAAAAAAACTCAAAAAATAAACATACATCATCTCTGAAGTAACTTACAACTTCATGACCACTGCAAATTTTAAGACTTTCCCAACTTAACTTGGAGTAATAAAATTGACTTAATTAACTCGACCAAATATAAGATAAGCCATACATTATTAAAACTTCCCGTTAATTTAACTGGATATAATAATAAATTTAATGTAAACCATATATTATTAATAGTTCCAATTAAAATGTGGCCATCTTCCATTTCCTACATCACCGCCATTAGAAATATCGTGAAACCAATGAAGACTTCAACCGTGTGAAAAGAAACAACAGCGATTAATTATAATGTGACATTTAATACACCTAAGTAAAGCTTGCTTGTGCTTTAGTAGAAACCTCATTATCATTGATTCACTGTCCTTATTTGACATTTAATAAAGCTCGCTTGTTCTTTAGTAGACACCTCATTATCATTCATTCACTGCCCTTGTTTGACATTTAATAAAGCTCACTTGTTCTTTAGTAGACACCTCATTATCATTCATTCACTGCGCTTGTTTGACATTTAATAAAGCTGGCTTGGTAGACACCTCATTATCATTCATTCACTGCCCTTGTTTGACATTTAATAAAACTCGCTTGTTCTTTAGTAGACACCTCATTATCATTCATTCACTTCCCTTGTTTGACATTTAATAAATCTCGCTTGTTCTTTAGTAGACACCTCATTATCATTCATTCACTGCGCTTGTTTGACATTTAATAAAACTCGCTTAATAGACACCTCATTATCATTCATTCACTGCCCTTATTTGACATTTAATAAAAGTCGCTTGTGCTTTAGTAGACACCTCATTATCATTCATTCACTGCCTTGTTTGGCGTTCGCTTTGACTGGATTAAGTACAAGGCACGAGCGGAACGAACACGGGAAGATCGATGTAAGATGGACGTCTAAAAATCCATTAGAAAAGTCGTGGTTTTTCTTAGATTTAATTAATATTTCGTGAGGACGGAAATTTCGTGTCACGCGGATTGACAGGACGGAAATTTCTTTTCGTACGCCGAACATACTTTTGTCTTTTTCACCTGTCTTCATCAGGGTTAAGTTTTAACTCTAATGAGGTAAGTCTACATAAACTAATTAATTTCTTTTGATATTTCAAACTTTGTTTTCTAATGAATTAGCTTGCCTCAACATCAATGGGTGCAACTTCAACTTAAAAAATATTGTGAAACTTCAATTTCTCTTTCACATTCATCATTCATTTTAAATTTCGTTTATTCTAGACAATTACGTCATAAAGTTTTAAGAATGTTATTTTGAACTTGAATGAATTTAAGTAAATCTTTTATACGTTTGAAAAAAGATACATATTATAAAAATCATTCAATTTTAATTTTCTAAAAATAAATACATTATATTTTTCCTTACAATAAAATAAAATATATTATTTACCTTATAATTTAAATAATACCAATTATTTATATCATATTTAAATAAAATAAATTATTTAGTTACAATTTTAAATAAAATAATATATCTATCTTACAATTTTTAAATCATACAAATTATTACCTTCCAAATTAAATAAATTAAATTATATATTCTATAATTTAAATAATATATCTATCTTACCATGTAAATAAAATAAATTATTTACTCCCTAAAATAAATTATTTACTCCCAATTTAGATAAAATAAAAGACTTATTTGACAACATAAATAAAAACAAAAAAATTATTAGAGCAATAGGTATCCAAAAATATTTAATATAAAATGCATAAACCTTTAGAAAAAAAGAGATTTATTTTTTATTTTGACATTTTTCGACTTCATGAGAGCAAAACGTGTTTCACGGAGGCCGCAGTATTACCTTCCGTGCGGATACCTTTTGTGCGGATACTCCTTCTTATACCGTTGGTTATTTGCTATAAAATTGATATCTGGCCATACACGTGTTATTAAAATTGAAACACGTGTATCTATATAATTTGTTGATTGTAGATTATGTGATCAAATTATACGCGGCCTTGAGTGTTGATTCCGCGTATAATTTCTGTTTATAAATGTTGATGCCTTTGTTTCTCTGCAAATTTGGATTTTGGGAATATGGCTTTTGTTCTTCCCGAGCTATGCGAGTTCCTGATTTCCGCATTTGCGGAATATGTTGGTGCTAATGCGGCCGCTGCTGCGGCCTCTGCAGAAGTGACTTCTGCTGTCGCCGCTCTGTCGGAGGCGGAGGGTATTGCTGCGGCTGCAGCCTCCGACGAGGGGCTTTCTGTTGCTTATGATGTGGAGGAGCTGCAGAGTGTTTTGGTAGCTAAGCGTGCTGTGCATGCTGAGAAGAATGCCGAGAGTGCTGCCAAGTTTGATGTTTTTCGCGGCAAGATGTCGGATCATGGTTATGGTCCCTGTGGCAGTGATCGTTGCCGCGAGATCATTGATGTTCATGGCCCCTGAGTATATTATGTAGATGCCGTATGGCTCTCTGTTCTATCATAAATAAAAATTAGAGTGCGTGTTTGTTTTCTGTGTGTTGCTGTGTTTTTGTCTGTGCGAGTTGTCTGATTGATTTTAATAAATAAAAATCCCCCGTGGTTTGCATGGACACGGTGGACACTAATTTTGTCCCAGTCTGGCCTAAAATTGGCCATGACGACAACATGGACTTTATTTGGCAGAGGCATAAACAGAGGTTTATATTTTGTTTTTTAATTTCAGTCTGTTTTTGCACTTCGGCATTTTCTACCATTGTGGTGATCATTGTTTACTAGGGCAATCCCACTGTTTCGCAAAGCAGTACTATCATTTTCAATTTGTAAGCCATTTTCATAATATCGTCGTTTAACAGGGTGATATTTTCATTTTGGAGGGCGAGTCTATCGTTTCACAGGTTGTTCTTGTCGTTTCTAGTCTCTTTGGCCATTTTAGAGACAAAGCACTAAGGATTGATAACTTTCATTATGAATTATATAAAACTACTTGGAAATTTGTAGGGCTCAACTTTTGTAAATTTAAGAAGAAACTATGCAAAATAAGTCATCAAAAAATATCGTCAATAAAAGAAATATTAAATTCATCTATAAGGTTGGTGATCCAAAACTTATTTCCAATTGGTACCCAATCAGCGTTCTCAATGCTTCCTATAAAATTATTACCAAAACGCTAAATAATTGTCTTCATCATATTCTACTTATAATCATCATACTTAAACAAACATGCTTCATTATATATGCCATCGTTACAAAGATGACTTATAAAGACATGTTTGAAACCAAAAATCCAAACGTACATATTTACTCACATTTCCTTAAATCACCATAGTGTATACAAAAGAACCTTGATGTTTAAAACGGAAATGAACATCCTCCATAAGAGTCCATTAATAAATAATCAAATAACACATTCCATCATATGTCCAAACAATTGTATTAATGACATTAGTCAAGCAAATCTTAATTGAAAATGATTCGTAAATAAATATGTGCACATATTGCATTTACAAGATTTGATGATAACACATATTGCATTTATAAGGTCACGAAGATTAGAAAAGGATTTCATAATACATAATTTTAATTACCATCACATAAAAGTAAAAGAAGATTAGCAAAGGATTTCATGATACATAATTTTATTTATCAATGTTGATGTTGGAGGAGCAGTTTCGGGTTCCCACTTCCAGCCCAACGTCTTGGTCTTTTGGTGGAGGCCGACAAGGTGATTGAAGTGATGTGTCTCTTTGCCAATAAGGAGATTGAAGAGATGTGTCTCTTTCCTCTCACTTGTATATATAATGATTCCTCATTGTTCAAGATATAAAAATATTCAATCACAAGTATAATTTATAAGACAAAGCAGACTTCTAAAGAGTAAATCATATTTATCTTGTTGTGTTCATTATTCATTGTATTGCAATTTCTGATTGTTTCAATTCTAATCTAACATGGTATCAAAGCGGGTTTGAAGAAGATTGTGATCAGACTTGTCATTGCAACAATACTCTCTATTGTTCTTTATATCTCTCGTCTATCCCTATTTTAGTCAAGATGGTGAACAGTCTTAAAATTGAGGATAGACTCGAAGGAGCATCCAACTTCAAATCATGGAGGTTTAGATTCATGCTCACCTTGGAAGAAAATGACTTGGTTGAGTTTGTGGAAACCAAAGTTCCTGAACCATTGGAGGAAGAAGAGAAGTTGCAGTGGAAAAAGAAAGACATCAAGGCGAAGAAGATATTGGTTGACTCTATTAAAAATCATATTGTTTCGATTGTCTCCAAGTTGAAGACGGCAAGGGATATGTTTAAAACCTTGGAGGAGATGTACAAAATCAACAACACTAGCCAGGCTCTTGCACTGAAGCAATAACTACATCATGTGAAAATGGTGAAAGGAGAAAAAATTATTGCTTACTTTATGAAGATTTTAGAATTAAGAAATTAGCTCTCTACAATTGGTCATGTAGTTGATGACAAAGACTTGACCATGCTTGCTCTCAATGGCCTTCATCATGGGAATCCTACATTCAAGGAATCAGTGCAAGATGGAAACTTCCCAAGTTTGATCGATTGAGGGTAGATTGCATTCAAGAAGAGTCTAGATTGATCACTAGAGGAATTGGTCAAAGCTCTACCAATGAAGACATTCATGTCCTTGCCTCTCAATCATTTAAGAAGAAAAGCAGGAATGAGAAGAAAGGATTCTTTAAGAGGAACAAAGATAATGGAACTGATGGTGCTCCCGTTTTCAAGAAGAAGAGGGACCTCTCCAAAATCCAATGCTTTAGGTGTGACAAGTATGGTCACATTGCCAAACATTGTCCCTCCAGGCCTAAGCAACAAGCCACCATTGCAGATGTTGGTGATGCCTCTCCTCAGAAGGAAATGTGTGAATATTTGTTCTATTTGGCATTATCAAGCAGTGTACCTACCGACACCAACACTTGGTTGATTGATAGTGGTGCATCTCGACACATCACTGGTTTTAAGAAGCATTTATCAAACTTGATGGAGAGAAATTCTAGTGAACAATTTATCATTGGAGATGATGCTAGCTATTCAGTAAAAGGGATTGGAATCTCTACTCTCCACTTAAAATATGGCATTACTCTAAGGTTCAGTGATGCTCTCTATGTTCCAGGCATCAAACGAAACCTAGTTTCCATTTCAGCCTTGGAAGACAAGGGTTATCAAGTTGCCTTCTCGAAGGCAAAGTTCTTGTGTGGATGAAGAATTCCAACTTCAAAACTACTCAAATAATTGGAGTTAGACATGAGAGCCTCTATAGGCTAATTACTTGTCCACTTCAGGCATTAGTACATGATTCTTCAAGCTTGTGTGATCTTTGGCATAGAAGATTGGCTCACCTACACTTTCGAGCTATACCTATCATGGAGAAGACGGTCACGGGTCTTCCAAAATTCAACCAGGGGCATGAAGGTACTTCTAAAGGTAGTGCCATGGGTAAGAATACTAAAAGGCCATGTTATAGCAGAGAAAGTAGATCTAAATGTATTCTAGATCTCATTCATTCTGATTTATGTGGTCTAATGTTTATTTCTTCTTTGAGTGGTTTCTTGTATTACATTATTTTTATTGATGACCACTCTAGAAAGACTTGAATTTATTTCTTGAAATATAAAGAATCTAAAGAAGTACTTGAGAGGTTTAAAGAGTTTAAAGCTTAGGTAGAGAACTTATCTGGGAAGAGGATCAAAGTTTCGAGATTTGAAAATGGAGGGGAGTACACCTCTGATGCATTTCATAACTTTTGCATTGAAATGGGGATTAAGAGGGAGTTCTATGTTCCTTACAACCCTCAACAGAATGGTGTTGTAGAAAGGAAGAACAAATTTATTGTAGAAGCTGCCAAAGCTATGATTCATGACCAAGATCTACAAATCTTCCTTTGGGCTGAAGCATATAAGACAGCTATTTATGTTCAGAATAGAAGCCCTCACCACATTTTAGAGAACATGACTCCTGAAGAAGATTTCATAGGGGTGAAGCCAGAAGTAAGTAAATTGAGGATCTTTGGTTGTCCAACATATTTTCACATACCAAAAGATAAAAGGACTAAGTTGAATCCTTCTAGCAAGAAGGGAATATTTGTAGGCTATAGTGAAACTTCAAAAGCCTATAGAATTTACATTCCAGGTCAGAAGTTGATTGAGATCAGTAGGGATGTTACATTTGAAGAGGATGTTGCATTCAAAAGATCTAAGAGCATTCATATGGAGATAGATAATGAAGACCAAGAGTCTCCTCAGGTTATGGAAGTTGACCATACTCCTAAAATTCAGGGGGAGGTTTTTGATTCAAAATAAGATGATGTTCCAGTTAATCCTTTGGAACCAACTGATGGACCTAGTGACATTGTTATAGTACAAAAAAGGCCTTGGTGGACTCAAAAAAACATGCAAGAGGCAGGAAAATATACAGCTCCCTGAAGATCTCTTAGAGAAAGCAAGAGACCTCATAAGTTCTCAGATTATGTGTTATTAATGAGTCAAATTATTGAGTCTGAGTCTTCTAGTGTTAAGGAAGCTACTAGTCAACAAGTATGGAGAGATGCTATGGCTGAAGAGTATCAATCCATCCTCAAGAATGATGTTTGGGATATCGTACCTAGACCTGAAGGAAAATATGTTGTTTCTTCTAAGTGGCTCTTCAAGATCAAGCATGCAATTGATGGAAGCATTGAGAAGTACAAGGCTAGGTTTGTGGCTAGAGGATTCTCTCAGAAAGAGGGAGTAGATTATGAGGAAACCTTTTCTCCAGTTGCTCATTATACATCCGTCAGAACCATCATTGCTATTGCAACATTTAAAGGATGGAAATTACACCAAATGGATGTGAAGACAACATTTCTAAATGGTGTAATCGAGGAAGAGGTATATATTGAGCAACCTAATGGTTTTGAGGTTCATGGGAAGGAGTCTCATGTTTGCAAGCTGAAGAAGGCTTTGTACGGCCTTAAGTAGGCTCCTCGTGCTTGGTACGAAAGAATTGATCGATATTTGATGAGCTTAGATTTCTCCAAGAATGATGATGATTCAAACCTATACTTCAAGCTAATTGATGGCAACGCATTAATCTTGGTTCTCTATGTTGATGATATTATTATTACTGGAGAAGATCACCTCATTCTCAAATGTAAGAAAGAGTTAGCTTCATAATTTGAAATGAAGGATCTTGATCTCCTGCATTAATTCCTTGGTTTAGAAGTATGGCAAAAACCAGATGAGATCATTCTAAGTCAAGGGAAGTATTCTTTTGACATATTGAAGATATTTGGTATGATAAATTGCAAACCGATGTCGACACCGATGGAGTCAAATTTGTTGAAGTTAAAAGAGGCTGCAGCTAGTTCAGATCTGGTGGATCCTAACATGTACAGACAAATGATTGGTTCATTGATGTATCTAGTTAATACTAGATAAGATATTTGCTATGCAGTGAATGCACTTAGTCATTTCATGTGTGAACCAAGACAAATACATCTAGTTGCAGTGAAGCATATCCTAAGATACTTGGGTGGCAAGTTGGATATGGCTTGAGATATTCTTCTAGTGTAGACTTGAAACTGCATGGATATATTGATTTTGATTGAGCAGGATGTGTCTCTGATCGAAAGAGCACCTCTGGATGTTGCTTCAGTTTGGGATCTGCTATGATTTCTTGGTGCAGCAGGAAACAATCATCTGTAGCATTGAGTACAACAGAGGCAGAGTATATTGCAGCTTGTATGGTAGCTCGTGAAGCAATATGGCTTCGTAAGCTCCTTGCAGGGTTGTTTGAATAATCAATGGAGCCTACAATCATTCATTGTGATAACCAGAGCTGTGTGAAGATTTCTATCAATCCAGTGTTTCATGATAGAACCAATCATGTTGAGATCAAATACCATTATATCAGAGATATGGTATTGAGGAAAGCTATTGAGTTGAGGTATATCAACACTGATGAGCAGACCATAGACATTCTCACCAAGCCTCTCTCCAAGTTAAAGTTTGTTTACTTTCGAGATAAGCTTGGTATAGTGGAGAATACATCCTTAATTGAAAAAGAGTCTTTGTATTAGTAATTCCTTGATAACAAGTTCTTCTCTGTGAGAGAAGTTCGAGGTGAAATCCCTTGATAAGAAGTTCTTCTCTGTGAGAGAAGTTCGATGTGAAATCCCTTGATAACGAGTTCTTCTCTGTGAGATCCCTTGATAACAAATTCTTCCTTGTTTTACTTAACTGTATCTATTTTTTGCGTAGGATCTCCCTTCCCGAATATTAAAAAGGAAATAAATTCCTTGAGTTATGCAAAGTCGCCTATTTAATTATTTTTAAACACCTATTTTGGATTTGATTAAACCCACCAATAGACTTATAAATATATCGTCTTGTCCCTCCCAAAATGTATTGGATTAAGATTGGCGATGAGAATGGGTGGGAAGCGCAGTTGGAAACTGCTCTACTTTGTGGTAGCTGCTGTGGTGATGATAAGAGTGGTTACTGCTATAACCTACTTCGGAAAGGCCGGCAAGTTGCCCGGTATCTGCCATGTGAAAATCGGTTACACCATTTCTCCCACCCTTAACTGTGCCACGTAATTTCCTACTCTCCTCTTTTTTCTTGTTTTATTTTGCCAGCTGTTATTTCCAGCTGACTCACTGTTGTGTTTTGATTTACAGGGTCCTCTGATCTCCCCATGACGTGGCTGCCACGACTATATGCATATGCAGATCCTCCCTCTTCTTATCACTTAAATAATGGATAGACTCCCAAGGTGACCACTACATACCTATTTTGATGCCATCTACTGAATATAAACTTATCATAACCTCAGTATTATTGTGTTAATGTATTTTCGAGTTTGCTACTTATTTGGTTACGCTATAAAAAATTATAACTATTAAATTTATATATGAAAAACAAATCCATTCTGCCTTTTTATTATTGATCAAATTGTTCTTAAATTCAAATTGAAGTAAATTAAAAAAACATTTTTGTTGGATGTGGTTCGTAATATGATTGTTTGCTTTTGGTTATGGTGTGGATATTAATTGGAAAATTTTGATTGTTTTCAAAGTTTGTAAGATAAAATATGAAGGTGAAAATCATTAGTATTCAATATATGATCTTAACACTGATTTTTGTATTATAAAAAAATTAAAAGTGCAATACCTTTTAGTACGAGGAAATTTATTTTTTCTAAATTTCATAAATGATTATAATGGAAAGACATGGTTTACTTACTAAATCAAAAATATGATGTTTTCAACATCTTCAAGGAGTTTAGAGCCTAGGTTGAAAATCAATGTGGGTACTACATCAAAATGTTTAGATTTGATCAAGGAGTGTACATCTCGAATGAATTCTATAACTTTTTCAAATCTCATTAAATCAAGAAGCAATTAACCATAAGGTATACACATCAGCATAATCGTGTATTAGAAAGGAAGAATAGAACAATCATGGAGATGGCTCAAATCGTGTTGAAGGCCAAAAATCTAATGACTAAGTATTGGGTAAAAGTTATAGGATGCAAAATTTATCTTCTACACAAATGTCTAATTAAGAGTATAAAGAAAAAAATTCCTCAAGATTTAGGGAGTGGAAAAAAACATAGTGTTTCTTAGTTACACATCTTTAGATGTGTATCTTATGCACTTGCGCCATCAGATTTGAGAAATAGGATCGATAATAGAGGGAAAAAATGTATCTTTTTAGGATATAGTGAGCATTCCAAAGTTTACAAGTTATACAATCCCATCACAAGAAAATAAAATCAATAAATATGTAGAAATCAATGAATAAAAAACATGGGATGGAAGCATAGACAAAACAACTAAATTTGGTGTTAACACTCCACAAGATAATGAGCTAGAAGATATTGGAGCACATCATGTATCTATAACTCCACAAGGATGTGGTCTAGTAACACTTTCCACCACGCAACACACTCCAAAATCAATGTCTAAAGTATTGTTAGTACCAAGCACATTTGCACCTATTAGGTTTCATAGTGATTATTTATCAGATCTAAGTATGTGCATGAAGTTGGAGTATAATTACATGGATATTGTCCCCAAAGCATACATGTTACATCCATAGTGTACACATGCTATTTGATTTTAGGATCAGGATTCTTGATCTATTATACATACACATTATTGATACTACGTTTAGTTCTAATAACATGTACATGTTATTGAAACTAAGATTAGTTCAAATAACATGTTAACAAAAAAATATGAAAAGGTCCACCTACTGGCACACTTCTTTTAGTCTCATTTTCCTGCTTACTCTTCACTTTTCATTGTTATACCATAATCCTATTATACTTATAAGAGGATAATAACACACTTGGATCATTTGATACATCACTAAATTAACAATGTCACCATGGAGGGGAGTTAAGTACTTAAAAACTAAACTTATTAACCCTAAATTTTGGCAATTTTTGTATATTTTTTAATTGTAAAATATATATATTTTTTAATATCTCAATCCACTACAAGAGACCAGCATGTTAAACATCATCCTAACCCTTTGCCTAACTATACAAACCCTCATATCCCTCCTATAGTTCCACAATATCTCCTAGGTAGTTATGAGGATATAGCTACACATAGTGAAAAAATTAGAAATTAAATAAACTATCAGGAGAATGAGGGACCCCACATCGACCAACATCCATTGAACCTATTTGGCCAATACCCTAGAGTTATTATTAGGTCAAGTTGACTTGATAATGAATCAAATTCATAGATGGGAATCATATAGGGATAGATCACAAGCTTACTATGCTAACAAATTGTCAACATGTGAGGTGAAGGACAAAAAAATATCAAAAGACATAATTTGTGCCTTATTCATCAACCCAATGACCAATGCACCTTTTCTAGTAACCACTATATCCTTCCCAATCCATTGATGCTGACATAATTTTATTAGATCTAATTTTTAGACCTGATGGTGGATGTTGTTTGATTATCGACCATATAACAACCATGATGTCCCATTGTATTTTTTGAGGAAAA
The DNA here is from genome assembly GCA_037957365.1 of Torreya grandis. Lineage (NCBI taxonomy): Eukaryota > Viridiplantae > Streptophyta > Pinopsida > Cupressales > Taxaceae > Torreya > Torreya grandis. The sequence goes on from JARHVA010001515.1 coordinate 1,191,541, forward strand.
TGTACTATGAGTTTTTCCTCAATGAGATTCCTACTTATTTTGTCTATGGTGAATTTCAGGACCGAGGGAAAGGCTATATATAAGATCGACTAGTTGCATGTCATGAAAATAATTGGCTTGTAAGGATCCCTACCCAAAAACCACTTTAGCCTTAGATCCAATCTATAGTGAAGGAGGTTTTAGAGATTGAAACTTTGCATACACTTAGTGAACTTATTGATACACTTGTTTAGCATATGCATAGGATTTTTGAGACCAATGCTATAGGTAGTCCACCTAGTGTGCACACAAAACCTCACCATTGCATGTATTATGGTGTTATATGTATTGGATCTTCAAATGATGATGGTGGTGATTTTGAGGGCCTAGATGGTATACTCTTGAATTATGAGTTTTTGGCATGTATATATAGTGTCCACATGTCAGTCAATACACACATGTATGTATTATTTATATAAAAGTAATTTTAAATTTAAGTTATAGTTGTAGTTAAAATCTAACAGTTAATTTACATAGAAATTGAATAATATATATGTACTTTTTAGATTGTAGGGGGAGATGAGGCCTACATCTTCATGGTCCATGAATACATTTATGGATCTTCATTAGTCTATATTTACATATTTAGATGCATCTTATGGGCCATACATTACTTCAAATATAAATGTTACTAGGCCACTGATTATGTAAAATTTTGAGATAATATGATACTCTTTCAGTATGTGTTTCAATTAAAACTATAATAAATTAAATAGTATAATGTTTGAGATAGAGTCATATATTACTGTGAATTATCTATCATGGTTTGGATACACCATTTATCACTATTATAATGTGGATACCCTTACTACACTAGTTAAATATCATTTGGGACTTTATATTCATGTTTTGTATTTCTTGAATTTATAAACACACCACATTTCTATTATAAGTACTTGATTGAAACAAATAATGGAATACTCATATCTCACATACCTTATTTATATTCTCTTATACATTTTAATTGTGCATTTTTGATGAAGTAGTTATGCTATACGACATCCTTATCAATTTTTGATGAAGTGGTTATGCTCTAAATCCTCTTTTGGGATGTTGGGATACTCTTCTTTGGGCCTTTGAAGTAATGCAAGATTGTAATTCTTATTTATCCTAAGACCTTCAAATATTTTGGTGGTTATAGATTTTATTTTTTCACTTAATAAAATATTTTTTATCCCTCTCCACTACACTCATCTTGTCCATTTCTTCTCTTCTCATCATATATTTGATCCATTGTTTAGGACCATGGAAACACTAATGATAGATGTCAAAGTTAAACCTGTAGTTAGATAAATCCACCTCCAGTGCTTCATGGATTTAAAATGGCATTGATAAAATGTATGGGGTGGTAGATAATGTCTATGGCTAGGTTCTTGGCCTTTGATCATGCCTAGTCAAGAGACCCACCACCCATTCTAGCCTCAAGAATGCCCTTCTCAAAATAAGAAAAAATCAAAATTTAAGACTAACTTCAAGCATGCATAAAACAAATATTGTAATTCATTTTCATGAACCTTAAGAAACCTCACCTAATTTTTTAATCCCTATAATTTCACCCTAGAGCATGTCAATGAAACCTTCAGGTTGAATATGTGGAAAAACTTGCATTGATGGGTCTTGAAATACAATTTTTTTATAGTGAAGAGAAAAATTATTATCCTCCAATTGGAATTTCTACTTCCAAGACATCCAAGTGAAATTTCATCACATGGAACACATATAGATAAGTTAATGACATGTGATACCATGACCTAAACCTCCAAACCCACATGAAGTATGTTTTCACTATTATTCAAGAGTGTGGAAACACTAACAACAAATGTTATCAAAGTTGAATTTGCAAATGGAAAACTATGTATCTTGTGCTTTGTGGCTCAAAAATGGCATCCCAAACAAATTTATGGTGATGTATAATTTCTAATACTAGGTTATTGTCATTTGATAATGCATGGAAAAGATACCCACCACCCATTATGGCCTCAAGAATGCCCATCCTAAAATAAGAAAAATATAATTTTTAGCCTAACTTTAAGCATGCATAAAATAAAAACCATAATTCATTGGCACAAACTAGAAAAATATTCATGTGCATGTCAAAGCCTCATAATTTTACCATGGATCATGTTGATATAAATTCATGATGAATCCATTTCATAAGTTGCATTTACGGGTCTTGAAATGCAATGTTTTATAGTGAAGAGACAAGTTCTTGTCCTCAAACTAGCATTTATTCCTCCAGGACCTCCAAATGAAAGTGTTTCACTTGGATCACATATATATAGGTGAATGACATGAGATAACATGATCTATACCACCAAACCCACCCTAAAATGTGTTTTTCATACTGCTCAGGTGCAGGGAAACACTAACAACAAATGTTGTCAAAGTTAAAGCTGCAGATGGTGAACTCCACCTCTAGTGGTTCATGGCTCAAAATTGGCATTGATAGAAAATACATGATGGTGGATAACATATAGGACCATTTTATTTTCCTCTGATCATTCTTGATCGAGAGAACCACCACAAATTCTGGTTTGAAGAATGCACTTTACAAAACAAGAAAAATCTAGCTTTTAATCCTATCTTCATGCATGCATAAAATGTAAACATAAGTAATTGGGATAAATAGAAATAAAAATAATGTGTGTGTCGAAGAAATTAAATTTCACTCAATATCACATCTATGGAATCTTCAAAATGAATTCTTTTGACAAGTTGCAGTGATACATCTTGAAATATATTTTTTTGCAATGAAGAGACATGTTCTTGTCCTCCAACTAGCATTTCTACATTTGGGAAATCCAAGAGAAATCAAATAACTAAATGAGCATTAGATAGGAAAATTACATGTGCTCCCTTGACCATGATGTCAAAATCCACTTAGAAGTGTGTTTTCACTACTGTTCAAGAGCATGGAAACACTGACAATAGATGTTGTAAAAGTTGAAGCTACAATTTAAGAACTCTACCTCTAGTGCTTCATGGCTTAGAAATGACATTTAAAACACATCTAGGGTGGTGTTTAATGTCAATTAATATTTTATTGGCCTCCCATCATGCCCAGTCAAGAGACCCACCACCCATTTTGGACTTAATAATGCCCTTCTCAAAATAATAAAAATGCAGTCTTTTAGCCTATTTTCAAGCATGTATACAAAAAAAATCATAATCCATTGAAACAAACCAAAAGAAACTCAAGAAAATTTTGAATCCCTATATCATTTTTATTTAACATTTAATGCCAATCCATGGCACAAGTTACAGTGATGGGTCTTAAAATGCAACATTTTTGTAGTGAAGAGATAAGTTATTGTCTTCTAATAGTCATTTATTATTTTAGGACCTTCAGGTGCAAGTAACTCACTTTGAGAACACACACACACACACACACACACACACACACACACACACACACATATTAAATGTGATCCCAAAAATATGATGTAAAAATCCACTCAGAAGTGTGTTTTCACTACTATTTAGGAGGTGGAAACACTAACAACAAATGTTCTCAATGTTGAATCTCTAGTTGGAGAACTCCACTTCTAGTTATTTATGTCTCAAAAATGGAATTGAAAAAAATTATGGGGTGGTGGATAATGTATAGTATTATGTTCTTGGAATCCTATCATTCCTAGTTGATAGGTCCACCACCCATTCTGGCCTCAGGAATGCCCTTCCTAAAATAAGAAAAATGCAGCTTTAAACCTAACTTTAGTCGTGCATAAACTAAAAGCTATAAGTGATTGGTATAAACTAAGATAAATATCATGTGCATGTCAAATCAATATAATTTCACGTTAGATCATGTCAATGGAAACAACAATACAAATATGTGGCATAATTTACAGTGATAGATCTTGAAATGCAACTTTTTTGTAGCAAAAAGATAAGTTCTTATCTTCCAATTATCATTTTTGCTTTCGGCACCTTTAGTAACAACTCCCTAACTTAGATCACATATAAAGAGGAAAATTACATGTTATCCAATGACCAAAAAATCCAAATCCACCTAGAAAACTCCTCTTCCAGTGCTTCATGGATAGAAATTAGCACTGCCAACACATCCAAGTTGGTGGATAACATCTAGGACTAGGTTCTTGGCATCTGATCATTCTCAATTGAGAGACCCACCACCCACTTCATACTCATGAAAACCCTTCCCAATACAATAAAAATGTATTTTTTAGCCCAAATTTAGTCATGTGTAAAATACAAAATCGTAAATCATTGGAACAAACCAGAAGAACCATCACATACATGTTGAATCCCCTTAATTTCACCCTGAATCATGTTGATGGAACCTTTATAACTAATCCATGGAATAAGTTATAGTGAGGGGTCTTAAAATACAAATTTTTTATAGTGAATATGAAAATGACACATTTTCCCATAACTTTGACCTCCAAACCCATCTGAAAGAGTGTTTTCACTAATATTTAGGAGTGTGTAAATGTTGACAATAAATGTTTTCAAAGTTGAATCTCTATTTAGAGAACTCTTCCTCTAGTGCTTCATGGTTAGAAACTGGCATTGCCAACTAGCCTAGGGTAGTGGATAACATCCAAGACTAGGTTCTTAACTTCCCATCACACCTGATCAAGAGTCCCACCACCCATTCTATAATTATTGAGTATTTATATTAATCTTCTTTTAGCTTTAAGAATATGAAATTATTTACTAACAGTGCAAACCACATGAATGTGAAAGCTTATTTGGCAGCACTAACCTATAAAAAATTTGTTACTAAGTAATTAAAAATGAAATTTACTTTTACTACCTACAAAAGCAATAAAATTTGGTAAAATTAAATATATCTACATTTGACAAGTTAGTATACCTTAGAATTTCTATCTAGCGAACCACTAGGATCTAATCTAATCTTGATAGTAGAAAGAATAACTTCATGTTCTAAATCATGATCTTTGTATATACTATTATTTAATGACCTCCCACGATATTTTACCAATTGAATATTTGTTGGAAGAACAAAATTGAATAGTGTAGTATCTTCCTATGTGTTTCAAATTCTTCAAACAACCATACATTTGTATTTTTTTATAGGATATCATTGAAACCAAGTCCTAGTGACACCCACAAAACTATTGGGATAGTAAATGTTTTTTTCCATCTTTGATTGGGGAAGTCATTTCTTTTTATTTTCCTCTACACAATGACATAAGTAGTAATGTTTTCCTATTTTATTGTCTTCGTCAACAATATCTACAAAAACATGCGATGTATAAAGATATATAATGAGAATCAATAACTTAATATTTTTTATTTTAATGAAAATGTCTAGATAATGATAATAAATAATACATAATGATTAATATTCTACTCAGTTGCACTAGATCGGATACATGGTCAAAGTTATGTGATGATGTCATATATGTAAGTTGTAATGTGGGTGGAACTAGATCAATGTTGATTGGAATTATAGGTCTACGACTCCATTCATCCACCCATTGATTTGGCTCACACTCATTCCAAATAGAGTCCTTACATGTGAGAAAACCATGCCAAGTGTCTCATATGAATAATCCAATAAAGTGTATTTGAGATATTAAATGAGTGGAGATCACTTGATCCTTTTACAATCATACAATCCTCATACTTTGCCAAGTGTTCTTCCTCCATCAACCAAAAATATCTATGAATAGTAGAATTATATTGATCACAATATCCCATTTTCTCATTATACCATTCAACAATTGTTATTGTATTAGTCAAAATAGCATCATCTTTAAATTTAAACTCCTCCCTTGCAACATTTATTTTTACACATGACCCAACACCATCACGTTCTTGTTTTCAATGGCCAGCTTCTATGAAAAGCCAAATATGTTCTGCAATAGTGGAACATGTATCCTTCTCAACTAGTAAAATATATATGAAATATTAGATTAGGATGTGCAATATGTTCCTCTTAGTCAACCATCCATAAAACTTCTCAAAATAACCTTGCACCTACATTGTATAATGCCATCAGTCATCACATGCATAGAAATGGTACTCCATTAATATTTTTTGATCTTGCTCAGTATTAATAAGTGTATGCATGAATATGGAACCCTATATTGATTTGTAATATTGTGACTAAACTTTCTTTTGTGGTTTGAATGTGTAATTCTCAGAAAAATCAACTACTAAAATAATAGATCTAAGTGGAAGTGTGTCCTTGCTTAGCTTTAAATATTCATCCAACCATTTATCATTATGTGTGTGCCTTGTATATTAATAAACAATTTTCTTCTTGAATTTGACTATAAATCCTGAAACATGTATATATTTTGTAACAAACTCACACATTTTAGATTTTTTACCATATTTTACTTGATAATTCATAGATTTGTATTTACTTAAACTAATTCTTATCCAATTGCACTTGTAATCTCCTTATGGATAATTTTTTTTTTTTCGACAGTCCGCCATAAATACTACAATTTCCATCCAACCATGCTTTATTATAAAATAACTATATATTTGGGCTTTCAAAAAAAGGTTGTAATAATTTTTTTCACTGATTTTGGTAGAACTTTTATGCCACATTCCTATAAAATGTTGTTATTATGCAAAGTAAAATGTATATGGTGAAAATCACCATAGTGAATTGAAAATTCAACATGTTGCCTACAACAACAAGTGGTGTGTGTGATATTTATTTTCACATAAAATAGTTTGGACATCTCAAAATATCTTTGACTAATAGAAATTTGTGGATATTTTTCCAAAAACTTATAGTATAATTATGTTTGGGTCATATCGAAGAAATGTTTTGGATGTATTTTAGGGTAATGGGAACTAATAACTCTTCTTTTCACTACATGTTTTGGATATATTTTAGGGTAATGATGTGGGAGTAATACATTGAGGTTATTGAGTCTAATTTTTTGCTTTCATTGCAATTGAAAATAAAATAATTACCCAAAAAACTCAAAAAATAAACATACATCATCTTTGAAGTAACTTACAACTTCATGACCACTGCAAATTTTAAGACTTTCCCAACTTAACTTGGAGTAATAAAATTGACTTAATTAACTCGACCTAATATAAGATAAGCCATACATTATTAAAACTTCTGGTTAATTTAACTTGATATAATAAATTTAATGTAAACCATATATTATTAATAGTTCTGATTAAAATGTGGCCATCTTCCATTTCCTACATCAACGCCATTAGAAATATCATGAAACCAATGAAGACTTTGACCATGTGAAAAGAAACAACAGCTATTAATTATAATGTGACATTTAATACACCTAAATAAAGCTCACTTGTGCTTTAGTAGACACCTCATTATCATTCATTCACTGCCCTTATTTGGATTCTCTCTTCCAACCATTTAAGCCATGGAAAAAACTGCAAGCTTTGGCTTTGACTTTGACTAGATTAAGTACAAGGCACGAGCGTGTTGACATAGAAAAAACCCATCTAAATTTTCTTAGCGTAATGAACACAAGAAGATTGATGTAATTGACTCGACTTGGTGTAAAGATGGACATCTAAAAATCCATGAGAAAAGTCATGGTTTTTCTTAGATTTAATTAATATTTGACAACGTACCATGAGGACAGAAATTTTGTGTCATGCAGATTGACAGGATGGAAATTTTTATTCCTACGCTGAACATTCTTTTCTCTTTTTCACCGGTCTTCATCAGGGTTAAGTTTTAACTCTAATGAGGTAAGGCTACATAAACTAATTAATTTCTTTCGACAGTTAAAACATTATTTTCTAATGAATTAGCTTACCTCAAAATCAATGGGTGCAACTTCAATATCTTTTAGGATTTTTTGTGCTGTTAGACAGGGTTTTCCTCTAGCTCTTGCTTTAAATTTTTTGGTTGATAGGGAATTTTCTTATCTTATTTCTCACTTATCAAATCAAGTATTTATCACCCTGTTATTATTCTCCTTCATTGCTCCTCTCAACTCAACAATGTAAATTTTGTTTATGATATCTCCTTGACTCTCATGAGCAAGAATACTCCTTTAGAGGGGTTCTTTGATACCTTGAATTTTTTTTCAAAACCCCAAAATCTAATTTTCAATGAGCTAAAACCCAATGAACATGACAGACATAATATTTATCAACCCGTTATGATTCTCCTTCATTGCTCCTCTCAACTCAACAATGTAAATTTTGTTTATGATACCTCTCTGAATCTCATGAGCAAGAATATTCCTTCAGAAGGGTTCTTTGATACCTTGAATTTTTTTTCAAAACTGCAAAATCTAATTTTCAATGAGCTAAAACCCAATGAACATGACAGACATAATATGATGTCTTTTCCTAAATGACTCCATCATTATCAATGGAAGTGGATATAAAAATAAGAGAGATTTAAATTACTTGGAATTCCTTTTTCTTTTGATAACTCTCATTCAGAGAGATTTAATATGATTATTTATTTATTAATTTATTTCTATAATTTCATTTTTATGATTATTAATAAATATGATGTGGTCATATGATTTATTTATTAATTATAATATTTTAATAAAATATAATCCTCAAATTAATTTCTTATTAAAAAAATAATTTTTAAAATATTAAATGTAAAAGGTTTGTATTTTATTTGAGGTAAATAAAAGCACCTCTTAAATAATTGTCTGTCCTTATAAATAAATAAATTTATTTTAAGATAAATAAAATTGGCACAAATTGTGGATCCATATAAATAAATAAATAAATTTTAAGATAAATATTGGCACAATAATAAATATAATTCACTTATAATATATTCCTAAATAATTAATTAATTTTTTAATTTGAAGTAAATAAAATTACCACAATAAAATTATAATTCACCATTAAATAATTACAAGTTTAAATAGATAAATATACTAAAAATATGTATAAATTTTTGTAATGTCAGCTCTAAAATAATTAAATGTTAAAACACTCATGCCATTACACCGTGTAATAAAAAGATAGTAAGTTAATATTTACTATGTAATTTTTATGCTAGAAAAATCACAATACAAAATAACAAAAATATTAGTAAGTTAATTTTTAGTTATATTTATCTAATAAATAACTAAATAATTATAAGTTTAAATAGATAAATATACAAGTTTAAATAGATAAATATGCTAAAAATGTGTATAAATTTTTTAGTATATTTATCCATTTAAAGTTGTAATTATATAAAAGTTAAAATAGATAAATATACAAGTTTAAATAGATAAATATACTAAAAATGTGTACAAATTTTTTTAATGTGGGCTCTAAAATAATTAAATGTTAACACATTCACATCATTACACAAAATTATACCCTTGGATGTTAGTGGAGGAACACTTATCGATGTAATAAAAAGTTAGTCAGTTAGTATTTACTATTTAATTTTTATGCTTGAAAAATCACAATACAAAATAACAAAAATATTAGTTATACATGGTAAGTTAGAAACAACATCAAAGTATCACAAAATAAGAAAGTTAGGCACAAGCCCTAACTCTATAAGATATTAGAGACAGTTCATCTTAGGTAGTTGAGCACCTCCAAAAAAAGGGTTTAACTAAAGGAAGATTAGGTCCACCCATCTTGAATTGTCTCATAAGGAGCAAGAAAAATTATAATTCCTCAACAAATTAAGTTTTTTGGACCAAAAATATTGTGAAACTTCAATTTATCTTGATGATCTCTTCCACATAGTGTAATGCATGGTCAATGACAAAGCACCCATGATTTATAGCTTTCATTATGAATTATATTAAGCTACTTGGACATTTATAGGGCTCAATTTGTTGTAAGTTTAAAAAGAAGCCATACAAAATAAGTCATTGGGTGTTATCATCAATAAAAGAAATATTAAATTCATCTATAAAGTTGGTGATCCAAAACTTATTTCTAGTTGGTACCCAATCACCCTTCTTAATACTTCCTATAAAATTATTACCAAAGCCCTAAATAATTGTCTTCATCATATTTTACTTGTAATCATCATACTTAAGAAAACATGCTTCATATATATATATATATATATATATATATATATATATATATATATATATATATATATATATATATATATAAGTCATGGTTACAAAAATGACTTATAGAGAAATGTTTGAGTACATATTTAATCACCATAGTGTATTCAAAATAACCTTGATGTTTAAAACAGAAATGAACATCCTCCATAAGAGTCCATTAACATATAATCGAATAACACATTCCATCATATGTCTAAACAATTGTATTAATGACATTAGTCAAGAAAATCTTAATTGAAAATGATTCACAAATAAATATATGCACATATTGCATTCACAAGATTTGATGATAACACATATTGAACTTACAAGGTCACAAAGATTAGCAAAGGATTTCATAATACATAATTTTATTTACCAACACATACAAGTAAAGAAGATTAGCAAAGGATTTCATGATACATAATTCTATTTTGTGCGCGGAGTCTTTTGTTTTACTTAGCTGTATCTATTTTGTGCGTAGGATCTCCCTTCCCGAATCTTAAAAAGGAAATAAATTCCTTGAGTTATGCAGAGTCGCCTATTTAATTATTTTTAAACACCTATTTTGGATTTGATTAAACCCACCAATCAACTTATAAATATATCGTATTGTCCCTCACATTGATCATTACTCTTCATAGCATTACACATGACCTCAAAAAATTATGCCACATCAAAATACTTGCACATTCATTATATGTATGCCACATTTTATTTTAACCTTGTGTGGAACTGTTACACATCAATGTTCTCTTACTATCACCATGTTACCAAGCAACACACCAAGTGGTTCACTCCATACTTGAGCCATGCCAATTTTCTACTATAGCATGCCATGTGTCAGATGCAACCATTACTCAGTCAAACAAGATGAACCAAATTCATCATTATCTCTCTAGAAGCACTATCAATTGTAACTACCATATTTTAAATAATATATATGTATGTATATGAATTGTAGCCACATTATGTATCTTTCTAGCAACAAAAAATCTATGCACATGCACATCTATACATCTATAGAGCTGAGAGATGATACATCGACTGGAAAGGAGTTTATTATTATTTCCAAATCATTCAAATATGTCTTTCATATTTTATTATTTCATAATAATTAAGGAAATATATAAATAATAATTTCCTTTTGATCATAAGATCTTGAACTCTTAGCCTTACTGACCCATTATATACACATTTGTACTTTACCCTATTCTAAACATTGAATAAATGTTACATTCTGCATATTAGTCTTCCACTTATCTCAAATATTCTTGGATAGATTTGTATAGTTAACCTTTCCTAAGCATTCTAAAATCCACTACTTATATATATCTAACTATGGATTTATATATCGTAGACCCTGACATGGGCACCATCATGTAAATCATTGGTATTAGAATAACTCTTTCTTATTCCTATCAATGTGTGAGCACAACAATATAAATAAGGATTATAAATCAACTATGTTTCATCCTACTTAGAACAATGTCATAGCAAGAACAATATGGCTGATTCCCAAAATCAACTTGAGGTAGCTCTAGAGATTCAAAAGTTTATCAATGAGGACACCATGGAATCATAATTCACCAAAATCTTTGCCCAATTATAGTTTTCATGTTTCAACTCAACATTACATCAATATTTTATTAACTACAATTCACTTACCAATAATTTTAATAGTAGACCTCCTTCAAAGTGCAAGTCATTTTTTATATTTTTGTATTTGAAGGAAAGATCAGTGCCATGGAAATGGATTTATAGGCTCAAAAAATTGAGGCATACTTATTAGTCAATCGATTCACTGATGTTGAGAATATCACCTTCATTGTATTGAAGATGTTCATTCCAATGTCTCACTGGTGGGGAACTCCCAATGTGTAACATGTGCATGATTACATTCTAATTGAGTCTTGGAATAATGTCATTGAAACACTAAAGGAGGTGTAGTATACTTTCAAACAAATTGAGGATGAATACATTACTTTACATTTGTTGTGTTAGTGTAAGGGGTCATTAGTGGAAGAATAAATTAGTGAGTTTGATGACTACACTACTTATGTATGTGAGAATAACATAAAGTGTTGAATTATATCATAATAATTTCACCTTATATCCATTCGAAGATGATTTTTGAAATTTATAATCTATGGGAAAACCTTACACAAAACCACAAATATTGAATCGAAGGTGAAAATGAAATAAGTCTCACCTCTTCATCTAACATCATGGACAAAAGTCAACATATGTACAACACATCATCTACACCCCATCATAAAATAAAAACATACATAGTAAGTGAAATCAACCTACGAAGGTTTTAAAATACCATAATTAATTGGGCCTTCTAACTTAGACATAGGAAAATGAAAACTAGGCAAAAAATGGTGCCATCGACATAGCACATGCACAAAATAATTTTCAATGGCACACCCAATAAATTATTTATTCTACACTATAGATCAGATCCTACATCGATAAGTGAAAATGATATAGATAGTTCATGTATAAGCACCAACAACATGACACTACACTTTAGAGTAGTACAAGCATATCTTCAACATGATTATGTGGGTTAAAGGAAAACCTATTCATGTCATCATCGATAGTGGGAGCCAAAATAACATCATTTCACAATACATAGTTCAAATTATAATGATTTTCATTATGACACATTTTCCACATACTCACTTGGATCGATCCCATTAGGATAGGATATACAAGTCTATTGATAATGTACCTTGAAAATAAAATTCAAGCCAATGGGTGATAATTTCCCTTGCAACATCGTAGATCTTATTGTTTGTGACATATTACTAGGAAAGCCATATTTTTTTGACAATGAAGCTACATATCAAGTGAATCCACATAATTTAACTTCTCTTGTTGAATATATACTCATCAAGCTCTTTGAGTCATCATATATGACCAAAATCACCTTGGTGCTTGATATTTACAATCCTAGAAACTCATCTAATATATGTAAAAATTCATGTTCCCCATGGTTCCTCTTCAAGAATATGCATAGTAGAACAAGAAATAATTTTCATTGTGCCTAATGAAAACATCATATCAACAAGAGTGGCTCAAAAATTTACCTAAGCCATATGTTTGAGTATTTACAAAATTCAAAGACTTCCCACCATAATGTGCTATAAATCATCACATTAATTGAGTTCCTAGATTCCCTCTTTCAAATGTCCCATATACCATAAATAAATTTGGAAATTGATAAAGTCAAACACAAAATATAAGATACCTTCAATTAGTGAAAGATCAACCATATCTCTTGTCCGTATCCACGAAAGAGTCTAACAGTTCTCATTCCCAAGAGGTTAATAGGACTTAGCACCATTAAATCTACTATAATGCACACAATAAAATAATAGTGAATAATAAGTACTATTTATCATGCATTCAAAAACTATTGGACTACCCTAAGGTGATCAATACTTCATAAAGACTGACCTAAAGTTAGGTTACTACCAATTTTAATCCATCTTATAAGTGCATAAAATAAAATATTAAAGACATAAGAAATATTGTATGAATGTATACTCATGAATTTAATCTTAATGGATAAATTTCAACTTTTTTCAAAATAATATTATAATTTCATTATTGTTTTGTAAAACTTAATGTAAAATTAGTGGTTTCCAATGCACAATTGTTCTGATTACATAGTTGGAAGGAAATAAGGGCTATGAAAAGAGATAAAATAACCTAAAACATATTGGCCTCTCAATGCAAAAAAAATGTGGCATATTTCATAGTCATAGGACATGCTAAAATTGATCACCTAAATATATACCTTGAAACTATAAAACTTACCAGGTTGGAAATTGCTATTCATTCATTCAGAAAAAATGGATATTACCTTTAATTATTTGTGTTGGAAGATGTGTCTTGGCCACACAGACTCTAGATAACCTATCATATAATGAGGAGAAGCTCATCTACCTCCTTTCAATTCCTACAAGTGCATGACAATTAGATGATTTAAGAAAATATATTTTTGTACACTTACTGTCACACATCTCAGCTAACTAGATACATTCAATTAATGCATTTATTGTATTTGGTTGATTAAGTCGATTGTGAATCCATATCTAGTGATTTAAAAGGAGATATATATAATTAGGTCATTTTATTAGTTAAAATAGAATATTTGGAGTAGTGAAGCTCTAGTGGATTTTTTACTCGCATAGAGGTGTAACTGAGCATCAAAACTTATAGTTGTTTTACTATAAATTTCATTAAGCATTAAAAGCTACACTTGTATATTTTATTTGCCTTGAATGGTTTTTGTGTTTGTTATTTATTTTATTATTTGGATATAACAATATCAAAAGAGCAAATTGACATTCAATATGGTATTAAATATCTAGTCAAATTTCCTCTAACTAAAATGTGGTGAGAAAGACTCTAACCAGTGGTTTTAACAATCATCCAAACTAGAGAAAGGAATATGTTAAGATTCTATAGAGGCATCTATTATCATTGTTTCTAAGGATGTTTAGTCTTAAGTCAATGCAATCAAATCAACAAAATTGAGATAGTTCATGATGGTAACTAAACTATCTACCTTCTAGCTTGTGTCCAGGTAGGCCCATGCATTGTATCCATTCAACCAAACAAAAATAAAGGAGCTAAATTATAAGGATCCAAATTATGTACTGATTGAGTCTTTCAAAGTTGAGATCGGGATTTTACCATCTAGTGTTTTTCAAAGTTAGTAGAACCAAGAAAGATAAGTTTAACACCAGTCCTTCAACACATGCACCCAATTTTTTGTCAAACTTTTGCACTTCAAAATTCCACTTATTTTATAGTCATTAAAAGAGCACATAATTTCCCTAACTTGTGCACCTAAATTTATTCATTTTTACCTTAGCCAATATTTTAATTTAGTGCCAATATCAGATTTTTGTGCCCCAATCAAATATTAGCACATAAACACCTAAATTCATCTTTTGTGCTTCAAGATTTATTTCAAACTTAAGTTCCTATATATCAACATGTGTGCACCTAAAATTAATTCCCAACTACCTTACCCAACATAACAACACAATTTTAGGAACATAATTTAACACTCTAGGTTTGTGATAACACTTGCATCATCCTATTACACTCAGTCTTGCACATTAATAAATAATGGTGAGTACCAATAGTAGATTAACTCAGCCTCAAATTCCTATTTTCAATGGGAATAATTATGACTTATAGAGCATAAATATGAAAAAAAAATTCACATAAGATGTTTAGGAACTCATAGAGAATGTATTTCCCAAACTAGCTACTATGCAAGCTTTGCAATCCCTATCTCAAGAACACAAGGACATGCTAAAATAAAATAATAAGAAAGAAGTGAAATCCCTATTGATCATCTAACAAGTTGTGGAAGAGTCCATATTTACACATGTGCATCAAAAACCATATCAAATCAAAAATGGGATTGCTTTCAAATAACCTATCAAGGCACCAACAAGGTCAAGATAACAAAATTACAAATGCTACAAAGAGATTTTGGAAACCTATAGATGAAAGAGTCTGACATAGTCGAATCATTATTCACTATGTAGTAGGAATTATAAATCTGATTAGGTCTCTTAGTGAGACACTTGAAGCTCAAAAGATAATCAAGAAAATATTGAGGAGTCTACCTACAAATTTTGACTCCGTTATTTAGCCATCAAAGAGTAAAAATATCTCTCAAAACTATCACTTGATGAGTTAATGGGATCTTCACTATCCCACAAGTAAATAATAAATAGATTAGCGGGATCTTATCTTGAGAATGCATTGAAAATCAAAGTCTTTATCAATATAATGAGAGTAAGATCCAATTATAATAAAAACATAAATGCACCAAGAGGAGGAAGACAAACTACATCTTATGATGATAGTATACCAAGCACTAGGATACCTTCCTACACCACACCTTCATGAGCCAAAGGAAGAAACAACACCCATTCACACAACCATTCACCTATAACAAGGCACACAAATTCTATTGTTTAGTGACACTATTGCATAAAGTATTTCCATTATGCAAATGAATGCATAAAGAGGTAGTTTGATATGAATAAATAGAAGGCCAACTTCACTAAGGAGAACTAATATTCTAACCTGATTCAAAACTAAATCATGATCACTTACAATGTAGTGCAAGAGATCATAAAAGATGTGTGTTTCCTAAAATATGGTTGTAACAACCACATGACTGGAAGCCAATACATGTTTGTAACCATAGATGACTCTATCAGGTTAGAATTCAAGCTTGGTAATGACAACAAAGTCTCAATTATGGGAAAAGGAACAATTCCCATTAATACCAAGTAAGGGAAGAAGAAATTCATCCCTAATTTATTTTAGGTTCCTAATTTGAAACAAAACCTACTAAGCATAGGTCAACTACTATAGAAGGGATACAAAGTCCATTTTGAGCATGATAAAAGGGTCATTATGGAAATACCACAAAGTAATAGATTGATTGGAAAAGTTTATATGACAAGGAACATAATGTTTCTTATGAGAATTCATGCTTTAGCAACTCAAGCAACTACTGAAACAACCTTCAAGGCATCATACCATAATCAATCCTAGTTATGACATTTAAGATTTGGCAATCTAAATTTTAATGGTATAAAATAATTACATCAGGAGACCATGGTAAATGGTTTGCCATTGACCTAGTAACCTAACATAGTTTATGAGAATTTCATACTAGGTAAACACCATAGAGAGAGATTTATTGTGGGAGAGTCATATCGTACAAAAGTGCAGTTGATATTGCCTACATAGATCTCTATGGAAAAATACAATCCCCCTTAGTATGAAGAAATTTAATTTTTTTAATTTCATAGATGATTACAATATAAATACATGGGTTTACTTACTAAATCACAAATATGATGTTTTCAACATCTTCAAGGAGTTTAGAGCCTAAGTTGAAAATCAAAGTGGGTATTATATCAAAATGTTCAGATTTGATCAAGGAGAGTACATCTCAAATGAATTCCATAAATTTTACAAATCTCATTAAATCAAGAAGCAATTAACCACAAGGTATACACATCAGTATTTAGAAAGGAAGAATAGAACAATCATGGAGATGGATTGAGTCATGTTGAAGGCCAAACATCTAATGATTGAGTATTGGGTAGAAGTTATATGATGAAAAATTTATCTCCTAAAAAAATCTCTAATTGAGAGTATAAGAAAAAAATTCCTCAAGAATTAGGGATTGGAAAAAACATAGTGTTTCTCATTTACACATCTTTAGATGCATAGATTATGCACTTGTGCCATCAGATTTGACAAATAAGATTGATAATAGAGGATAAAAGTGCATCTTTTTAATATATAGTGAGTAGTCCAAAGTTTACAAGTTATACAATCCCATCACACAAAAAAATAGCATCAATAAAGATGTAGAATTCATTGAATAAGAAGCATGGGATGGAAGCATAGAAAAAACAACTACATTTGGTGTTAACACTCCACATGATAATGAGCTAGAAGATATTGGAGCACATCATGTACCTATAACTCCATAAGCATGTGGTCTAGTAACACCTTCCACCATACAACACACTCTAAATTCAATGTCTAAAGTATTATTAGTATCAAGCACATTTTCACCTATTAGCTTTCATAGTGATGATTTATCAGATCTAAGTATGTGCACAAAGCTGGAGTATAATTCCATGGATATTAACCCCAAATCATACATGTTACATCCATAGTACAAATATGTTATTTGAATTTAGGATCAAGATTCCTAATCTATAATACATGCACATTATGGAAACATAACACATACACATTATTGTAGTTCCAATAACATGTACGCATTATTGACATTAAGATTAGTTCAAATAACATGTACACAAAAAATATGAAAAGGTCCACCTAGTGGCACACTTCTTTTAGTCTCATTTTCATACTTACTCTTCACTTGTCATTGTTATACCATAATCCTATTATACTTATAAGAGGATAATAACACACTTGGATCATCTGATACATCACTGAATTAACAATTTCACCATGGAGGGGAGTCAAGTAATCAAAAACTAAACTTATTAACCCTAAATTTTGGAAAATTTTTTACATTGTTTAATTGTAAAATCTTATTCTTTTTTAATATCTCAATCCATTGCAAGAGACTACCATGTTAACCATCATCCTAACCCTCTGCCTAACCATACAAACCCTCATATCCCTCCTATAGTTCCACAATATCTCCTAGGTAGTTATGAGGATCTAGCTACACATAGTGAAAAAAAATAGAAATTAAATATATAATCAGGAGAATGAGGGACCCCACATCAACCAACATCCATTGAACCTATTTGGCCAATACCCTAGAGTTATTATTAGGTCAAGTTGACTCGATAATGAATAAAATTCATAGATGGGAATCATATAAGGATATAAATCAGGTTACTATGCTAATAATTTGTCAACATGTGAGGTGAAGGACAAAAAAAATCAAAATACCTAATTTGTGGCTTATTCATTGACCCAATGACCAATGCACCTTTTCCAGTAACCACTAAATGTTTCCCAATCCATTGATGCTGACATAATTTGATTATATCCAATTTTTATGACTGATGGTGGATGTTTTTTGGTTATCCACCATATAACAACCATGATGTCCCATTGTATTTTTTGAGGAAAATGTACTATGAGTTTGTCCTCAATGAGATTCCTAAATATTTTGTCTATAGTGAATTTCAGGATCGAGGGAAAGGCTATATGCAAGATCAACTAGCTACATGTCATGCAAATAATTATCCTGTAAGGATCCCTACCTAAAAATCACTTTAGCCTTAGATCCACTCTATGGTGAAGGAAGTTTGAGATATTAAAACATTGCATGCACTTAGTGCACTTATCGATACACTTGTTTAACATACGCATAGGATTTTTGAGACCAATGCTATAGATAGTCCACCTAGTGTGCATATACAACCTCATCATTGCATATATTATGGTGTTATATGTATTGGATCTTCAGATGATGATGGTGGTGTTTTTCAGGGCTTAGATGGTATACTCTTAAACGATGAGTTTTTGGCATGTACATTTATTGTGCACATGTTAGTCAATACACACATGGATGTATATTTTATATAAAAGTCATTTTAAATTTAATTTATATTTTTAGTTAAAATATAACAGTTAATTTACATAGAAATTGAATAATATATATGTACTTTTTAGATTGTAGGGGGAGATGAGGCCTACATATTCATGGTCCATGACTGCATTTATGGATCTTAGTTAGTCTATATTTACATATGTAGAGCCATATTATGGGCCATCCATTACTTCAGATGTCAATGTTACTAGGCCACTGATTACACATATAGAGGTAAAATTTTGAGTTAATATGATACTCTTTCAATATGTGTTTCAATTAAAACTATATGGAAGAAAAGAGTATAATATTTGAGATAGAGTCATATATTACCGTGATTTATCTATCATGGTTGGGATTCATCATTTATCACTATTAAAATGTGGATAGCCTTACTACACTAGTTAAATATCATTTGGGACTTTATATTCATGTTTTTTATTCATTCAATTTACATACACACCACATTTCTATTATAAGTACTTGATTGAAACAAATAATGGAATACTCAGATCTTGCATACCTTATTTATATGATCTTATAAATTTTAATTATGCATTTTTGATGAAGTGGTTATGTTATACCACATCCTTATGAATTTTTATGATGTGGTTATGTTCTAAATCTTCCTTTGGGTTGTTTGGATACTTTTCTTTGGACCTTTTAAGTAATGCAAGATTGTAATTCTTATGTCTCTTAAGACCTTGGAATATTTTGGTGGTTATAGATATTTTGCTTTAGTTAATAAACAATTTTGTATCCCTCTCCACTACACTCATCTTGTCCATTTCTTCTCTTCTTATCATATATTTGATCCATTGTTTAGGACCATAGAAACTCTAATGATAGATGCCAAAGTTAAACCTGTAGTTAGATAAATCCACCTCTAGTGCTTCATGGTTTGAAAATGGCATTGATAACATGTCTGGTGTGGTAGATAATGTCTAGGACTAAGTTCTTAGCCTTTGATCATCCCTGATCAAGAGACCCACCACCCATTCTAGCCTCAAGAATATAATGCTTAAAACTGCAGCTAACACCAAAAAATGCTTATTTATACCCTTATGTTTTAAATGATATTGTAAATATAGGGAAATGAGAGGAAATATGTATTAAAAGTTTTTAGGATCATATTAGGGATAATTTAATGAGGTTACTATAGACTAGGACAAGTTGAGTACACCTGATAAATCAATTTTTATTGCATGAAAATTTTCACAATCATCATTTATTCATATGACTAACATGAGAGTGCATTACACTCGAAGAAAACTTCATTATTTTATGTAGAATTAAATGAATTGAGGAGGGTCTCAGAAAACTCCACAATGAACATCCATCCACACAACAATGCTCAAATCATAGAAAGATATTCACAAATAACAAACATTATATTACACTATCAAAATATACAATGATATGTTTGTGCAACCAACAATGGTTGCACCAAAACAAAACTCTTTAAGAGACTACATCTCCACCAAATGTAGAGATGAATCTAAGATCCAATATAACTTTTCATAAGGGTAGAAAGGGTCCTTATATATAAGGGTTTCCATATCATCATATTAGTGTTCTCGTCTCTTGTATAATAACATAAAACTCTAAGCATACCATCTTCTAGTACCACTTAAGTCTAATGGTTTTCTCTCATGGTGAGAAATGGTCATATTTAAAATTCAAATCATTTCTATGGATCTAACCATCCATAAACAAGTAAATTGTGTGAGAAATTACTCAAATAATCTCTTATAAATATAAAATAGGTGTAATCCTATTACATATCAAGCATCTATTTAGAAAGCACACATCAATCCTATTCAAATACTTGCACATTCAAGAGGGCTAACTTATTTATCCCAATTTTCCAATCAATCACTAATACATATAAAAAGTATGATTCCCATCATCAGGGATAATAATTTACCCACACTTATTTGTAACAATATAATTTTATATTGAAATACTAATCATTTTTTTGGGGATATAATGGATAAGGAGTAAAGAAAAATGCCTAAAACATTATTGAACCAATTACTCCATCCATTCATGAAATATGTATAAATCATAATTACAAAGATGACTTACAAGAAAATGCTTGAAACCAAAAATCTAAATGCACATATTTAAATACATTTCTTTAAATCACCATAATGTGTTCAAAAGAACCTTGATATTTAAAATGGAAATGAACATCCTACATAAAGATGTAATTATCATATAATTGAATAACACATTCCATTATACATTCAAACAATTGTATTAATGACATTAATCAAGCAAGTCTTAATTGAAAATGATTCGCAAATAAATGCATGCACCATGCAATGCTTACAAGATTTGATGATAACACATATTGCATTTACAATGTAAAGAAGATTAGCAAAGGATTTCACCTTAACCTTGTGTGGAACTATTACACATAAATGTTATCTTACTATCACCATGTTACCATGTGACACACCAAGTGATTCACTCCATACTTGAGCCATGCCAAGTTTCTACTATAGCATACCATGTGTTAGATGCAACCATTACTCGGTCAAACAAGATGAACCAAATAAATAATTATCTCTCTAGAAGCATTATCAATTGTAACTACCATATTTTAAATAATATATATGTAATTATATGCATTTTAGCCACATTATGTATCTTTCTATCAACAAAAAATCTATTTACTTGCACATCTATACATCCATAGAGCTGAGAGATGATACACAGACTAGAAAGGAGTTTATTATTATTTCCATAGCATTCAAATATGTCTTTCATCTTTTATTATTTCATAATAGTTAAGGAAATATATAAATAATAATTTTCTTTTGATCATAAGAGCTTGAAATCTTAGCCTTACAGACCCATTATATACACATTTGTACTTTACCCTATTCTATACATTGAATAAATGTTACATTTTACATATTAATCTTCCACTTATCTCAAATATTCTTGGATAGATTTGTATAGTTAATCTTTCCTAAGCATTCTAAAATCCACTACTTATATTTCTAACTATGGATTTATATATCATAGACCCTGACCTGGGCACCATCATGTAAATCATTGGTATTAGAGCATAACCCTTTCTTATTCCTATCAACATGTGAGCACAACACTATAAATAAGGATTATAAATCAGCTATGTTTCATACTACTTAGAATAATGTCATAGCAAGAACAATATGGTTGATGCTCAAAATCAACTTGAGGTAGCTCTATACATTCAAAATTTTATCAATGAGGACACCATGGAATAACAATGCACCAAACTCTTTGCCCAATTATAGTTTTCATGTTTCAACTCAACATTAGATCAATATTTTATTAACTACAATTCACTTAACAACAATTTTAATAGTACACCTCCTTCAAAGTGAAAGTCATTTTTTTATATTTTTGTGTTTGAAGGAAAGATCAATGCCATGGAAATGGATTTATAGGCTCAAAAAATTGAGGCATACTTATTAGTCAATCGATTCACTGATGTTGAGAATATCACCTTCACTGTATTGAATATGTTCATTCCAATGTCTTACTGGTGGGAAAATCTCAATGTGTAACATGTGAATGATTACATTCTGATTGAGTCTTGAAATAATATCATTAAAACACTAAAGGAGATGCATTATACTTTCAAATAAATTGAGGATGAATACATTAATTTCCATTAGTTATGCTAGTGTAACAAGTGGTTGGTGAAAGGATAAACTAGTGAGTCTATGACTACAATACTTATCTATGTGAGAATAACATAAATTATTGAATTATATCATAATAATTTCACCTTATATCCATGCAAAGATGATTTATTGAATTTATAATCTATGGGAAAACCTTATCACAAAACCACAAATATTGAATCAAAGGTAAAAATGAAATAAGTCTCACCTCTTCATCTAACGTCATGGACAAAAGCCAACATATGTAAAACACAACATCTATACCCCATCATAAAATAAAAGCATACACTGTAAGTGAAATCAACCTAAGATGGTTTTAAAATATCATAATTAATTGGGCCTTCTAACTTAGACATAGGAAATTGGAAACTAGGCAAAAATGGTGCCATTGGCATAACACGTGCACAAAATAATTTTCAATGGCACACCCAATAATTATTTCTTTTACACTCTAGATCAGATCCTACATTGATAAGTGAAAATGATATAGATAGTTCATGTCTAAGCACCAACACCATGACACTACAATTTAGAGTAGTGCAGGGATATCTTCAACATGATTATGTGGGTCAAAATAAAACCTATCCATGTCATCATCGATAGTGGGAGCAAAAATAACATCATTCCACAATACATAGTTCAAATTATAATGATTTACATTATGGCACATTTTCCTGATACTCACTTGGATCGATCCCATTAGGATAGGATATACTGGTCTACTGGCAATGTACCTTGAAAATAAAATTCAAGCCAATGGATGATAATTTCCCTTGCAACATCGTAGATCTTATTGTTTGTAACATATTACTAGGAAAGACACAGTTTTTTGAATATTAAGCTACATATGAAGTGAATCCACATAATTTAATTTCTCTCATTGAATATATCTCCTCAAGCTCTATGAGTCATCATATATGACCAAAATCACATTGGTGCTTGATATTTACAATCCTAAAAAATCATCTAAAACATGTAAAAATTCATGTTCCTCATGGTTCCTCTTCAAGCACATGCATATGAGAACAAGAAATAATTGTCAGTGTGCTCAATGAAAACATGATATCAACAAGAGTGGCTCAAAAAAGTACCTAAGCCATATGTTTGAGTATTTACAAAATTTAAAGGCCTCCCAACATAATGTGCTATAAACCAAAACAATAATTTAGTTCCTAGATTCCCTCTTTCAAATGTCCCATATACCATAAATCAATTTAGAAATTGATAAAGTCAAACACAAAATATAAGAGACCTTCAATTAGTGAAAAATCAACCATATCTCTTATCTATATTCATGCAAGAGTCTAATAGTTCTCATTCCCAAAAAACTTAATAGGACTTGGCAACTTTAAATATACTATAATGCACACAATAAAATAATAGTGAATAATCAGTACTATATATCATGCATTCAAAACCTCTTGGACTAGCCCAAGGTGATCAATACTTCACAAAGATTGACCTAAAGTTAGGTTACTACCAAGTTTTAATCCATCTTATAAGTGCATAAAATAAAATTTTAAAGACACAAGAAAGATTGTATGAATGTATACTCATGCATTCAATCATAATGGATAAATTTTAACTTTTTTCAAAATAATATTACAATTTGATTATTGTTTTGTAAAACTTAATGGAAAAATAGTGGTTTCCAATGCATAATTGTTATGATTACACAGTTGGAAGGAATTAAGGGCTATGTAAAGAGTTAAAATAACCTAAAACATATTGACCCCTCAATGCAAAAAAAATGTGGCATATTTCACAGTCCTAGGATGTGCTAAAATAAATCACCTAAATATAGAACTTAAAACTATAAAACTTACCAGGTTGAAAATTGTTATTCATTCATTCAAAAAAATGGATATTACATTTAATTATTTGTGTTCAAAGATGTGTCTTGGCAATGTGGAATCTAGATAACCTACCATCCAATGAGGAGAACCTCACCTACCTCCTTTCAATGCATACCAATGCATGACAATCAGATGATTTAAGATAATATATTTTTGTACACTTACTGTCACACATCTCAGCTAACTAGATACATTCAATTAGTGCATTTATTATATTTGGTTGAGCAAGTCGATTGTGAATCCATATCTAGTTAGTTCAAATGAGATATATATAATGAGGTCATTGTATTTTTTAAAATAGAAGATTTTAAGCAGCAAAGCTCTAGTGGATTTTATACTCGTATAGTAGTGTAACTGAGCATCAAAACTCATAGTTGATTTAATATAAATTTTGTTAAGCATTAAAAACTACACTTATTTATTTCATTTGCCTTGAATGGTTTTTTTGTTTGTTATTTATTTTCTTATTTGGATATAATAATATCAAAAGAGCATATTGACATTCAATATGGTATCAAAGCTCCAGTCAAAATTCCTCTAACTAAAATGTGGTGAGCAGAGACTCAAACAAGTGGTTATAACAATCATCCAAACTAGAGAAAAAATATGTTAAGGTTTTGTAGAAGCATCTATTATTGTTGTAGCTAAGGATATATATTCTTAACTCAGTCCAATCAAATAAATAAAACTGTGATAGTTCATGATGGTAACTAAACTATCTACGTTCTACCTTATGTGTAGGTAGGCCTATGCATTGGATCCATTCAACCAAAAAAAAATAAAGGAGATAATTATAAGGATCCAAAGTATGTACTAATTGATTCTTTCAAAGTTGAGATCAGGGTTTTACCATCTAGTGTTTTTCAAAGTTAGTAAAACCAAGAAGGATAAGTTTAACGCCAGTCCTTCAACACATGTGCCCACTTTTTTATCAAGCTTTTGTACTTTAGAATTGCACTTATTTCACACTCATTAAAAGAGAGCATTAGTGCCCTGACTTGTGCACCTAAATTTATTCATTTTTACCTTAGCCAAGCTTTTACTTTAGTGCCAATATCAGATTTTTGTGCCCCAATCAAATATTAGCACATAAGCACCTAAATTCATCTTTTGTGCTTCAAGATTTATTCCAAACTTAAGTTCTTATATATCAACATGTGTGCCCCCAACACTAATGCCCAACTACCTTGCCCAACATAACAACATGATTTTAATGACATAATTTACCACTCTACTTTTGTGCTAACACTTGCACCATCTTATTACACTCAATCTTGCACATTAATAAATAATGGTGAGTACCAATAGTAGCTTAACTCAGCCTCAAATTCCTATTTTCAATGGGAATAATTATGACTTATAGATCATAAATATGAAAACATTATTTTTAGCATAATATGTTTGGGAAATCATAGAGAATGTATTTCTTGAACCAACCACTCTGCAAACTTTACAATCCCTATCTCAAAAAGATAAGTACATGCTAAAATAAAATAGTACAAAAGAACTAAAATCCCTATTCTTCATCTAGCAAGCTATGGAAGAGTCCATATTTATATATGTTGCATCAAAAACCATATCAAATCAATAATGGGATAGGTTTCAAATAACCTATCAAGGCACTAACAAGGTCAAGATAACAAAATTACAAATGCTATAAAGAGATTTTACAAACCTATAGATGAAAGAGTCTGGCATAGTAGAATCATCATTCACTATGTAGTAGGCATTATAAACCTGATTAGTTTTTTTAGTGAGACACTTGAAGCTAAAAATATAATAAAAAAATCTTGAGGATTCTACCTACAAAGTTTGACTTCATTGTTTAGCCATCAAAGAGTCAAAATATCTCTCAAAATTATCACTTGATGAGTTAATGGGATCTTTACTATCCCACAAGTAAATACTAAATAGATCAGGGGGATCCTATCTTGAAAATGCATTCAAAATCAAAGTCTTCATTAGTATAATGAGAGTAAGATCCATTTATAATAAAAGCATAAATACACCAAGAGGAGGAAGACAGACTGCATCTTATGATGATAGTATACCAAGCACTAGCATACCTTCCTACACCACATCTTCATGAGGTAAACAAAATAAAAACACCCATTCACACAAGCATTCACATATAATAAGGCACACAAATTCTATTGTTTAGTGACACTATTGTAAAAATTATTCCCATTATGCAAATGAATGCATAAAGAGGTAGTTTGATATGAATAAATAGAAGGCCAACTTCACTAAGGAGAACCAATATTCTAACCTGAGTCAAAACTCGGTCATGATCACATAAAATGTAGTGCAAGAGATCATAAAAGATGTGTGTTTCCTAAAATATGGTTGTAACAACCACATGAATGGAAACAAATACACGTTTGTAACCATAGATGACTCTGTCAGGTTAGAATTCAAGCTTGGTAATGACAACAAAGTCTCAATCATGGGAAAAGGACCAATTCCCATTAGAACCAAATAAGGGGAGAATAAATTCGTCCGTAATTTATTTTATGTTCCTAATTTGAAACACAGCCTACTAAGCATAGGTCAACACTATAGAAGGGATACAAACTCCATTTTAAGTATGATAAAAGTGTCATTACAGAAATACCACAAAGTAATAGATTGATTGAAAAAGTTTATATGGCAAGGAACATAATGTTTCCTTTGAGAATTCATTATTTAGTGACCCAAACATATGGATTTCAAAAAATTTAGACTCAAGCTACTACTAAAACAACCTTCAAGGAATCTTACCAGAATCAATCCTACTTATGACATTTAAGATTTTGCAATCTAAATTTTAATGGTCTGAAATTATTGCATCAAAAGACCATGGTGAATGGTTTTCCATTGATCTAGTAACCTAACATAGTTTATGAGAGTTTCATACTAGGTAAACAAGATAGAGAGGGATTTATTTTAGGAGAGTCATATCGTACAAAAGTGAAGTTGATATTGTCCACACAAATCTCTATGGAAAAACGCAATCCCCCTTAGTATGAGGAAATTTAAATTTTCTAAATTTCATAGATGATTATAATAGAAATACATGGGTTTACTTACTAAATCACAAATATGATGTTTTCAACATCTTCAAGGAGTTTAAATCCTAGGTTAAAAATCAAAGTCGGTATTACATCAAAATGTTCATATCTGATCAAGGAGAGTACATTGTGAATGAATTCCATAACTTTTTCAAAGCTCATTAAATCAAGAAGTAATTAACCACAAGGTATACACATGAGCATAATAGTGTATTAGAAAGGAAGAATAGAAAAATCATGGAGATGGCTCAAATCATGTTGAAGGTCAAACAGTAAATGATTGAGTATTGGGTAAAAGTTATAAGATGCAAAATTTATCTTCTACATAAATGTCTAATTAATAGTATAAATAAAAAATTTCCTCAAGATTTAGGGAGTGGAAAAAACATAGTGTTTCTCATTTACACATCTTTATATGTGTATCTTATGCACTTGCACCATGAGATTTGAGAAATAAGATCAATAATAGATGAGAAAAGACCATATTTTTAGGATATAGTGAGCATTCCAAGGTTTACAAGTTATACAATCCCATCAAAAAAATATATCATCAATAAAGATGTAGAATTCATCGAATAAGAAGCATGGGATGGAAGCATAGACAAAACAACTACATTTGGTATTAACACTCCACATGATAATGAGCT
This sequence comes from Torreya grandis, assembly GCA_037957365.1. Lineage (NCBI taxonomy): Eukaryota > Viridiplantae > Streptophyta > Pinopsida > Cupressales > Taxaceae > Torreya > Torreya grandis. Next base: position 1,219,956 of record JARHVA010001515.1, read on the forward strand.
AGAAGATATTGGAGCACATCATGTACCTATAACTCCACAAGAATGTGGTCTAGTAACACCTTCCACCACACAACACACTCCAAAATAAATGTCTAAAGTATTGTTAGTACCAAGCACATTTGCACCTATTAGCTTTCATAGTGATGATTTATCATATCTAATTATGCACATGAAGTTGGAGTATAATTACTTGGATATTAACCCCAAAGCATACATGTTACATCCATAGTGCACACATGTTATTTGAATTTAGGATCGGGATTCCTGATCTATAATACATACACATTCTGGAAACATAACACATATACATTATTGATACTAAATTTAGTTCCAATAACATGTACATGATATTGACACTAAGATTAGTTCAAATAACATGTTAACAAAAAAATATAAAAAGGTCCACCTACTGGCACACTTCTTTTAATCTCATTTTCCTACTTACTCTTCACCTATCATTGTTATACCATAATCCGATTATACTTATAGGAGGATAGTAGCACACTTGGATCATCTGATACATCACTAAATTAACAATGTCACCATGGAGGGGAGTTAAGTAATTAAAACCTAAACTTATTAACCCTAAATTTTCATAAATTTTTTACATTGTTTAATTGTAAAATATTATTATTTTTTAATATCTCAATCCACTGCAAGAGACCAACATGTTAACCATCATCCTAACCCTTTGCCTAACTGTACAAACCCTTATATCCCTCCTATATTTATACAATATCTCCTAGGTAGTTATGAGGATCTAGCTACACATAGTGAAAAAAATAGAAATTAAATAAACAATAAAGAGAATGAGGGACCCTACATCAACCAACATCCATCGAACCTATTTAGCCAATACCCTAGAGTTATTATTAAGTCAAGTTGACTTGATAATGAATCAAATTCATAGATGGGAATCATATAGGGATAGATCTCAACCTTACTATGCTAACAAATTGTCAACATGTGAGGTGAAGGACCAAAAAATATCAAAAGACATAATTTGTGCCTTATTCATCAACCCAATGACCAATTCACCTTTAAATGTTTCCCAATCCACTGATTCTAACATAATTTGATTAGATCTAATTTTTAGGACTGATGGTGGATGTTGTTTGATTATTAACCATATAACAACTATGATGTCCCATTGTATTTTTTGAGGAAAATGTACTATGATTTTGTCCTCAATGAGATTCCTAATTATTTTGTCTATGGTGAATTTCAAGACCAAGGGGAAGGCTATATGCAAGAAAGACTAGTTGGATGTCATGCAAATAATTGTCTTATAAGGATCCTTACCCAAAAACCACTTTAGCCTTAGATCCATTCTATGGTGAAGGAGGTGTTAGAGATTGACACTCTGTATACACTTAGTGAATTTATTGATACACTTGTTTAGCATATGCACAAGATTTTTGAGACCAATGCTATAGATAGTCCACCTAGTGTGCTTACACAACCTCACCATTGCATATATTATGGTGTTAAATGTATTGGATCTTCGGATGATGATGGTGGTGCTTTTGAGGGATTAGATGGTATACTCTTGAACGATAAGTTTTTGGCATGTACATTTAGTGTCCACACATCAGTCAGTACACACATGTATGTATTATTTATATAAAAGTCATTTTAAATTTAAGTTATATTTGTAGTTAAAATCTAACAGTTAATTTACATAGAAATTGAATAATATATATGTACTTTTTAGATTATAGGGGGAGACGAGGCCTACCTCTTCATGGTTCATGACTGTATTTGTGGATCTTAGTTAGTCTATATTTACATATTTAGAGCCATCTTATGGGCCATCCATTACTTTAGATGTGAATGTTACTAGGCCACTGATTACACATATATAGGTAAAATTTTGAGTTAATATGATACTCTTTCAATATGTGTTTCAATTAAAACTATATGGAATAAAAGAGTATAATACTTGAGATAGAGTCATAAATTACTATGAATTATCTATCATGGTTGGGATAAACCATTTATCACTATTATAATGTGGATACCCTTAATACACTAGTTAAATATCATTTGGGACTTTATATTCATGTTTTGTATTCATTGAATTTATAGACACACCACATTTCTATTGTAAGTACTTGATTAAAACAAATAATGGGATACTCATATCTTGAATACCTTATTAATATTATATTATACGTTTTAATTGTGCATGTTTGCTGAAGTGGTTATGTTATACCACATCCTTATGAATTTTTGATGAAGTGGTTATGTTCTAAATCATCCTTTGTGATATTTGGATACTTTTCTTTGGGCCTTTGAAGTAATGCAAGATTATAATTCTTATTTATCCTAAGACCTTGGAATACTTTGGTGGTTATAGATATATTTTTTCACTTAATAAATATTTTGTATCCCTCTCCACTACACTCATCTTGTCCATTTCTTCTCTTCTCATCTAAATGTGATCCATTGTTTAGGACCATGGAAACACTAATGATAGATGTCAAAGTTAAACTGGTAGTTAGATAAATCCACCTCCAGTACTTCATGACTTCAAAATGGCATTGATAACATGTCTAGGGTGGTAGATAATGTCTATGACTAGGTTCTTGGTCTTTGATCATGCCTAGTCAAGAGACCCACCACCCATTCTAGCCTTGAGAATGCCCTTCTCAAAATAAGAAAAATTCAAAATTTAAGACTAACTTCAAACATGCATAAAAAAATATTGTAATTCATTGTCATGAACCTTAATAACCCTCACCTACTTTCTTAATCCCTCTAATTTTACCCTGTATCATGTCAATGAAACCTTCAGGATGAATATGTGGATAAACTTGCATTTATGGGTCTCGAAATACAACTTTTTTATAGTGAAGAGAAAAATTATTGTCCTCCAATTGGAATTTCTACCTCCAAGACATCTAGGTGAAAGTTCATCACATGGAAAACATATAGATAGGTGAATTACATGTGATACCATGACCTAAACCTCCAAACCCACATGAATCATGTTTTCACTATTATTCAGGACCATGGAAACACTGACAACAAATGTTATCAATGTTGAACCTGTAAATGGAGAACTCTATATCTTGTGATTTGTGGCTCTAAAATTGAATTCCAAAAAAAATTATGGTGTTGTATAATGTCTAATAATAGGTTATTATCCTTAGATAATTCATGGAAAAGATACCCACCACCCATTATGGCCTCAAGAATGCCCATCTTAAAATAAGAAAAATATAATTTTTAGCCTAACCTCAAGCATGCATAAAATAGAAACCATAATTCATTGGAAAACACTAGATAAATATCCATGTGCATGTAAAAGCCTCATAATTTTACCATGGATCATACTGATATAAATTTCATGATGAATCCATTTCACAAGTTGCATTGACGGGTCTTGAAATACAATGTTTTATAATAAAGAGACAAGTTCATGTCCTCAAACTGACATTTATGCCTCCAAGACCTCCAAATTAAAATATTTCACTTGTATCACATATATATAGGTTAATTACATGTGATAACATGATATATACCAACAAACCCACCCAAAAATGTGTTTTCCATACTGCTCAAGTGCAGGGAAACACTGACAACAAATATTGTCAAAGTTAAAGTTGTAGATGGTGAACTCCACCTCTAGTGGTTCATGTCTCAAAATTGGAATTGATAAAACATGCATGCTATTGTATAACATCTAGGACCATGTTATTTTTTTTTGATCATTCTTGATCAAGAGAACCACCACCCATTCTGGTTTGAAGAATGCACTTTGTAAAACATGAAAAATCTAGTTTTTAATCTTGTCTTCATGCATGCATAAAATGTAAACCATAAGTGATTGGCGTAAATAGAAAGAAAAATAATGTGTGTGTGGAGGAAATATAATTTCACTCAAGATCACATCAATGTAACCTTCAAGATGAATTCTTTTCATAAGTTGCAGTGATACATCCTAAAATATATATTTTTTGTACTGAAGAGACATGTTCTTCTCCTCCAACTAACATTTCTACCTCTGGGACCTCCAAGAGAAAGTAACACACTAAATTAACATATATATAAGAAAATTACATGTGATCCCATGACCATGATGTCAAAATCCATTGATAAGTGTGTTTTCACTACTTTCAAGAGTGTGGAAACACTGACAATAGATGTTGTCAAAGTTGAAGCTGCAGTTTGAGAACTCTACCTCTAGTGCTTCATGGCTCGGAACTGACATTTAAAACACATCTAGGGTTTTTTTATAATTTCCATTAATATTTTTTTGGCCTCCCATCATGCCAATTCAAGAGAACCACCACCCATTTTGGCCTTAATAATGCCCTTCTCAAAATAATAAAAATGTAGTCTTTTAGCCTAATTTCAAGCATGCATACACCAAAAATCATAATCCATTGAAACAAACCAAAATAAAATCAAGAAAAATTTGAACCCCTATATCATGTTTATTTAACATTTAGTGCCAATCAATGGCACAAGTTGCAGTGATGGGTCTTAAAATGCAACATTTTTGTAGTGAAGAGATAAGTTCTTGTCCTCTAATAGGCATTTATGATTTTGGGACCTCGAGGTGAAATTCACTCAGTTTGAGAACATATATATATATTTTAATGAAATGTGATCCCAAAACCATGATGTAAAACTCCACTTAGAATTGTGTTTTCACTATTGTTTAGGAGGTGGAAACACTATCAACAAATGTTCTCAACGTTGAAGCTCTAGTTGGAGAACTTCACTTCTAGTTATTTATGGCTCAAAATTGGAATTGAAAAAAATTATGGGGTGGTGGATAATGTATATTATTATGTTCTTGGAATCCTATAATTACCAATTGAGAGGCCCACCACCCATTTTGGCCTCAAGAATGCCCTTCCCAAAATAAGAAAAATGTAGTTTTTAACCTAACTTCAGTCGTGCATAAACTAAAAACCATAACTAATTGGTATAAACTAAGATAAATATCATGTGCATGTCAAAGCCATATAATTTCACCTTAGATCATGTCAATGGAAACATCAATACCAATATGTGGCATAATTTACAGTGACAGGTCTTAAAATGCAACTTTTTTGTAGTGAAGAGATAAGTTCTTAACTTCCAACTATCATTTTTGCATTCGGCACCTCCAAAAACAACTCCCTCACTTAGATCACATATAAAGACAAAAATTACATGTTATCCCATGACAAAAAAGTCCAAATCCACCTAAAATTAGGTTTCCACTACTTTTTAGAATGTGGAAACACTAACAATAAATATTGTCTAAGTTGAAGCTATAGTTGGAGAATCCCACCTCCTATGCTTCATGGATAGAAATTACCACTTCCAACACATCCAAGGTGGTGGATAACATCTAGTATCAGGTTCTTGGGCTCTGATTATGCCTGATTGAGAGACCCACCACCCACATGATCCTCATGAAAACCCTTCCCAATACAATAAAATGTAGTTTTTAGCCTAACTTTAGGCATGTGTAAAATAAGAATTGTAAATCATTGGAACAAACCAAAAGAACCATCACATGCATGTTGAATCCCCCAAATTTCACCCTGAATCATGTTGATGTAACCTTTATAACTAGTCCATGGCATAATTTATAGTGAGGGGTCTTAAAATGCAACTTTTTCTACAGTGAAAATGAAAATGACACATTTTCCCATGACTTTGACCTCGAAAACCATTTGAAAGAGTGTTTTCAATGCTATTTAGGAGTGTGTAAATGATGACAACAAATGTTTTCAAATTTGAATCTCTAGTTAGAGAAATCTTCCTCCAGTTCTTCATGGTTAGAAACTGGCACTACCAACTAGCCTAGGGTAGTGGATAACATCCAAGACTAGGTTCTTGACTTCCCATCACACTTGATCAAGAGACCCACCACCCATTCTATAATTATTGAGTACTTATATTAAGATTTTTTTAGCTTCAATAATATGAAATTATTTAGTAACAATACTAATCACATGAATGTGAAAGCTTATTTAGTAGCACTAACCTATAAAAAATTTGTTACTAAGTAATTAAAAAGGAAATTTACTTTTACTTCTTAAAAAATCAATCAAATTTGGTAAACTTAAATTTATCTACATTTGAAAATTTAATATACTTTAGAATTTCAATCTAGTGAACCACTAGGATCTACTCTAATCTTGATAGTAGAAAGAATAACTTCATGGTCTATGTCGTGATCTTTCTATATATTATTGTTTAATGACCTCCCATGATATTTTACCAATTGAATATTTATTGGAAGGACCAAATTTGAATAGTGTAGTATCTTCCTATGTATTTCAAATTCTTCAAACAACCATACATCTATATTTTTTTATAGGATATCATTGAAACGAAGTCCTAGTGACACCCACAAACCTATTGGGATAGTAATTTTTTTTTCCATCTATGATTGGGGAAGTCATTTCTTTCTATTTTCCTCTACACAATGACATAAGTAGTAATGTGTCCCTTCTTCATTATCCTCGCCAACAATATCTACAAAAACATGCCCTGTATAAAGATATATAATGAGAATCAATAACTTAATATGTTTTATTCTAATGAAAATGTCAAGACAGCTAATGAGAATAAATAGTACATAATGATTAATATTCTACATGGTTGCACTAGATTAGATACATGGTCAAAGTTATGTGATGATGTTAAATATGTAAGTTGCAATGTTAGTGGAACTAGATATATGTTGATTAGAATTATAGGTCTACCACTCCATTCATCCACCCACTTATTTGGCTCACACATTATAATTAGAGTCCTTACATGAGAGAAAACCATGACAAGTTTCTCGTATGAATAATCCAATAAATTATATTTGAGATATGAAATGATTGGAGATCACTTGATCCTTTTACAATCATACAACCTCATACTTTGCTTAGTGTTCTTCCTCCATCAACAAAAAATATCTACGAATAGTAGAATTATATTGATCACCATATCCCATTTTCTCATTATACCATTCAACAATGGTTATTTTATTAGTCAAAATAGCACCATCTTTAAATTTCAACTCCTCTCTTGAAACATTTATTTTTAAACATGATCCAACACCATCATGCTCTCATTTTCAATGGCCAGCCTTAGTGAAAAGCCAAATGTGTTCTACAATAGTGGTAACAAGCATCCTTCTCAACTAGTAAAATATCCATGAAATATTAGATTAGGATGTGCAATTATCTAACCAAAAGTAATGTTGATTGAAATTAATGTTCCTCTTAGTCAACCATCCATAGAACTTCTCAAAATAACCTTGCACCTACATTGTATAATGTCATCAGTCATCACATGCATAGAAATGTTACTCCATTAATATTTTTCAATCTTACTCAGTATTAATAAGTGTATGCATGAATATTATATGCATGAATATGGAACCCTGTATTGATTTGTAATATTGTGACTAAACTTTCATTTATGGTTTAAATGTGTAATTCTCAGAAAAAATCAACTACTAAAATAATAGATCTAAGTGGAAGTGTGTCCTTGCTTAGCTTGAAATATTCATCCAACCATGTATCATTGTGTGTGTGCCTTGCATATTCATAAACAATTTCATTTTTGAATTTGACCATAAATCCTTAAACATGTATATATTTTGTAACAAACTCACACATTTTAGATGTTTTACCATATTATACTTGATAATTCATAGATTTGTATTTACTTAAACTAACTAATTCTTATCCAATTGCACTTGTAATCTCCTCATGGATAATTTTTTAAAATTTTAAAAGTCCACCATAAATACTATAATTTTCATCCAACCATGGTTTATTATAAAATAACTATCTATTTGGGCTTTCAAAACAAAAGGTTGGAATAAATTTTTTCACTAATTTTGGTAGAACTTCTATGCCACATTCCTATAAAATGTTGTTAGTAAGAAAAGTATAATGTAAATGGTGAAAACCATCATAGTGAATTGAAAACTCAACATGTTGCCTACAACAACAAGTGGTGTGTGTGTGTGATTTACTTTTACATAAAATAGTTTGGACATCTTAAAATATCTTTGACTAATAGAAATTTGTGGATATTTTTCCAAAAAATTATAGTACAATTATGTTTGGGTCATATCCAAGAAATGTTTTGGATGTAGTTCATGGTAATGAGAACTAACTCTTATTTTCACTACATCTCTTTTTATTGGGTGAAACTCTTGTATTTTTTTCCAAAATTATGCAAGCAAATATTTGAGAGCATCAATAATAGCCTTGTCCTTTCATGGAAGTCTACTAGAGAATGATCAAATGTTAGTGATATTGGCATCAAAATGTTTTTTTCATCTTCCAATTGATTTCATTAATGTTTTTCTATATATGTCTAGTGATCGGATAGTTTTTGAAATCAATCATTTTTTCCTCATTTGACCACTAACTGTGTAAGTTGTTATTATTCATCAAGAAACATTACAATATTTGTTACATGATTTTAGGTCTACAATATGATTTACATCATGTATATTTTCAACTATTTCATTCTTTTCATCATCCATGTTATATGTTATTAGTCCTAGGGTGTATAATGTAGTGCTCATCTTAATCAATTTCATTAAAGAAACAAATGCTTGACATTTTTTACTATTAAAATCTAATTTATCAAAGAAATTATCCCAATTTTTTTGATCTAGTCTTCCTGAATGGTGGTCATACATTTTTTCATGCATTGGTTTCAAAAATTTTTAATCAACTTCAATTATATACATGCCTTTTCTATGTATAATCCTTGTAGGTGTTGGTAATGGCAGAATTTATTGAGAAGGTGTTTCAAAATCATTATGTTCACTATTCTTTATTATTAGTTTCATTATTTAGTTGTGGGATGGCATTTTATTCATTATTACTTTCATCATTATGTGTTTCTTTGAAATTGTCTTCATTGATAGGGGTAAATCATCATGCATAGATTCATCATTAACAATAACAAAAGCTTTATACTTTTCACATGGAATTAAAACATAATTTTGGACTTCTAGGTAAATATTAATCATTGTTATTTAATTCATTATTATCAATTTCATCATTATCTATGGCATTTGGCTCACTAGGGATAGTGTTAGTACCTTGTCTTGAAAAAAATTCTTGCATTTGTACCTTTTGTTTTTCTCTCAAATCTTTTAATTGGTCGTGTTTTGTGTTTTAATGTATTCCTCTTCTTTGAATGAGCTTCATCACCCATGATTAAGAAAATTACAATTTGATTCCTTTTTATGATGGGGTACCCAAGAATAAATTGATTCCTCTTGTCTTCATCATGAAAAATGTAGAATGATGCATAGAATGTATGTAGGGTCATAATTCTAAAAAAAATGTTGGATAATGACTTGTTGTTTATGAAGGTAATAACACATATGCATTGTTGTCTATGAAGGTACTAACATATATACATATATTGAATTGGTTGACCTTATAATTTATTTTGTTATCATATTGGGGTCAATTGACCATCAAATTACCTCAATACAATCAAAATTAGGTTCATGCTTAGGTTTAATGGGTTCAGATTGGCCCCAATTACCTTCATGTTTGTATTTATGATAAAATGGGGTTTGAGTATTGTATTTGGTTTTATGGTTTAGGGTTGTAACAATAAATTAATAGGGTCTAAGTATTGCTTCCAGGATATATCTATCAGACCCCTTTTGAATGGAAACCAAGATGTTATATCAAAACTAATCTCTCATATAATAACAAATATAATGTTTTATTCTAAAACAAATAATTAGGAGAGAACATATTACCCAAATATCATCTGCGTGGCCACTTGTGAAGTGAGTTAGTCAGACTAATTCATCCCTTGGCAATACTAATGCCAATTTCCATTCATCCATGCTCATTATCCCTTACCTGCATATAAAACATTTACAATGACAATGTTTCATTATGCCCACATTTAATATGATGAAACATTCTTATGAAATCCTTCACTCATTCTCAATCTATGAACATTTTTAAAAATAAAATGCACTTCCAATGTATCCTTGTAAATGTGGACACAATAATGATTCATGTTATCAATATTTTTTAATTTAAAACTCATTATATACACTTAGATTAGACAAATACCTAACCCAAAATACTATACAAGGTTATTTTTTAGAATAATTACTCATTGCACATACATGACCTTACCTACAAATTTTATGTAATCTTAAATCTAATCAAATGAATAATGAATAATCATCCTTTCTCATTTTTTTTTTAAAAATTTATAATATGATTTCCCAGTTTCTAATGTCGATCACACACAAAATATATATTTTAAATTGTTTCCATTTTTTTTCTTATCAATTGAGACCCATTAAAATTGATATACCAAAAAGAGAATATATAATATATCCCATGTTCCTTAAATTTTCTTAAAATTAAGCTGAAGGGGTTCAAATTGCCATCAAATTCCTCTTTGATTAAAAGAATCAACTATTTGGTTTAGTATGTTTAATTTTATATGATGTGATTTAGAGTGAATAGACCTACTCAATTCTATTCAAGAGGGAATGGAGAGAAAGAGAAAGGCCAATCATTCAATCACCCATTGAAATAGATGGGGTTCCCTCTCCCCCCCCCCCCCCGCGCCTCAATTCACTAGACTGTAGTGGAAGAAGGGATGGATATAAATGATCTCAAATAATAATTTGTATGCCCAATACTATAAAATAAACTCCCATATCCTCTTTGGATATCGAATGTGAGTGAGATGGATGAAGGAAATAAGATGCCCTACCCTCCCCCTAGAGTGGAGATATGAACCTAGACTATTACATATATAGTTGAGTGAGATGTCCATATCTATTCATCTATCTATTTCAAGAATAGACAACCCTTGGCCCTATCTTTCTATCTAGGGCATAGACAACAGGGCCATCTCACTCCCGATAGCCCATGCCCTATCTATATCTATGGTAATTTAGAGGAGCCTCTTGATTACCATCAAGTCAATTAAACTATATACTGTGCCCCCTATATATGTCACTTTAAATAATGCACCATTCTCACTCTCTATATATACCCTATCTATTTATTTGATAACCTCTCCTCGATCTATACAATAGTTATGAGTGAGATCAACCCCTAGATAGATTCTATATTCCATATAAATAATATATATAAGGGGTGCCATTTAAAATATAGAGTTTGACGGATCATTAACACACACACACACACACACACACACACACACACACACACACATAGCGCATGATATGGTCGTATCTATGATGAAATAAAATCCATTTTAGCTTAAAATCATGTTATATATTCATAATTAGGTTTAAGGGCCTCATATTCACTCTAATTGCCTCCACAATTGAACTAATCAACTATTTCATGTATTATATGTTGACAATTAAGTTTATTGAGCCCAAAACCACATCCTATCACGTTAAACTTGCATATCTCATTGAACCAAATTATTCTTTTCTTTATTCTCTCATGAAATTGGAGTTGATCAAATCCCAAATCTCATTTTATAGTCATGTACTTAGGTTGAAGGGGCTTAAATAATCTCCAATTACCTTTAAATTCAACCATCAGACTTTTTGTCTTATTTAGTTATGAAATTGGGGTCAATAGGACTAAATTAAATCCTTTATAGTTAAAATTAGGTTCATGAGGTTAAATAAGTTTAAACATGAACTAAATAAGTATAAATAAGTGTATGTAATGATAAATAGATAAGCATAAATAGGCAAAAGTAGTCAATTTTTTTAATTCTTTGGGAGAATAATATGTATGTGTTATGCTCAATTTGAATTAAAAAACCAAGACTTATATCTTGGAAATGACATGGATTCCCTAGTCAAAGGCTTGGACTTGTCAACACATAGATGAATCTGAGAGTTTTGACAGAAATACAAAATTCAAATTCCATTACTAAATACACTAAGAATTTCAATTGTAAAATTCATAAAATTATTACCATGACAATGAGCACACTCTCCTCTTCCACAATTTACAATTTTTATAATTTTTAGATTGTTTTAAGGTTTTAATCTATGTTTATTTCTAACTATAGATTTTTGAAGCAACCATAAGCCATAAATATACATGCCTATATATGTTTGTATATATATTTTTTAGTTGATCCAAATTTCAAAAAAAATATATATGGATACAAACTAGGCCTAATTATACATACATTGAAAACAAAAAAAAACTAGTTTTCATTTTTAAAAAGTAGGTAGGTGCGACTGCACATTGAGGTATTTATTTGTTTTGTCATTTTTCAAGATCTATTTACTTGTAAATTTTTTTAAAAAAAAACTATTCATCAAAAAATTATAATAAAAATATAGGTTATAAAATATATGATCTTATCTAAAGTTTCACCAAATGGTTTCAAAATATCTTAAATGATGCTAAAAAAATGAGGGGCTGCACGACCAACTATCTATTCTATTTTTATAAAAAAATATGAGCTCCTATTTAAATTTTAGATGTTTAACCTAGTTATACTTAACCATTTAAAAAAAAATTATTGTTATGAAAACTAAATTCAAAATTTGACAATTCATGTTCCTACAACATCCACGAATTTTGAGTGTAGCTTTAATTTGACTACAATGAGACTTTTGAACTAGTAGCCAAATTAGACAATATCATAATTTTTTTGTTCATTACTACTTATAATGATGGGAAAGTATTATAAATGGATGTCAAATATATATTTTTAAATGGTATACTAGGAAAAAAAAAAGTGCATGTGCAGTAGCCACCTAGATATGAAGAATCAGGGCAAAAGCACAAGGGTTGTTGATAGAATAAAGCCTTATATTAATAACATTCCTCAAGAGATATTTGTGAATTACTTCCACTAGTTAGAAGTTATCTTATGTTAATCAATTACTAAAAGGTCTTTTCTCTAAGAGTTGAGAACTGTGTATTCACACTTGTGTATTGCCATTAAGTATCTATCTAAGTAGACATTCATAGGGTTACCTAAGATTGTGTTAAACCTCTATTATCCTAGTATAAACTTCAATACCTTGCAATGATTTCTCATTTCCCACAAGTTCTTCCTTAAATCTTAGGAGTTATCCCTATAATTAACATGTTATGGTGAACCTAGGAACCTCTACCAATAGATCCCTTGTTTTAGGAACAACTCTCTTAATTATTAATGTCATCTTCTACAAATTAACAACATTCTAAATTTTTTTGCATCATCTGGTGTCTATTATTTTTTGGGATCATTTTGTACTCGCACTAAGTTATAAATTGCCATGGGGGCTTGTTGATTCAACCTTGTCTACCTTCATGTGTGTGTGCTCTATATTGGGTATATTTTTATTATTTTAGTTACTTCACTCTACCATCACAACCAAGGAAATTTTCTTGAGAGATTTTTTATCTATATTTTTTACACCACTTTTTAGATAGTTGATAGTCTATTTCAGCATATCTATTCTAGTGAATCCTAGTGTCATCTTATTTTATTCAACTATTTGACAATTGATTTTAACATGATATTGAGAAATTCTAGTGCATACAATGTCATCTTGTAAGTTTTCAAGTAGTGGATTGAGTCTACTCATACATACTTTTTTGTGTCACTTCACCTAGTTAGCAATATGGGGGGGTTTGTGTGGTGCATATCTTCCTTCTTTGGTTTTTTTTCCTTAATAACCTTTGATAGATAACATCTTCTAGAATTAAATAAAATTTATTTTGGTGAATTGTTTTTCACTTTTAATACCATGACAATCTCTTTTTTTAAGAGTTATCCTAGTGAATATAATGTCAGTTTCTTTATTGTGATTGAGTAATGGATCTAGACCACTCATGAAAATTGAAGTTCCCTTGTGACTTTAGAGTTCACCAAGTATATTTGTATTTTATGGTTTTCATTTCATCTACCACACCTACTTTAAATTATGTTGAGTCTTTTAGTCTTGCTTCCTGAGATTCCTTGCGTCATAAGTTCTCTCCCCACTTTTGATGTGGTTTATTGATTAGTGTTTTATAACGAGTGAGCCACATATAATGTAAAAATTATTATTTGACTTGGGGGTTTTAGGGACCCAACATTCATGTATTTTGGTATGATGGATTTGTTACCATAGGAACACTTAATATTTCACTATGCATTTTCACATGAATACCTTATCAGGTCTAGTAGTTGGGACCCATTCGTGTTGTGTGCTTTATCTCCTTAACATTTACTTAAAAGAGGGTGTTGGAGTAAGTTAATATTTATTTAAGCTATGTTTGATTAATGACTTAATGGTTTGCACATTGGATGTGAGCATTATGTTGACATTCCCACTTTGGGATGTCTACCCCACCTTGGGTGTGCACATTATGTTGTCATTTAAACTATGAAAACCTCTCTCTCCCATGTCCCATTTTTACTGAAACTCTTGGAGTGCATTTGGTAAAGATACATGGACAAGATTTAGTTATATAAGCATTTGTTCAATAGATAGTTTACTTAACTTTGTATGCAATGCACTAATGTCTTCGCATGTGTTAATGGCCTATTGGAGATATCTTGGGTGATTTTTTATCATTATAAAATTTTTGGTGTTATATTCTTTCTCCCATGAGTTGCATTTGATAGCAGATTTCAAATTCCTTGTATTCAATGTGTATGAATTGTACATATAGTAGTTTTTTAATCATATTTTATAGTTGGATATTTGAATGCATATATGTTCTTATTAATAATTTTTTTGGCTCATACACCTATGAATACACTCCAACAATGTGTCCCAATAGGTTTTAAGGTTTTTTTATGCTAGAAGTTTGAAAATCTTCTCATTTGAAAACTAGGCATATTCTTGCTCTCTAAGCCTGACTGTAACTTAAGCTTCCCATGACCTTCTGATGGATTCCCTTTCTTTATGACAGCCAAGACACATATATTGTACCTCTTCAAACATGAATCAAATAATTTTAATTCTTTTCAAATACTATAAATAGAAATGACTTCCCATTTTGGGTTAGGCATGTGATTTGCCTAACTAGGTCTACCTACAAACCTAGTAGCCCAGAACATCTTGTCTAGATTCCAACATCTTAGGCATTTGAAAACCCAAAAATCAATAAAATTATGAAAAAACCTATGTAAAATCCTTGAGACACATATGAATCCATCAAATCCATCAATCTAAAGCAAATAATTCTGAAACTATCTCAAATAGTGACCCCTCTTGGATGAATAAGCATAAAAAGCTTCCTAGTTTCTTAGTGATGGTTCATAAAGGAGAAGCCATTAAACTCAGACTTATTTCTATGAATTTGAATTATACTCAGACCTCTTTCAACCCCAAAGAGTACTCCCCTGAAATCCACTTGTATGAATTGTACTATGCATCTAAAGTTGACTCTCCTTGGCTTGCAAAGGCAAGAAAGAAGAAAAGGAAAAAAAATTGATTGATCTGATGAAAAATCTACAAAAAATGCAAGGTAAAGGTCTTAGGGAGATGAAGAGACATATTCCCATGTTTTTAGCTAAAGGTAGACTTCCTAAGTCTGTATAAGTGCCAATAAGGGCCTATTTTTAGGGGAAAATTACCTCTTTCTGCATGAAACTCCTTCTTGAACTAAATTTAACCACTTCCTGACATCTTATGACCTATTTAAAATTATAAACTTACTCAATAACTGATCCAATAAAAAATTTAGATGACAATTCAGGTGATGGGTCCACCCCAATTGATGATGAAACTTCTAGGAGCCATAACTTTTACACAGTAGCTCCAATTGACTTGCCGTTTGAACCGTTGGAAATATAATAATGAGGGGAACATCATGAGATGGCATTGATATTTGATCAATGAATGTTGACACCATAAAATCCAATGGAAGTGCCCCAAATTTTAATTTTAGGAGTACAGTCTAAAAATAGTAAGTTTCTAAAAATAGTAATTCCTCAAATTTTGTATTGTTGTAAATCATGGAAGTCAAACCACTTAATCTCCCTCAATATTGGTGACCTTCCACATCCTCCTCACACCTTAAAAACATGTATAAATAAATATGTAACCCAAAATAGAAATCATACATCTCTTCTCAGAGATAGGCATATGTTTGGGTCTACAATTTTGATCAATAAAACATCTCTTTTCAGAGATAGCATTATTTGAACTGTGTTGTTCTTATTTCTGAATTATCTTTCAACCAAAGCTTTCAAGTTGTGGATCAATGGTATCATAGAATTATTTGAATTATGTTGTTCTTATTTTTGAATTATCTTTCAACCAAAGCTTTCAAGTTGTGGATCAGTGGTATCAGAGTGGTTTGTATTTAGAGTGTATGATCCCAAGGATGAGGTCAGATTACAGGAAGCTTGGGTGGAAAATAGAACCAGTAGACTATCCACCTATTCACTCCAAATTACTTCAAATGATAGAAAACACCGAGACATCTGATCCTTTCAAGGAAATGTTAAATGAAGCCCTTTAATTGTAGCAAGTATAGATGCTACAATAATTCGATCAAATTCTCCAACAAATCTCGATGGAAAATTATGGCTCCTCACCCATAGCCCCACATCCTTTCAGTGCCCCAACACCCTTCAATGTTTAGATGAATTTTGATATCCCTACATTTGAAGCCAAAATCAATGTTGATGCAGTAGAAAATTGGTTGGATCAATTGTCATCTTATTTTTATGTAAATAAATTCACTGATAAAGAAAATATTACTTTTGCTCTTCTGAAAGCATCATTTCCTATCAAAAATTGGTGGGAAGTGTATAAAAAGAGATTCAATGCAAATGATATTGGCATTGAGACAGAACCTACATGGGATAATTATATAGAAGCTGTAAAGGAAGAATACTACCCCATTGGAGTATATGACGATCTGTATATTGAGTGGCAACAACTTTGCCAAGGTAAGGAACCGTCTGTTCAAGATTACACTGACATTTTTCATTCTCTATCTATGAGATTGGGCATCCGAAAAAGTGAGAAACATAAGGTTCTCAAATACCATGGTGGACTACAATGGTACATATGGGGAGAAATAGAACTCTTGAATTTGGAAACCATTGGTGAGGCATACAAGTTCATAGTGAAGATTGAGCAGAAGCATGGAAGAATGAATGTAAAGAATCAACCTTCAAAATGGAAAAGTGACAAAGAAGGTCAAACATGAGGCCAAATTTTGAAGCAAAAGGAAGGAAAGACTAGGAAGTGGTGTGATTATCACAAATCTAGAACTAACTCCAAAGAAGAATGCCGAGCCATCAAGTCCCTAATTTTTGAGTCACAATCCTCAAAATCTACTGCTCTACCTCATACAGACCCTGCAGTCGAAGAGGTTGAAGAAAAAAATATAGATGTTGATCCTGAAGCCATTTTTGCTTGATCATAGACCCACGAGGAGAGGTTAGATGATAAGGAAAGGTTGTTTCACTCTAAGTTGTGGGTGAAATGTAAGCCTCTATATTTCATTCTTGATGGTGGAAGTCAAAAGAATTTAATCTCCACTAATGTTGTGAAAATCCTAAATCTATCCATGAAGCCTTACCCAAATCTATACAGTATTTGATGGTTGAGTCCAGGGAGAAACCTCTGTGTCACCTACCAATGTCTTCTTTCATATGCAATAAAACCTTTCCAAGATGAGGTCTTATGTGATATGGTCAATCTAGATGTTTGTGATGTACTCTTTGGTTATCCATTCATGTATGATTGGCATGGCATCTATGAATCAAGAACTCGAAGGATCACTCTCACTCTTGGAACATGATGCTACAGGGTACCATAGGTACCATAAATCACAGTCCCTTCCAAGTATGCATCAAAAATCAAATCAAAGTACAAATACCACACTTGATGGAAAATATTGATGCAATGGGGACCATTTCTTCTCAAGGAGGGAGGAATGATCTGGGCAGCAATTCAGATGACAATTCGGGTGATGGGTCCACCCCAATTGATGACAAAACTTCTAAGAGCCATAACTTTTACACCATAGCTCCAATTGACTCACCGTTTGAACCGCTGGAAAGATAATAATGAGGGGAACGTCATGAGATGGAATTTATCTCTACTCAATAAAGTTTTACCCCCTAAAACTAAATGGAAGTGCCCCAAATTTTAATTTTAGTAGTGCAATCTAAAAATAGTAAGTTTCTAAAAATAGTAATTCCTCAAATTCTGTATTGTTGTAAATCGTGGAAATCAAACCACTTAATCTCTCTCGATATTGGTGACCTTCAACATCCTCCTCAAACCTTCAAAACATGTATAAATGAATATGTAACCTGAAATGGAAATCAGACATCTCTTCTCAGAGATAGGCATATATTTGGGTCTACAATTTTGATCAATAAAACATCTCTTTTCAGAGATAGCATTATTTTAATAGTGTTGTTCTTATTTCTGAATTATCTTTCAACCAAAGATTTCAATTTGTGGATCAGTGGTATCAGAGTGGTTTATATTTAGAGTGTATGATCCCAAGGATGAGGTCAGATTATAGGAAGCTTGGGTGGAAAATAGAACTAGTAGACTATCCATTATTCGCTCCCAATGACTTCAAATGGTAGATAATATCGAGACATTTGATCCTTTCAAGGAAATGCTAAATGAAGCCCTCAAATAGTAGCAAGCACAAATGCTACAATAATTCACTCAGATTCTTGAACAAATCTCGATGGGAAATTTTGGCTCCTCACTTGCACCCCCACATCCTTTCAGTGGCCCAACACCCTTCAATGTTCAGGTGAATTTTGATATCCCTACATTTGAAGGCAAAATCAATGCCGATGTAGTAGAAAATTGGTTGGATCAATTGTCATCTTATTTTTCTGTAAATAAATTCACCGATAAATAAAAGATTACTTTTGCTCTCATGAAAGCATAATTGCCTGTCAAAAATTGGTGGGAAGTGTATAAAAAGAGATTCATTGAAGATGATATTGGCCTTGAGATGGAACCTACATGGGATGATTTCATAGAAGATGTAAAGGAAAAATACTACCAATTAGAGCATATGACGATCTATATATTGAGTGGCAACAATTTTGCCAAGGTAAGGAATAGTATGTTTAAGATTTCACTGACATTTTTCATTCTCTAATTGCGAGATTGGGCATCCAAAAAAGGTAGAATCATAAGGTTTTCAAATATCATGGTGGACTACAATGGTACATACAGAGAGAAATGGAACTCTTTAAATTAGAAACCATCGGTGAGGCATACAAGTTCATAGTGAAGATTGAGCTGAATCATGGAAGAATGAATGTAAAGAATCAACTTTCAAAATGGAAAAGTGACAAAGGTCAAACACGAGGCCAAAATTGGAAGCACAAGGAAGGAAAGACTGGGAAGTGGTGTGATTATCATAAATATAGAACTCACACCAAAGAAGAATGTCAAGCCATCACGTCCCTGCTATTTGAGTCACAATCCTCAACATCTACTGCTCTACCTCATACAGGCCCTGCAGTCAAAGAGGTTGAAGAAGAAATTGTAGATGATGATCTTGAATCCATTGTTGCTTCATCACATACTCATGAGGAGAGGCTAGATGATAAGGAAAGGTTGTTTCACTCTAAGTTGTGGGTGAAAGGTAAGCCTCTACATTTAATTATTGATAGTGTAAGTCAAAAGAACTTAATCTCTGTTAATGTTGTGAAAATCCTAAATCTATCTATTAAGCCTCACCCAAAGCCATACAGTATTGGATGGTTGAGTCTAGGGATAAACCTCCATGTCATCCACAAATGTCTTCTCTCATATGCAATAAAACCTTTCCAAGATGAGGTCTTATGTGATGTGGTTAATCTAGATGTTTGTGATGTACTCTTTGGTTAGCCATTCATGTATGATCGGCATGGCATCTATGAATCAAGAACTCGAAGGATCAATCTCACTCTTGGAACACAACACTACAGGGTACCAGAGGTACCATAAATCATAGTCCCTTCCAAGTATGCATCAAGAATCAAATAAAAGTACAACTACCACACTTGATGGAAAATATTGATGCAATGGGGATCATTGCTTCTCAAAGAGGGAGGAATGATTTGGGCAACAATTCAGATGACAATTCAGGTGATGGGTCTACCCCAATTGATGACAGAACTTCTAAGAGCCATAACTTTTACACCGTAGCTCCAATTGACTCGCCATTTGAATTGTTGGAAAACTAATAATGGGGGAAACATCATGAGATGGTATTGAGCTCTGCTCAATGAAGTTTGACCCCCTAAAACCCAATGGAAGTGTGCCAAATTTTAATTTTAGTAGTGCAGTCTAAAAATAGTAATTCCTCAAATTTTATATTGTTGTAAATCGTGGAAGTCAAACCACTTAATTTCCCTTGAGATTTGTGACCTTCCACATCCTCCTCACACCTTCAAAACATGTATAAATGAAGATGTAACTTGAAATGGAATTTAAACATCTCTTTTCAGAGATAGGCATATGTTTGGGTCTATAATTTTGATCAATAAAACATCTCTTTTTAGAGATAATATTATTTGAATTGTGTTGTTCTTATTTATGAATTATCTTTCAACCAAAGCTTTCAAGTTTTGGATTAGTTGTATCAGAGAAATTTGTCTTTAGAGTGTATGATCCCAAGGATGAGGTCAAATTACAAGAATCTTAGGTGGAAAATAGAACCAACAGACTATCCACCTATTCGCTCCAAATGACTTCAAATGACAAACAACACCGAGACATCCAATCTTTTCAAGGAAATGCTAAATGAAGCCCTCCAATGGCAGCAAGCGTAGATGCTACAATAATTTTCTCAAATTTTCCAACATATCTTGATGGGAAATAGAGGCTCCTCACCCACACCCCCACATCCTTTCAGTGCCCCAACACCCTTCAAGGTTTAGGTGAATTTTGATATCCCTGCATTTGAAGGAAAAAATCAATGTTGATGTAGTAGAAAATTGGTTGGATCAATTGTCATCTTATTTTTATGTAAATAAATTCATCGATAAATAAAATATTACTTTTGCTCTTTTGAAAGCATCATTGCCTGTCAAAAATTGGTGGGAAGTGTATAAAAAGAGATTCAGTGCAAATGATATTGGCCTTGAGACAAAACCTACATGGGATGATTTCATAGAAGCTGTAAAGGAAGAATACCACCCCATTGGAGCATATGATAATTTGTATATCGAATGGCAACAACTTCACCAAGGTAAGCAACAATTTGTTCAAGATTACACTGACATCCTTCATTCTCTATCTATGAGATTGGGCATCCAGGAAAGTGAGAAACACAAGGTTCTCAAATACCATGGTGGACTACAATGGTACATATGGGGAGAAAAGGAACTCTTCAAATTGGAAACCATCGGTGAGGAATACAAGTTTGTAGTGAAGATTGAGCAGAAGCATGGAAGAATGAATGTAAAGAATCAACCTTCAAAATAGAAAAGTGACAAAGAAGGTCAAACATGAGTGCAAAATTAGAAGCAAAAGGAAGGAATGACTAGGAAGTGGTGTGATTATCACAAATCTAGAACTCACTCCAAAGAAGAATGTCGAGCCATTAAGTCCCTACTTTTTGAGTCACAATCCTCAACATCTACTACTCTACCTCATATAAACCCTGCAGTCAAAGAGGTTGAAGAAGAAATTATAGACGCTAATCTTGAAACCATTGTTGCTTCATCACAGACCCACAAGGAGAGGCTAGATGATAAGGAAAGGTTGTTTCACTATAAGTTGTCGGTGAAAGGTAAGGCTCTGCATTTCATTCTTGATAGTGGAAGTCAACAGAATTTAATCTCCGCTATTGTTGTGAAAATCCTAAATCTATCCATGAAGCCTCACCAAAAGCCATATATTATTGGATGGTTGAGTCAAAGGAGAAACCTCTGTGTCACCCACCAATGTCTTCTCTCATATGCAATAAAACCTTTCCAAGATTGTCAGGATCCACTACTCCATAGGAGCACACTTGATTACCTTTTTATTAGCAACTAAACATAGAATTTAACTAGAATGAATAAGTAACTAGAAATTTAGAAACAACATAGAATATGAGAGATAATACCCAATTGTATTAATACTCATCCAGAAGAAAATACAATAAAGAAGATGCCACACTTCTTCTCACACCTCTAGAGCTCCCACACTTCTAAGGCTCACCAGTAATTCTCCTTCAAAAGTTCACTCTCTCAATTACAATCACAACAATCAACTCAAACACAGAGTTGTTGCTTACCTCCACTAGTTAGTAACAACACTGCCAGTACACCAAGTACTCCATGCACTCCAAGTAGATCTCCCTTGAATCTGCAACAACCTGCAATCAACTAATCTTACTTACCATGTAGATATCTCTACACCCTGAAGAACCCTTGTCCTTGCCTCACCAAGTCCTTATGATTCTTCAACTAGTACCTCAGTGGATCTTCTACCAGAACTTACACAACCTATAACTCTCCCTGATCATACACACTCAGCACCCCTTTAGAACTAGGAGGAGCTAATCCCTGCTCTCTTCTACAAGCCCTCTTGGCTATCTAGCACTCTTGCTCTCTCTCTTCTAAAGGAGCTAATCTTTGCTCTCTCACTCTAGTACAATTTTACAATACAACCCATGAGTCTATTATATATATCTCATGCAAACAATAATTAGACTTTCTTAATTACAATAATTAGAAACGCAGTTCAAAGACTAAAATAAGTCTTTACATGCAAACTGACTGTCCAAAAATAGACTAGTTCTTGACCTGCATGCAAACGCATGCACGCATAGGTTACTGATGTTGGTTCCTTTTTGACCGATGTCGGCCAACCCATAACCGACGTCGATTGCTCCACCACTATAATATGACCAACATCAATTGGCCTGACCGACGTCGGTTACTCTGCAACTCGCTCTGCAACTCAGCAACCTCAGTAACCTCATCCATGTTTGCATCAGTGAAGCTTTTAGCTCCACAACCTAACAATCTCCCACTTGGAGATAAATAGTTGCACCTATACATGTACCTGTACCTTCATCTAATTTTTTTCCTAGCTTATATCCCTCTTCAAGCTCAATCTTGAAGACCAACCACCACACAACCTATGGTGCTACTCTTGTCGTCCAAGTAACCTACCACATCCAAACCTACAAATCCATGTAGTGAAGTCCCTGACCCTGCATAGCATGAATCCCTACTACTGGTCCCTCTCAGATACCTAAGAATCTGTTGAACTGCTCTCCAATGCTTCTTCAAAGAATTGGCTACAAACTCTCTGATAGCTTCCACTGCTTGGGAAAACTCAGGTCTACACCAGACCTCATATGATTTTAGACACTGTTCTAAGCTCAGCTTGAATTGTCTAGCCCTTAGTGTGCTTACCGATTTTGCATCCTACGTATTAAACCCCGCCAACACCTTCTTCACATCAGCTCCCACTAGAGACAAAATCAACCTGTGATCTTCCATGTAACTCATGCCAAAGAATTTTGCTGCTCCTAAATTCTTCATGACATACCTCTGAGCTAACTTTACCTTTAGCTCAGAAACTCCCTGTATGTGTGACCCTGCAACAAGCAACCACACCACATACAGTAACAAGATAATGTTGCAACCATTATCTAACCTAGTAAAGAAAACACAATGGGAACATTGACCTTGACTAAAGCCATGCTTTGTCATACACTTGTCAAACTTGTACCACTGTCTTGCAGCTTGCTCAAGACCATATACCCTGGCCTTCCATCTCATGTGTCCATCCACTCTCTTCTTTAACCTGGGAATCCATTCGTCTGTTAGTGTTTTTATCCTAGTTGGCAACTCTACCAAATCTCCCACTTGGTTCTCTTTCAAATAATTCATGCCATGCTCCCACTATTTCCTGGATTCTACCTGCATTGCCTCTTCACATCTTATTGGTTCTTGACCATCAGTGAGCATCAAGTAGTATAAAGAAGGTGAACAATGAATATGAGGCTCAATTACCCTTTCAGTCCTCCACATGGGCATTTGAGACTCCTTGACAGCTTGTTTTCCACCAAACATCTGTTTCAGTGACCGATCTCGGCCATCTTCCAGTTTGCACCTGATCGACGTCAGTTCCCTACGACTGACCCTGACTGCCGATGTCGGTTCCCCCTGACCAACGTCAGTCTCCAACTGCCTGACACTACCAACTCTACTGGTTTGCACATGATCGACATCGGTACCTATCTATTCGACGTCGATTCCACCTGACTGATGCCAATAACTATGTTTTCTTGTGAGTGATGACTTCTTACCCACAAGCTCACCTTGGATCAAAACCCTATCCAAATTAACATAGCCCTGCTCAGAATAATCTAGCGCCCTCAACTGATCTCTGTCCATCATCTCCTCCATGAACACCAAGGCTTTCTAGTTCTTAAGTTTGTCAAAGATATCTATCTTCCTCTTATGAACATGCATCCCCTTCTTACACATGTGACCAAGCCTACAAAGTCACATCTCTACAACAGAAGGTGAATCAGTAATATAAGTAGATAGATAAAGGATACCTACATTCTTACCACCATCTAATTCAAGTGCATCCACTGTGAGAGTTACTGTGCATCTCTCATCACCCAACTTTTTTGAAGAAATTAGACTCATCTCCAAGACTGGGACCTGCATGACATTCTTCAACACCCGTGTGCTACCCATCTACAATTTTAGCTTCACTTCCCCTTTGTCAACCATGTGACAAGGCTCACCAACCCCTAAATAAATCTTTCCAAAGTCTCCCTAGACATATCCATGAAAAGATGCTCTATTTCGGGCTGCATGGAAAAAGGCAATAGAATCTATAAACCAAGATTCTACTTTATCCAAGGAACATACCAGAGCAACTCGTGCAACAATCCCTGCATCCCCTGCTTCTCCATTTCCTTCATGCTAATCTTCTACCAACCAACAATCTTTCTTTACCTACTCTTTCTTTCCATCAATCAGACCATTTGTGCTATTTAGTTTCTCCATTCATAGCTTACTTTCTTCTACCATTGCTATACTCCCACTCAATCAAAAAACCCCTGAGAGTGACCTGTAATCAACAAACACTTAACACACTCTGACCACCTGTTAGTGTACTTAACCACGCTTTGATACCAATTGTCAAGATTGGTACCACCTGGTCAACCTGCTCTGATACAACTGTCAAGATTGGTATCAACAAACAACCTTGTAGACAACCAAAGCTTTGATACCAGATGTCAGGATCCACTACTCCACAAGAGCACACTTGATTACCTTTATATTAGCAACTAAACACGGAATTTAACCAGAATGAATAAGTAACTAGAAATTTAGAAACAACACAGAATATGAGAAACAATACCCAATTGTATTAATACTCATCCAGAAGAAAATATAATAAAGAAGATGCCACACTTCTTCTCACACCTCTAGAGCTCCCACACTTCTAAGGCTCACCAGTAATTCTCCTTCAAAAGTTCACTCTCTCAATTACAGTCACAACAATCAACTCAAACACAGAGTTGTTGTTCACCTCCACCAGTCAGTAACAACACTGCCAGTACACCAAGTACTCCACGCACTCCAAGTAGATCTCCTTTCAATCTGCAACAACCTACAATCAACTGATCTTACTTACCATGTAGATATCTCTACACCCTAAAGAACCCTTGTCCTTACCTCACCAAGTCCTTATGATTCTTCAACCAGTACCCTGATGGATCTTCTACCAGAACTTGCACAACCTACAAATCTCCCTGATCATACACACTCAGCACCCCTTTGGAACTAGGAGGAGCTAATCCCTGCTCTCTTTTACAAGCCCTCTTGGCTATCTAGCACTCTTGCTCTCTCTCTTCTGAAGGAGCTAATCTTTGCTCTCTCACTCTAGTACAATTTTACAATATAGCCCATGAGTCTATTATATAGATCTCATGCAAACAATAATTAGACTTTCTTAATTACAATAATTAGAAACGTAGCTCAAAGACTAAAATAAGTCTTTACATGCAAACTGACTATCCAAAAATAGACCAGTTCTCGACCTGCATGCAAACACATGCACGCATAGGTTGCCAACATCGGTTCCTTTCTGACCGAGGTCGACCGACCCATAACTGACATCGGTTGCTCCACTAATGTAATATGACCAACGTCGATTGCTCTGCAACTCACTCTGTAACTTAGCAACCTCACCAACCTCCTCCATGTTTGCATCAGTGAAGCTTTTAGCTCCACAACCTAACAAAGATGAGGTCTTATGTGATGTGGTCAATCTAGATGTTTGTGATGTATTCTTTATTCAGCCATTCATGTTTGATTGACATGGAATCTATGAATCAAGAACTTAAAGGATCACTCTCACTCTTGGAACATGGTGTTATAGGGTACCAGAGGTACCATAAATCATAGTCCCTTCCAAGTATGCATCAAGAATCAAATTAAAGTGCAACTACCACACTTGATGGAAAATATTGATGCAATGGGGACCATTGCTTCTCAAGGAGGGAGGAATGATCTGGGCAACAATTTAGATGACAATTTGGGTGATGGGTCCACCCCAATTGATGATAGAACTTCCAGGAGCCATAACTTTTACACCATAGCTCCAATTGACTCACCATTTAAACCATTGGAAAGCTAATAATGAGGGGAATGTCATGAGATGGCATTGATCTCATATAATTAAATTTTGACCCCATAAAACCTAATGGAAGTGTCCCAAATTTTAATTTTAGTAGTGTAGTCTAGAAATAGTAAGTTTCTAAAAATAGTGATTGCTTGAATTCTGTATTGTTGTAAATCATGGAAGCCAAACCACTTAATCTCCCTTAATATTGGTGACTTTCCAGATCCTCTTCATGCCTTCAAAACATGTATAAATGAAGATGTAACTTGAAATGGAAATTAGACATCTCTTCTCAGAGATAGACATATGTTTGGGTCTACAATTTTGATCAATAAAACATCTCTTTTCAAAGATAACATTATTTGAATTGTGTTGTTCTTATTTTTGAATTATCTTTCAACCAAAGATTTCAAGTTTTAGATCAGTGGTATCAGAGTAGTTTGTCTTTAGAGTGTATGATCCCAAGGATGAGGTTAGATTACAGGAAGCTTGGGTGGAAAATAGAACTGGTAGACTATCCACCTATTTACTCCAAATGACTTCAAATGGCAGACAACACGGAGACATCTAATCCTTTCAAATAAATACTAAACGAAGCCCTCCAATAGTAGCAAGCATAGATGCTATAAAAATTTGCTCAAATTCTCCAACAAATCTCGATGGGAAATTTTGGCTCCTCACCTACACCCCTACAACCTTTTAGTGCCCCAACACCCTCCAAGGTTCAGGTGAATTTTGATATCCTTACATTTGATGGCAAAATCAATGCTAATGCAATAGAAAATTGGTTGGATCAATTGTCATCTTATTTTTTTGTAAATAAATTAATCGATAAAGAAAATATTACTTTTGGTCTTCTGAAAGCATCATTGCCTATCAAATATTGGTGGGAAGTGTATAAAAAGAGATTCAGTGCAAATGATATTGGCCTTGAGACAGAACCTACATGCAATGATTTCATAGAAGCTATAAAGGAAGAATACTATCCCATTGGAATTTATGACGATCTGTATATTGAGTGGAAACAACTTCACCAAGGTAAGGAATAGTCTGTTCAAGATTACACTGACATTTTTCATTCTCTATTTGCGAGATTAGGCATCCAAGAAAGTGAGAAACATAAGGTTCTCAAATACCGTGGCAGACTACAATGCTACATATGGGGAGAAATAGAACTCTTCAATTTGGAAATGATCGGTGGGGCATACAATTTTGCAGTGAAGATTGAGCAGAAGCATGAATAATGAATGTAAAGAATCAACCTTCAAAATGGAAAAGTGATAAAGAAGGTCAAACACGAGGCCAAAATTGGAAGCAAAAGGAAGGAAAGACTGGGAAGTGGTGTGATTATCACAAATCTTGAACTCACTCCAAAGAAGAATATCGAACCATCAAGTCCCTACTTTTTGAGACACAATCCTCAACATCTAATGCTCTACCTCATATAGACCCTGCAATCAAAGAGGTTGAAGAATAAATTGTAGATACTGATCTTGAAGCCATTGTTGCTTCATCACAAACCCATGAGAAGAGGCTAGATGATAAGGAAAGGTTATTTCACTCTAAGTTGTGGGTGAAAGCTAAGCCTCTGCATTTCATTCTTGATAGTGGAAGTCAAAAGAATTTAATCTCCACTAATGTTTTGAAAATCCTAAATCTATGCATGAAGCCTTACCCAAAGCCATACAGTATTGGATGGTTGAGTCCAGGGAGAAACCTCTGTGTCACCCACCAATGTCTTCTCTTATATGCAATGAAACCTTTCAAGGATGAGGTCTTATGTGATGTGGTCAATCCAGATGTTTTTGATTTTCTCTTTGGTCAGCCATTCATGTATGATCGACATAGCATCTATGAATCAAGAACTCAAAGGATCACTCTCACTCTTGGAA
Organism: Torreya grandis; assembly: GCA_037957365.1. Lineage (NCBI taxonomy): Eukaryota > Viridiplantae > Streptophyta > Pinopsida > Cupressales > Taxaceae > Torreya > Torreya grandis. The sequence continues at coordinate 1,248,372 of JARHVA010001515.1, forward strand.
CATAACGCTACAGGGTACCAGAGGTACCATAAATCACAGTCCCTTCCAAGTATGCATCGAGAATAAAATCAAAGTACAACTACCACACTTGATGTAAAATATTGATGTAATAGGGACCATTGCTTTTGAAGGAGGGAGGAATGATCTGAGCAACAATTCATATGACAATTCAGGTGATGGGTCCACCCTAATTGATGACAGAACATCTGGGAGCCATAACTTTTACACCATAGCTCCAATTGACTCGCCGTTTGAACCATTGGAAAGATGATAATGATGGAAATGTCATGAGATGGAATTGATATTTTTTGAATGAATTTAACCCCATAAAACTTAATGGAAGTGCCTTAAATTTTAATTTTAGTAGTGCAGTCTAAAAATAGTAAGTTTCTAAAAATAGTAATTCCTCAAATTTTGTATTGTTGTAAATCATGGAAGTCAAACCACTTAATATTCCTCAAGATTGGTGACCTTACACATCCTCATCACACCCTAAAAACATGTATAAATGAAGATGTAACCCAAAATGGAAATTAGACATCTCTTCTCAGAGATAGACATATGTTTGGGTCTGCAATTTTGAAAAATAAAACATCTCTTTTCAAATATAGCATTATTTGAATTGTGTTGTTCTTATTTTTGAATTATCTTTCAACCAAAGCTTTCTATTTTTGGATTAGTGGTATCAGAGTGGTTTGTCTTTAGAGTGTATGATCCCAAGGATGAGGTCAGATTACAGGAAGCTTGGGTAGAAAATAGAACCAACAGACTATCCATTATTCACTCCCAACAACTTCAAATGGTAGATAATATCGAGACATTTGATCCTTTCAAGGAAATGTTGAATGAATACCTCCAATAGTAGTAAGCGTAGATGCTACAACAATTCACTCCAATTCTCAAACAAATCTCGATGGGAAATTTTGGCTCCTCACCTACACCCCCACATCCTTTTAGTGTCCCAACAGCCTTCAATGTTTAGGTGAATTTTCATATCACTACATTTGTAGGAAAAATCAATGCTGATGCAGTAGAAAATTGGTTGGATCAATTGTCATCTTATTTTTTTAAAATAAATTCACTGATAAAGAAAAGATTACTTTTACTCTTATGAAAGCATCATTGCCTATTAAAAATTGGTGGGAAGTGTATAAAAAGAGATTCATTACAGATGATATTGGCCTTGAGATGGAACCTACATGGGATGATTTCATAGAAGATGTAAAGGAAGAATACTACCCCATTGGAGCATATGGCGATCTGTATATCGAGTGACAACAACTTCTCCAAGGTAAGGAATAGTTTGTTCAAGATTACACTAACATTTTTCATTCTCTACCTGCGAGATTGGGCATCCAAGAAAGTGAGAAATATAAGTATCTCAAATACCATGGTGGACTACAATGGTACATACGAGGATAAATGGAACTCTTCAATTTGGAAACCATCAGTGAGTCATACAACTTCACAGTGAAGATTGAGTAGAAGCATGGAAGAATGAATGTAAAGAATCAACCTTCAAAATGGAAAAGTGACAAAGAAGGTCAAACATGAGGCCAAAATTGGAAGTAAAAGGAAGGAAAGACTAGGAAGTGGTGTGATTATCAAAAATATGGAACTCACTCCAAAGAAGAATGTCGAGCCATCATGTCCCTACTATTTGAGTCACAATCCTCAACATCTACTACTCTACCTCATACAAACCCTACAGTCGAAGAGGTTGAAGAAGAAATTGTAGATGTTGATCCTAAAGCCATTGTTACTTCATCATAGACCCACGAGGAGAGGCTAAATGATAAGGAAAGGTTGTTTCACTCTAAGTTGTGGGTGAAAGGTAAGCCTCTGCATTTCATTATTGATAGTGAAAGTCAAAAGAACTTAATCTCTGCTAATGTTGTGAAAATCCTAAATCTGTCCATGAAGCCTTACCTAAAGCCATATAGTATTGGATGGTTGAGTCTAGGGAGAAACCTCCATGTCATCCACCAATGTCTTCTCTCATATGTAATTAAACCTTTTCAAGATGAGGTCTTATGCGATGTGGTTAATCTAGATGTTTGTGATGTACTCTTTGGTCAGTCATTCATGTATGATCATCATGGCATCTATGAATCAAGAACTTGAAGAATCAGTCTCACTCTTGGAACATGGTGTTATAGGGTACCAGAGGTACCATAAATCATAGTCCCTTCCAAGTATGTATCAAGAATCAAACAAAAGTACAACTAGCACAGTTGATGGAAAATATTGATGCAATGGGTACCATTGCTTCTCAAGGAGGGAGGAATGATCTAGGAAACAATTCAGATGACAATTCGGGTGATGGGTCCACCCCAATTGATGACAAAACTTCTGAGAGCCATAACTTTTACACTATAGCTCTAATTGACTCACCGTTTAAACCATTGGAAAGATAATAATGAGGGGAACATCATGAGATGGCATTGATCTTTGATCAATAAAGTTTTACCCCCTAAAGCCAAATGGAAGTGCCCCAAATTTTAATTTTAGTAGTGCAATCTAAAAATAGTAAGTTTCTAAAAATAGTAATTCCTCAAATTTTGTATTGTTTTAAATTGTGGAAGTCAAACCACTTAATCTCCCTCAAGATTGGTGACCTTACACATCCTCCTCAAACCTTAAAAACATGTATAAATGAAGATGTAACCCAAAATGGAAATCATACATCTCTTCTTAGAGATAGGCATATGTTTAGTTCTGCAATTTTGATCAATAAAACATCTCTTTTCAAAGATAGCATTATTTGAATTGTGTTGTTCTTATTTTGAATTATCTTTGAACCAAATATTTCAAGTTTTGGATCAGTTGTATCAGAGTGGTTTGTCTTTAGAGTGTATGATCCCAAGGATGAGGTCAAATTATAGGAAGCTTGGGTGGAAAATAGAACCAGTAGACTATCCACCTATTCGCTTTAAATGACTTCAAATGGTGGACAACATTGAGACATGTGATCCTTTCAAGGAAATGTTGAATGAAGCCCTCCAATAGTTGAAACTATAGATGCTACAACTATTTTCTCAAATTCTCCAACAAATCTTGATGGGAAATTCTAGCTTCTCACCTATACCCCCACATCTTTTTAGTGCCCCAACACCCTTCAAGGTTCAGGTAAATTTGCTATCCCTACATTTGAAGGAAAAATCAATGCTGATGTAGTATAAAATTGGTTGGATCAATTGTCATCTTATTTTTTTGTAAATAAATTAATCGATAAAGAAAAGATTACTTTTGCTCTTCTAAAAGCATCATTGCCTATCGAAAATTGGTAGGAAGTGTATAAAAAGAGATTTAGTGCAGATGATATTGGCCTTGAAATGGAACCTACATGGGATGATTTTGTAGAAGCTGTAAAGGAAGAATACTACCCCATTGGAGCATATGACGATCTATATATCAAGTGGCAGTGACTTCGCCAAGGTAAGGAACAGTCTATTCAAGATTACATTGACATTTTTCATTCTCTATCCATGATATTGGGCATCCAAGAAAGTGAGAAACATAAGGTTTTCAAATACCGTGGTGAACTACAACGGTACATATGGGGAGATATAGACCTCTTCAATTTGGAAACCATCAGTGAGTCATAGAAGTTCACAGTGAAGATTGAGCAGAAGCATGTAAGAATGAATGTAAAGAATCAACCTTCAAAATGGAAAAGTGACAAAGAAGGTCAAACATGAGGCTAAAATTGGAAGCAAAAGGAAGGAAAGACTAGGAAGTGGTGTGATAATCACAAATCTGGAACTCACTCCAAAGAATAATGTCAAACCATCAATTCCCTACTTTTTGAGTCATAATCCTCAACATCTACTACTCTACCTCATATAGAACTTGCAGTTGAAGAGGTTGAAGAAGAAATTATAGATGATGATCTTGAAGCCATTGTTGCTTCATCACAGACTCATGAGGAGAGGCTAGATGATAAGGAAAGGTTGTTTCACTCTAAGTTATGGGTTAAAGGTAAGCCTCTGCATTTCATTATTTATAGTGGAAGTCAAAAGAATTTAATCTCATCTAATGTTGTGAAAAGCCTAAATCTGTCTATGAAACCTCACCCAAAGCCATACAGTATTGGATGGTTGAGTCTAGGGAGAAACCTCTGTGTCACCCACCAATGTCTTCTCTCATATGCAATAAAACCTTTCTAAAATGAGGTCTTATGTTATGTGGTCAATCTAGATGTTTGTGATGTAATATTTGGTCAGCCATTCATGTATGATCGACATGGCATCTATGAATCAAGAACTCTAAGGATCACTCTCACTCTTGGAACATGATGCTATAGGGTACCAGAGGTACCATAAATCACAGTCCCTTCCAAGTATGCATTAAGAATCAAATAAAAGTACAAATACCACACTTGATGGAAAATATTGATGCAATGGGGACCATCACTTCTCAAGGAGGGATGAATTATCCGAGCAATAATTCAGATGATAATTCGGGTGATGGGTCCACCCCAATTGATGACATAACTTCTGGGAGCCATAAATTTTACATTGTAGCTCCAATTTACTCATCATTTGAACCATTGGAAAGCTAATAATGAGGGGAACATCATGATATGGCATTGAGCTCTGCTCAATAAAGTTTGGACCCCTAAAACCCAATGGAAGTTCCCCAAATTTTAATTTTAGTAGTGTAGTCTAAAAATAGTAATTCCTTGAATTCTTTATTGTTGTAAATCATGGAAGTCAAACCACTTAATTTCCCTCAAGATTGGTGACCTTCCACATCCTCCTCACACCTTCAAAACATGTATACATGAAGATGTAACCCGAAATGGAAATCAAACATCTCTTCTCAGAGATAGGCATATGTTTGGGTCTACAATTTTGATGAATAAAACATCTCTTTTTAAAGATAACATTATTTTAATTGTGTTGTTCTTATTTATAAATTATCTTTCAACCAAAGCTTTAAAGTTTTGGATCAGTAATAAATATGCCTTTTTGACAAATTGTATAAGTCATTAAATGAGCAAAACATGTGACCAAATGACATTTTTTGCATATGAAACATGATGAAGGACACATTTATGACTTAGAAACACATTATAACACTTAAATGACCATATTGGGATATTTTAAAGATAATTTGGACATTTGACCATGTTTGACTAGGGTTTACTAGAGTTGAATTTGGTTGACTAGACAAGTACAAGGAAGATTGGCTTGGACCAAAGCTAGAGTAGGGATAAGTAAGGTATTTAGACACATATGAGACCCTATAGGACATATTGGAAATTTTTAAAAGTTTCAATATGTAGGGTTTACCAAATTTGACTAAAAGTCAAATTTTGTAAATAGTTACAAAATTTTATTGAATTCAATCTTATCACTTTTCCTTCACCATTGGAAGTAGACATGTCTAGACCACAATCTAAACATTTTGATGGAAATACATTTTGTTATTACCATACATGTATTGGACACTCCAACAGATGAATCAATATTAAGAATGATGTCTAAGAGCTTATTGATGATAACATTATTGATATTAGCACACCTAATGAAGAGGCTAAGCCACAAACCAATGAGAATCTAATGCTGAAAATATTCAAATATCATTTTCCAAATCATGAATCACAAGAAAAAGAGGTAACATTTTATGTAAATAATCTCCTCCTTATTCATATGATCATCTAGTTCATAAAATCAATAGTATAATTACTTGAAAACAAGAATCATTCCCTATGAACATATTTGATGATAGCAAGATTCATGATAATGATTCAGATAGACATGAATTATTCATTCAAGCATATGTTGACAAGAAATGCATACATAGTATTATTATAGACAATGGATCAATTGAAAATGTGTACACCATAACACTAATTCACTCTCTTGGTTATATAGAGCATGATTTATAGCATACTACTAGAGTTCTTAAAGATTTTGATGGACATACACAATATACTCTTGGTCATTTAATACTATCTTCATAAGTGAGAACTATCATAATGTCTACCCAAATTCTAGTTCTACAAAGTACATGGATATTTTATATGCTATTAAAATGCCCTTGGATATAGAAATTCATAATAGTACCTTATATAGTGAATAAATATCTCAAATTTATTTATAATAATCATGTGGTAAAAGTTTTAGGAATCTAATATGAATATCCCTGACCACATATTGTATTATCTGCTCCTACAAAACATTTGGTTAGCATGATTATTGAGAGATATGGTAATGAAATAGTCTTTCCAACTATTCAAGAACATGATTTAGATATTTCAAAGCAAATTAAAAAATATGATACAATTACACCTTAGCATATTACTTAATTGGTTTCTCCATCTATGTATGAGCATCATCCAATTACACAAAAGCATATTATAGAATTAGTTGAACATGAGCATATTGTACTATAAATTCATTAATTTACATCAAAGCATGATACAGTTACACATAAGCATAATAAATTTATTCTAAAGAACATGGAACATTATCTTAAGTAGAAAGTGGCATAGAAAAATAGGGATTCATCTCCTAAGGTCCCACAAGATATTCAAATATCTTCATCACAAGTGCATGTTACTAAACCTTATTCTATTATACATTACGATATATGTTCACATGGGTACATGAGTAGATATTTAGATGATTGAATTATGACATATGATACCTATTTAGATTCAAAGGTATATATATTTGAAATTTCATCTCCATAATAAGTCACCCCATCATATAATACATAAGATATGCATAATCATATCCTATCACTGACATAATTGGTTAGCTAATTCTATCTCCTCTTGTTCTTAACTTATTTCTTTTTATTTCATTACTACTTATTTTATCCCTGATCCTAGCATTCTTCTAGCCCTTGGCATTATATTCAATTTGGGCACTTTCCTTCTTACTTTTTAAACCTTATTCTTTAAATTTAAACAATTATCCTACAATGATTATCAATGCATAATATTTATGGTAGTACACATGCCTACTATGTTAGTCTAGGCCTTTTCCTTCCATGGTTTTTCCTACAGATTTTTTATTAGCTTCATTTGGTGTTTTTTGTGTACATTGGGGAAGTTTATCACACATGTATTAGGATGTTGGATTGATGCCTTTATTTTACCTTTTTAGGGGAAGTTAGTCCCACATTCATGGTATGGTTGGGATTCACCTATCTTCCACCTATATATTTAGCTATTCACCTTGTCATTCATTTACAATTTGAGCTATTCATATGGAGACATGGAGGATTTCTCATTGTATGATCTATTTGTGTATATTAGACTAAGATATTGATTGAGAAATGCATCAATGGATTTTATTGTGGTAATATTTTGTAGATTTGACCTTGGGTGAGTGTTTTCTAAAATATTTCATGGTATCATAGCTTTGGAGTCTTCTTAGAAGCTAATTACCATAGCTTCATGTCCACACTCTACTTAAAATTGCTCCCTGGTCTAGTTTGATTTATTATAATTTTGTTATTTGCAAGATCCATATCAATTTTTTTTATATATCCATTTTTTTTTACCATTGTGTAGGATGCCATATTCAAATAAATTTGTTTTCCCATAAATCATTATTTTCTTTGTGTGGTTTTGTGTTTGTGTGCAGGATATAATAACATCAACATTTGTTTCTCAACTAGTTTTTTGTTTGCTTGCAAGCTATATTTCCATAAACATTGCTTCTCATCTAGATTATTTATCAGACCTAATAATCATCACTTAAGCTCTGTGTATTTTACGTGGACACCTACCTTTTTTATCTTCATAGAATAATGCCATTTATTTTTGGTTGGATTCTAATTACCATAATGGTCAACATAATTTCCCTTTTCTATGGGAGGTTCTATTTCATTGAAAAAAATGTGGGTTTTCCTTGCCTTGGTGGATTGACATATTATGTCCTATATTTTTTATTTTCACATTAAGGTTTTCTAGTGATGTCTTTGCATTTATTATTTTCAAAGTAAGGTGATGGCAAAAAGAGTGGCAATATCACACCAAAGATAGGATCACTATTCATCAAAATATTCCCTCTCTTTTGTGTGTGATGTCACTTCCACATCAATCAAATCAATCAAATGGGGGGACACTCAGCCTCACCCTTATCCCCTTGGTCAAATGGTATGGTCACATGGGAGAGGGGATTAATTTTATATTCCTTCTCGTAGGAGTTTAACTTTTAGCCCTTCAAAAGTATTTTTATTCCTCCAAGAATTAATTTTTTTCTAAGCAGTTAAATTTTGTGTATTTTTATTTGACTCATTTATGATGTGAAATATGCATTAACTATATATTTTGATTGGTAACTCAAAATTAAGTGTTTTTTTTTCAAAAATGTATGTTTTTTAATTTCCAATCTAATGGTGTCATTTATTTTATAAAATTCACTAAATTATAAAGTACAAAAATTGAGGGGGGATATTACAATAGCCATGAGGGATTTGATATTTCATTCTTTTCTACCTTCATGTGTATGTGGAAATTTTTTGATTCATCCACTTTCCACTCCCTTATTTTTTGAAGAAACTCTCATGATTTGTGATGACTTCGTTGACATGTTGATAGTCTCCTTGTTTGGAGATATTTTGGTGTATACGTGTCTTCCTTATTTTCACTTGGTATTTTTTGAGATATATTGTAATCATACTAAATTATAAAGTACCATGAGGGGTTTAATTTTATATCTTAATATACCTTCATGCATGTGTATCTTAGTTTGTGTACCCTTTTTAATTTTAGTTGTTAGTCTCTCCCATCACCACCAGGTCCATTTTGAGAAATTTTATCGCTATCTTCAACATTCCTTTTTAGTATCTGATAGTCCCCTACACCTTGAAATGTAGTTATTCTGGTGAATCCCAATGTCATTTTATTTTCTTTGATATTTTGATAGTCTCCTTTAGCTTGTTATAGAGTTATTATGGTGCATATAGTATCAACTTATTAGTGTTTGAATAGTGGAAGCATCCCACTCATACAAATTTTTTAATCCACTCCACCCAATAAGCATTATGTGGGGGATGTGTGCATAGATACTAATTTTTTTGGTGTTGATTTTCCCATACACATTTGTTTTTATCTTTCTTAGGTGTTTTTTGTGTACATTGGGGAAGTATATACCACATGTATGAGTATGTTGGCTTGATGCCTTTATTCCACCTATTTTTGGGAAGTTAGTCCCACATGCATGTTAATTTTGAGATTCACCTATCTTTCACCTATAAATGTACCTATTCACCTAATCATTCATGTGCAAGGTGGGTTATTCATATGGAGAAATAGAATATTTCTTATTGTATGATTCTATTTTTATATAATAGACCAAGATATTTTTTGAGAAATGCATCAATGGATTTTATTATGGTAATGGTTAATAGATTTGACCATGGGTGAGAGTTTTCTAAACTTTTTCATACTATTGCATAGCTTCCATGAAAATACAAAGCTTCTTTCCTATTAGTGGCATGGATATTTTGTATCTATATCAATCATTTATGCTACATTGTTATGACTCATTTACACATATATAGGATGCACATTTATTGCATCATGTCTTACCATACCACCTTGTTGCAGATTGTTTCAATCAATCTTACTTATTCTATTTTTTAAGCCTTATTTCTTTGCACTTTTCAATATTTCTCAATTTAAAGATTACAAATTTACTTTCCAAATATGGAAAAAATACAAAAAACATTTATATATTTCAAAAATAAATATATATATATATATATATATATATATATATATATATATATATAAATCTAAAATTAGGGCTATTAAGCATTTGATCATTTGGTTACATATGATGTTTATTTTATGTTAACTTCAAAACATATTTAATTTAATTTTCAATACACAATGCTTTTCACAAGGTATGTGAGTGTGATATAGGACATAATGTTACATGGTTTCTATGTTGGGCTTTCCTTTCACTAAAAAACCTTGATAGGTTGAGGGCATCCCTTCATTCTCTTTGAACACTTCAATAAATTTTATCTAGCCACAACCTTCATATCATGATGAGATTTATATAATACAAATGGTTTTTAACTCACTCATACTTTAAATTTTGTTTAATAGATATAATATTTACTAATTGTGATATGGATACATATGCTAGGCATAAACTAGTTGCATTTACTATATGCTTCTTTCATATTCCTACTTTACTACATGATAAGTTAGGACTTTCTTGCTTATTGTGTATGACCTTTGGCCTTGTGTGTAAAATTCACATGTTCCTACTTATATTTCATCATCACTTCATTTGTGTGTGGTCATTAACCTATATTTTTGTGTGATATTTATATATCCCTTGTATGTGACCTTTTGGCCTTATGTTTGACATTCTATGCAATTTTTTTAACTTTATGTAACACTTACATGTCCCTTTTTTTTGGCCTTTGGACATTATTGCATGAATTTATATTACATTACTTATATATTCATTTTTTGATACTATGGTGCCATGATTTACATCACACATTGTTACTAATTCTTACTTGTAGTATAGTGCCATTATACAAATCATGAACATTTTATTTATGTACTTCAATGATTTCAGTATAATTCAATGCTACATTTAATACAAAGTTTGTTATCTCTCTATGTGATTCAAGGATTCATCTCTAATTATATGTTTTAATACAATTAAAATACTCAAATGCTATTACATGATTGCATCTTTCACATATGTTATAACTCTTATTTTGAGATAAGTGACTTGAAGGTTGCATATCTCATCTCAAAAGGGGAGAATCACAATGGGTTTTCCATGAGAATTCAAGCCTTTTGGAGAAACAAATTTCAAATTTGTAATATAATACAATATCAACATGATCAAAAATATAAGATTATGGCAGAATGTGGCATGCACGTGTACTCATTCTTACATTTATCTGAGTACATATTCACATATATGATTATGCATCATATGCAAATCAATTACAATTAAAAATTATAAATAGTTGCACGTTCAATTAGCACTCTATATAAATATAGTACATTACATGAGCAATGATACTCATTCATGTTCATATTACTACCTTTTGAAGTTTTAAATATCTCTCTTTCAAAGTTTCAAGAAGTTACAAAAATAATCTAGATCCATCTACAATAATGTGATTCATCTCATTTTTCAATTGGGCTGCGTTAGAGCCTAGTGACTCTAAATGTCTTGTTTGAACTTCAGAGAGCCATGTATGGGTTCCAACTTTTATATAGTTTGCAAGTGGGTCATTTAAATATCCTAGTGACACTCAAATGTCTTGGTTGAACTTTAGCAAAGCATATATTGGTTCCACCTCTTCTTCTAATATAGAGTACTCTATGATGGTTAAAGCATATAATATTTCCAACTTAAGATCTTTCACTGTTTTAAAAAATTGAGACTTGGTCACTCTCTATTGACCATAGTTTCAACATATATCCAAAGGCCTCAACAAGGGAGAACACATACTTTTACACATTCAAGTTACATGGAAAATAGATTGCACACATTTTTTAGGTGTATTCTTTCCTTTCTCTCATGTTCAAATTTCAAATTTCAAAGTTTATGTTTTTAATTTTTAGATATGAACAATAACTACATTCAATTAGATTTTTATAGGTTTTTGCATTCATATATATTGCAAAATCATACTTTAGACCAAATATTAAGTGTATACACACACTTAAGTTTGCATCTCCTTCAATAATTTCACTTAATTGCATTACTAGAATAAAAGAAAGACAAATTTAGACTAAAAATTTAATTAATAAGTTATTTACAATGTTTAATCTTGACATCCTTACCTTGTTTGGTCCATTTTCTATCCTACTACCTAATAATCCTTACGAGAGCCTTCACTACACTATTAATTTTCTTATAAACACTCAAAATATCATACAAACAACTCTCATCATCCCTATTCAATTACAAATCACTAAAAAATGGTTCTAACAACTTGTGTAATCTGAGAACAGTGTCTCACTAGGTCAGTAGGGATGCCATGTGACATTGTACCCTAGTGCACTCTGCCCCCACTCTCCAATGGTCACTTTTCAAGTGAGGCATGTTTCATTTCAACCCTCTTGCACTTGTAGTAAATCTGGTTAATATAAATATTTCAAATATGTATTTATATAACCATGCCAAGGAAACTCATTAGAATACCTTGTCTCTTGGAAAGTAACTCTCTCTACAAGGTACTACACATTGAGCAAAAGAGCACTATTTCTTAAAAATTCAGTTATGAGTTACTACAACAATCATAGGCAAAGTTTGAAGCTATTTTTTTGCAGGTTCAAGGCATCTATTTTCAAGTATTTCAATATTTTTTTAGTTGAATTCATCTATTTGCACAATCATAGATCACACACTCACTCTAAGAGGGAGAATTACATTGGTTTAAGATCTATTTGGGCTATGTAGAAAAAACTCAAGTTATATAGGGTTTAATGAATAAGCTCGATTTATTGCCCCATTTTACATTTAATATCAATCTAGTTTTATGTAGGATCTAGGGTTTTATTATTTTAATTCCAATGCATGGAAAAATCATGAAGGAACATATTCCCTCGATAGGGTTAGAACAATCTAGATACCTAGATCATAAAATCAGATGCACATTCAACCATGATGAAGTTGTAGTCAATAGACAGGGTTGTAGTGTGCCCTTGTTCCTCTAGTGTAGATATGTCCCTATTTAGTTTTAGATTTTGATTTCTTCACGACATAGTTATGAGGTATTTTCAAGTTGTTTTGCATCATCAGTCAACATGCACAGTCAGCTATCACTTCATTTGAGCTAATTAAATTTACCTCTTATGAATTTACTATTTATATATCATTTCCACTTCTGCTATTTTTTATGCTTTATATTTTGGTTTTATACTTTACTGCATTTTGCAACCTACATACAATTTCAATAGTTTGAGTCTATTTATTTGAATTTAATTTTAAATATTCACTAAGCAACCTGATTAAAACACACAAATGTGTCAATAAAATGGATTTTGGACTAATAATTAAAAAGCACAAAAACACCTTAAAGTCAAGTAATTTAAAAATTAGTATATGCCTTCAGACCATTTTTAAGGTGTTCATAATTGGGTACACCATAAATAATAGTATAAAAATTAGATGTCTCCCTACCTACCCACATTTAGCGAATGGCATCAATCATGTCCTTTCTATATGTTTTTTAATGTATGGTGTAACATAGACCTTATTTGAAGAAATGTATATATTTTATATTTTTCAATATAAATATTTTAAAAATTAGTAATAAAACATTAATTAATCTAGATTCATCTAAATTATAATGACCAATAAATGAAAAATATTATAACTCAAAGATGGGCACACCTTGACCACTAAATGACTCAAAAGTATAGGTTACACTCCTAAGAAAATTTTTGGTCCTACACTCTTAAAACAAAACCTTTGACACTTAAGCAAAAGGTGGGGAAATAGGAAGAAAACACACAAAAACACCAATAATATCCATTTTAGACTGATAATTGACAAGAACACAAACAACCTAAAGTCATATAATTTAATGGCTAATATATTCCTTCAAACTAATTTTAAGGTTTTCATAAGTATGTGCACCATAAATAGTGGTAGTGTAATTAGGTGCATACCTACATACCCATAATAGGTTGATGGCATCAATCATGTAATTTATATATGTCATTTTAATCTATGAAATAACATAGAGCTTATTTGAACAAATGTATATATTTTATAATTTTTGTTACATAGAATTAAAAATACATTAATTAAAAAAATAATATGTTTCAAAGAAAATGGCATTTAGAAAGCAAGCATTTGAACGTCCATTTAGATAAAAACCAAAAAATATTAAAGTGTTTTACATTTTTATTGATAATATAAAGAACATCTTGAAGTTGACCAATGTAAATATTAGAGAAGAACAAAGATCCATTATATTCTTTTAATTTTACTATGAGATAACAATCTTGTTTCAATTTTATTAACATAATGAAAAAGAACAAAATAAAAACATTGATATAATTAACTTGACTTGACTTAGTATAATAAAATTGATGTAATTGACTTGACTTGACTTAGTGTAAATGTTAGAGGTATAATCACTGAGAGGGAGGTGAATTAGTGATGTCAGATATTTTAGTCTTCAATTTAGATCTTTCAAACTCTTAATCAAACAACATATATCAACTTGATCAAGAAACATAAACAAGAGAGATCATACATTCAAAGTGTTGGGTGAATATTTTGTGACCAGCTAACTAATGAGCAAAATAGGTGATTTCAACCACAACATAAGGAGATTGGTTGGCCAAATGTGTAGGTTTACCACATCAAAAGGGGACAAATCTCTCCTCTCATCAAGGGGAGGTTCCATGTAACTATGAAGAGCTATATATATATATATATATGTATATATATTATATATATATATATATAGTTCCTCATAGTTACAGGGAACCTCCCCTTGATGAGAGGAGATATGTAGAAAATAACACTCAGGGGTAGGACAACACCATCCATTTCTCTTATTTCAGAGATGAGTTTCACAAACAAAGGAGAAATATAGGTGAAAACACTGAAGGCACTTCTCTTCTTTCAGAAGTGGTCTTGTAGCAAACAACAGGAGTTCTTTCTGATAGGTAACAAGTAACTAGTAACAAGGAGCGTGGTAACCAGCAGAAAAAGGTGTAGCACAAAGTCTCCACTTCAACTGCACAAAAGTGAAATACGAAGGATAATTGGGGCACAAAGTCATCCCAAGATCCTTTACATAGAAATAAACTAAAAATAGACACACTAAAGACAATTGTAGCAGCACAAAGTCTTCCCATAGTTGGCTTCAGGATACCTTCCTGATTACTTCTACTAATTCTACTTATTTCATTAAATGGATAAGAAAGTATTTAGGAAATAGACATAAGAATAATCTCCTAAATGACACAAGCTATTACAGCACAAAGTCTGAAAATAACTTGCTTTCTCATTCAAACCAAGAAATATGATTAACAATTTGAGCTCAAAGTCTCAGTGATCGCCTCACGATTTTGGCAAAGTTTTGTTTCTATAACCAAAAAGATCCCCCTTGCATAAAATAAGAGATTTACAATATATAGCAGCCCAAAAAGACTTGGCACTTTGTTTCATAGAATGGCCCATGCTACATTCAATGCCTTGAATGCATTTTTAGTTTTGTCAAGGGGCCATGTTGGAACAGGGCATCTACCTTAACTATGTCATGTCAATTCATCTCAAAATATCTTCTCCTCTACATGGGTCATCTGATCTTTCTCCCAATAGGTACGCAGTTGTCCCCTCACTTTCTTGTTAAGGAAGGAAAATAAGCCGCACCTTTTAATGCTTATGAGCTTAGATGCCTACTTGGTGGACTGTTACACCTACTACAAATAACTCTTACATAGATATTTTTGGTATTTCCCTCTTTCTTGTTGCAATTTGAGCTCTCGGGCTATCTTTTCCCTTTCTGTTGGCTCTTTTGGTTCCCTCTTTAGCTAGTCATTGAGTTTGTTTTCAGGTTTTGTGCCACATTTGAAAATCAATAGATATTTCATTACCCTAAATTTGACATCTACAGGGATGTCATTTATTCACTGGTTTAATAGTTCAGGAGGCCTTCTCAATGCATTGGTTCTATCACTTCATTGCTTCATTCATTTTTTTGGTTCATTCACTTTCCTGGTTCATTAATTTTCCTGGTTCATTCACTTTAACCATCTCTTTAAACTGGTCTCTAGGATCTTCCGCTTCTTTTCTTTACTCAGAGCTTTCAATGAACCGTTGAACTTATTGAACCTTTGAACCATTTTGGTTCAAGGTTCAACAGTTCATCCTATTTGTTATAAGCCTTTGTTTTCTCTAAGTCTCTCGAGCTTTGAAATTCCTTCGAATTTATGTCTTTGGAATGCCCCGAAGGGAAGGTGTCCCTTTCGGCTTTAAGAAGGTCCATTTCCTGGTCACTGAGATCCCCCCACAAGGGTACATGCCCTTCAGGGTTCTTCGGGTGGCCTTCTTCAAATTCTTCAGAAATTTTGTCTAAAGGAATTCTTTCCTTTGCCTTTGCCTTCACCACTTTCTATCAGGCCTTTGATCATTCCTTCAGACAAAGTGTCTGAAAGAATTCCTTTAGACATTTTGTCTGACGGATTTCACTTGTAAAATTTCACCACGAAAAGTCCCTTTGAAAGATATCTTTTTGTTCTATTTTCCCTCCACAAGGGCAATCGTCCTTTAGGTTTTGGGACACCTTCCTTTGAACCTTTTGATTGAACCAACCGATTGAACAAACAATTGTTCAATAGTTCAACGGTTCAATGTTGTGTTCTACTCATTCAATTAACCGCTTGAACCAACCGCTTTGAGCCAATCTCATTGAACCTTTGAACTTTGAACTCTTTTGGTTCAAGGTTCAATAGTTCAATAGTTAAATCTTTTGTTTGAAGCTTATCGATGGACCTTTTAGTTGAACCTCAGTGTTAAACCAACCTTGAAATTGCCTAAGTGTTGGGAACTTATTTCTTTCCTGCACAGTCCATAGAAACAAGCCTGCAGAGTCTATAGTTCCAAGCATGTAAAGTTCATAGCATTCAGCCTATAAAATCTATAGAATTCAACCTACAGAGTCTGTAGAAATTAGCCTGTAGAGTCCATAGAATTCAGCCTGCAGAGTCCATAGAAACAAGCCTGCAAAGTTTGTAGAATTCAACTTGCAAATTTCATAAAAATCAGCCTACATAGTCCGTAGAATTTAGCCTACAGAGTCCATAGAAACAAACCTAAAGAGTCCATAGTTCCAAGCCTACAGAGTCCATAGAATTCATCTTGTATAGTCTATAGTTCTACTGGATAGAGAACAAAATAGTTCAAATATTGTCCCAAAAAATGAGTAATAGATTTTAGGAACAATAGCTGGCTCCAATTGGGGAACTTCCTTCAGTTAAAATTTTAAAACAGCTGAGGGGAGTAGAAACCAGAATCTTTAGTGCCTTTAAGTATGCCATTGGGCTATGGAGTTGTGCTAACCCAAAAATAAAGGTGCCAAAAATAAAAATGAAAAGCACAAAATAGAACTAAAGACTATACAAATATACAGATGATCTTATATGATGCTTCAAGAATTGAAGTGCTTTAGATGCTACCCATTATGAGGTAGAAAAAAGGGCATGCCATCTTGATACTTTAATAGAAAACTATTTTCACCATTGATTTGATGGATAGTAAATAGGCCTCTCCATAGAGAATCAAATTTCCCATGCATTCCCTTTGGTTCTCTTCTCTTGTCCCATAACATAACTTGATCTCCAATCTAAAAATCATGGGTTTTTATTTTCTAGTTGAAGAACTTCTTCACCAGACTTTGATGCGCAACAATTTAGTCCACCACCATAGTTTGATACTCATCCAACTTAGTCAATCACATGATCTTTTTGTCAATGGAGCTTTCATATGTCTGATCTTTGACCACCTTTGTCAATTTTAGTGCTGACAATTCCAAGGTGATTGGTATCTCTGCATTGAGACCATACAAAAGTTGGAATGGTGACATTCCTATCACCCTTTTAGGTGTAATTCTATCTACCCATAAAGCATCAACCAATGATTTATGTCAAGTTCGTTAGTTTTCATCTACCAGCTTCCTGATGATGGTCACCAGGTTCTTGTTGCTTGATTCTACTTGGCCATTCCCTTGTGGAAAATAATTAGAGGAGTGGGAGAGGGTAATCCCATAATAAAAATAGAACTGAGTGATCTCATGAGAAGAGAAATAGGCTACATTGTCTGTGACAATCTTGGTTGGGACCCTAAACTTGGAAATGATGTTTTCCTTGAGGAAATTGCATACCACTTCTAAAGTAGCATGCTTGGTTGGAATTGCTTCCACCAATTTGGTGAAGTAATCTATGGATGTGAGGACATAATCATGTCTAGCACTTGAAGATGGGTTTACAGCACTAATGAAATCAATTCCCTATTGCTAAAATGGCTCTTCTATTACCACTAGCTTGAGAGGCAGAGTAGCTAACTTGGGTCTTCCAATGAACTATTGTCACAGTTCATATCTTTGTACCCATTTGTATGCATCCTGAAATAGAGTAGGCTAGTAATACCTGGCTCACAGAATCTTATGGGCAGTTATAGGAGCAAAAAAATGTCCTCCATAGGCCAGATTATGGAAGGACTTCAAAAGTTGGTTCTATTTTTCTTTATCCATGCAGTGAAGGAACACTCCATCAAGGCTCCTCTTATACAGGGCATTGTCTTAGAGGACAAAATTGGTAGCTTTAAATTTAACAATCCTCCTTTTTTTATGAGGTAGGTGAGCAAGACACTCAGTATAGGTAAGGAAATGAGCAATATTTGAATACCACTCATTTGTGGTAGAGATAAAGAGGACTGTTGGTGTGTCTTCTACTTTTATTTCTTCATGCCCTACTTCTTCGGGTCTATTTTCAGCAACCAATTGGCAAAGGCCCCTTCCTCATACAAGCTTTATTGGTTTGATAATGAGATCAAACTCCTAGATTTTAATAATCTAATTACCCCTTTTGATTCCAAACTCCTACTGAGTTAATATGAATTTAACCGTGGTATCAAGAACCAGGGCAGTAACTTATGAATTTAGGATGTAAAAATGGAAGTGCTTTACTGCCTTTACCACTGCATAAACATGCTTCTCCATGTTTGAATACTTTAGCTCATGAGATTTAAGAGGATAGCTCATGAAGGATATGGGATATTCTACACCTTCTTTATTCTATTGAACCAGAATTGTTGAAAGTGTGTGCTAAGAAGCATAAATATACACTATGAAATCCTTAGTATAATTTGGACAAACTAGAATTAGGGCATGGGCAATAACTGTCTTGATGTCTCAAAATGCCAATTTACCTTCTTCAGTTCAGCTGAAGGTGGCCTTTACCTTCATCATGTTTACAATATGGTGAGTCTTCTCAGAAAACTTGAGGATGAACCTTCGTAAAAAGTTTACCTTTCCGAAGAAAGAGTGAATTGCAGTCTTACTTGTGGGCAAGGTAAGTTCCTAGATGGATTTGACTCTTTCTGAGTCAATCTTTATGCCTTCTCGAGATACAATGTGTCTAAAAAGTTTTCCTTCCATTACTCCAAAAATAGACTTCTTGGGATTTAGAGAAATGCCATTCTGGTGGTAGCATTCCAACATTTTTTGCAAATGGTGCACATGATCAGGGCGATACTTGGAAAAGATAGTCAAGTCACCAAAGTATACCACAATGAACTTACCTATTTTATCTTTGAAAGTAAGGTCCATTGCTCTGTGGAAAGTGGCACTAGCATTTATAAGGCCAAATGGCATTATTTAATATGCAAAGGTGCCCCAAGGCATGGTGAAGGCAATCTTATGTTGGTCTGCTTCACCAAATTCAACTTGATTGTATCTTGAGAAGCCATCTAGCATTGATAACATCTCTAAACTAGTCACCATCTGAAGAACTTGGTCCATGATGGGTAGGGGGTAATTATCCTTTAAGGAGGATTGGTTCAAGTTTTTGAAGTCCACACAGAGGTGAATTTTTTCATCCTCACAGGTACTATGTTGGCAATCCATGTGGAATGATGGATTGGGAAAATTATTCTAGCATTCAACATTTTTTGTATTTCAGACCGAATAGTACCTGATATCTTTGGATTATACTACCTAGATTTTTATTTGTAAGGCACTGAATCACTCTTGAGAATAATTTCATGGTGAACTTATTCAGGCTTGAGCGACTTCAGATCATCATAAGAGTATGCCAAAACATCTATGTACTAACAGATAGAGTAGTGAACTTGAACTTTTTTTCTTGAGTGCAGCACTTCCCAATGTTCACCATCTTAGAATTTTCCTTGGTATCCAAATTTATCTGATCAAACTCCTGAGAGGAGCTTGAGTCCTTCTGTTGTTGTTTGATGAATCTATTGTGCTTGTCAAATAGTTTTTCAAGGAAAACCAGGCCTTTGAAAAATTTATTCCCTTTAAGTTACAGGAATTCTTCACCTACGTCTAAATTTGTTTTAGGGGCTAGTTCACTGCCTTCAAAGTGGAGCTATTCAAAGCTGCCTTTTTGTTCCAAGAAGGCAATGATTTGGTTGTCACCATTGAACACTTGCCAATGATTAGCGTTGTCAGGCACACTTGGTCAAAAGACTAGTTTGATAGTGTACTTATCTCCTTTAAAATCTGGGTGGGGAACCAAAAGAGTTGCTGAAATAGCCAATGTATCAGCTCAATCAATGAATTTTCTAGGCACCGTAGAGATACTAAAAGCATCAAAGCTTTCAATTTGATCCCAAACTAGATTGTGATAGTGGCATAATCTCTCATTTTTAGTTTGGTACAACAAGTTCCTCACCTGACAAACCACTAGGTTAGCATCTCCTTTGGCATGAAGGAGCTTGACACCCTTATCCTGAGCGGTCTTCAATCCAAGCAACAAAGATTTGCACTTGGCAGTGTTGTTGGTGTTACTAAACTACAACTTATATGAAGAAGGAAAAATATCTCTTTGGAGAGATATCAACACAATTCTAGCTTTTTAAACCAGTAGAAGAATAGCTTCCATCAAATTCTATTATCCATATGTTATTAGGGACTATTTTTTCCTTAGATTTCTCTTTGTGTGGAGGGGAGAGTTCCTTTGGGCTTGCCTTATGCTCTCTCATGTCTTCAGCTATTTTATTTGAACCAATTTTCAGATTGTCATTTTTAGAGGTTTCATCAGCTAAGACAGGAACATCCTCTGTAGTTAGGAAGTAATTACCCATGCTTGAAGACTCAAATAGAATTTGAGCTTTAGGCGTTGATGTTTGAGTGACCACATATTTTGCTTCTCTCTCAGGGAACAATCTCTACATAACACCTTTTACTGGGATCCTTGCCTCAGACAGGTCCATACTTAATTTGCCACCATCTTTAAAAAAAATTTACCCAAGAAGGATGTCGTATGAGGCTGAGACGTTGACCACCAGGACTGTCATCTTGATCCTCTTGTACAAGAATGTTGTAAATCCAAATTGGGCATCATTGATTTGTCCCAGCAGTGACACTTGTTTGTTCTCCATGGAGAAACATCTCCCAAATGTCTTGGTCAACATGAGACTAAGGGATTCTACCACTTTGGTAGGCATGACGTTTTCAGATGCTCCTAAGTTTATGATGCAATTGTTCAGTTGATGTCCATTTATCAGCAGGGAGACATAAAATGGTTTAGTCCTTCTGGGAGCAGCAAAAGGAGCAATGACAAGGTTATTTCAGGTAGACGTGGGAGTCACCTTTGGAATAGTTGGTCCTGTAGGGATGATTTTATTCTTCACACGTTCCACTAACTTATCTAACTGCTCAGGGTTGGATTGCAAGAATTCAAATTCAAACATTTGAATTTTAGTTTTCTTGACATGGTCGACTATGTCAAATGTCTGAAATAAATTATGAACAGGGGAAGGGAGTTCATCCTTCTAGTTTTTAGGAGGGGGAGGACTGATCTGTGAAATTAAAGTTGAAGGTGTAGAAACATTTGGGGTACTTAATTTTTTAGCGATCACTAGATCCTTTACTTGAAAAGATAGAGTTGTTCCCCATTTAGCAATTGAAATTATAGGTTGAGGTCGCTCCTCTATTTTTTCTTTATCAGCTTACTGGGCTGATTGGTTTTTGGATCGGGTGAATACAACGTATGATCCATCAACTAATTTACCTTCACTTTTGGGTTCATCTTGGTAATTCAAGAAATCAATGTTGGAGTCACCAGCTAATACTTCTTCTCCCTCTGTGAAGAGATTAACATCATATTTTGGGTTCAACTCAGGCTGAAAGGAGAAACCTGATTCTGTTTTGAGATATCCAATTATTGAGTTGGCTAGTGCTGCTTCAATGGAAAGTTTCCCCTATGGGGAAGGAAGATGATTTGATTTACCTTAATTTTTGGTAGCACCTTGATATGAATGATTAGGGAATGTTCTCCTTGGTATATCTTGGTATGAAGGAGTAGAAGACATCCCTTACGCCATTTACTTTCTGAGAGCTAGCAACTCATTTGCTAGCATTTGCACCATTGGATCAGTGGTGCCTATAGATGGATATTCAGAAGATGAAAAAGATTTACCTCTATTAGGATCTCTCCTTATCTTTTTTTCCAAGATAAGGTCATCTTCCACCTCAGTGTCCAAATCTTGAGCAGCAGAAAGGTCTATGTGACTAGCCCGTCTCAATAAGAAACTCACTTTAGGCAACTGAGAATTGATGAAAAAATATTTAAGGTTCTTAGGTGTTGGCTAAGTTATTATAGGAATTTAGTTCCTCAGCTTGTCAAACATAGCAATGAAGTCCCTCATAGGTTCATGAGGCTCTTTATTTTTTTGAGCTGGGCTAGTAGGGCATGTGCATCTTCTACAGGCTTGAACCTTGCTTCGAACTTAGCTTTGAAGGTGTTCTAGTCAGTCATAATTTGTGCTTACAGATGATAAAAACCAATCTACAGTAGTACCTTGTAATGTCTCCACAAACAGCCTAACTAATACGTCCTCATACTCCATGCCTATCACACCACAGGCTATGCTGAAAGCTGTAATGTGTTCATCAAGATGAACTCTCCCATCACCAAAGAATTTAGAAAAATTCTTTCTTAAACTACATGGTAGCTCATGTAGAGGTGGATTTAAATTGAGTGGGCTAAAAGAGTTACCCCAGGAGCCTTGAACTACCATGATTTGATTATGGAAAGTGGGAATAACAAATTTGGGTGGAGTATGTATAGGCAAAGCTCTGCTAACAGTGAAAAAAGAAGCTCTACCTTGTATTGGTGACCTGGTATTGGTAGGAAGAAGACTCCTAATTAGTTGAACTTGAAGTTGTGGAGGAAATAAATCAAAATTGCCCTAATGCACCAACTCAAAAATAGAGTCAACAACACCTTGGGTTCTCTGGCTTTTTGTATAGCATGGAGTTGCCAGATTATAGAATAAAAATGGAAAAGAGCTGGCCCTGCTTCATCTTGAAGCTTGAGGCTTCAAACTGCGTGCTCTTCCCTAGTGCAGTCACCAAAAACTATTGGGTGAATATTTTGTCACCAGCTATCTGATGAACAAAATAGGTGATTTCAACCACAACATAAAGAGATTAGTCGGCCAAATGTGCAAGTTTACCACATCAAAAGGGGGCAAATCTCTCCTCTTATCAAGGGGAAGTTCCCTATAACTATGAGGAGCTATATATATATATATATATATATATATATATATATATATATATATATATATATATATATATATATATATATATATATATATGTAAAAAATAACACTCAGGGGTAGGACAACACCATCCATCTCTCTTCTTTCAGAGATGATGTTCACAAACAAAGGAGAAATCTAAGTGAAAACACTCAAGGCACTTCTCTTTTTTCAGAAGTGGTCTTGCAGCAAACAGTAATAGTTCTTTTTGATAGGTAACAAGTAACTGGTAATAGGGGGTGTAGTAACTAGCAGAAAAAGGTGTAACACAAAGTCTCCACCTCAATATTAGTGTAGGTTTTTATTTTTCCCTATTTATTAATTAGGGAAATTATATTTCTTGTGCATACATGTAGTTTTTCTACATTTGTGGGATAGGCTAGTTTATGTGGAAGTGTGTGTCATAGATGTGTCATAGGTGTCATAAGAATGTCATAAGTAACTCCCTTGATGGGAGTTACTTCTCTATTCTTAGCACCTTATCACCACCTTTCATGGAGGAGTTACAGTCTATTATTGGGGTGCCTTGTCCACCTTTTGTGGAGGAGTTACTTACGTACTCTCTTATATGTATTCATCACTTTGGCCATCTCATGTTAATCAGAATTTGGTTTTCTCCATTTTGTCTTGTGCAGTTTATCTTCTTGTGTTATTTTCAAATTGCTTTAGCATCTATGTGGTGTGCACTTGCTTCAACTCATGTGATCACGTCTCCATTGCACTCGCATTATCCAGATTGTGGCAACAACTCTGATATGGTATTAGAGCAAGAACGGTAATCGTGTGTCTGGTTATGCTTTTAGTTTATTTTGAAATCAAGAGGAGTGGAATTCTCTTTGTTTTTTAATTTTCTAGATCTGATCTAAAATAAATAAATAAAACTTTCAAAATCTTTTTTGGTATCGTTTTCTTGGAATCCTTGGCCTTTGGGTGTCTTGGTTGTCTTCACTTCAGGGGTTGGTTCAGCAGTTAGCTTGGGCGCCATTGTTGTGTAGAGCAACAGAGGGAGGAGCAGCATTCAGTCCACGCCAAGCAGCAGCATTAGTCTGAGCTCTCCAACAACTGACCAGGGCGTACGACGCACAAGTCTACAGTACTTCCTTCAGCACTCCACGCCAAACTTTTAGGCTGTGCCAACTTCAGCAACGCCTTCAGTTCTGCCACGCCTTTAGCACTCAATGCCTTCAGTTCTACCACGCCACAGTCTCTAGCAAGGTGCCATCAGCGGTATGGTTTCCAGCAAGTCTGCATTTTTTTTGTCTTTTCTGCCAGCAGTCTTGTTTGGAAAATGGCACTTTTTCATGCTTGGCGTCCCATGTGGACCCTTAGATGCTTGGCCAGCAGTTCAATTCTGCCTTTTCTTCATTATTTTTAGTTAAAAATTGACTTGTAAAACAAAAATCAGTCAATTTGACTAAATATTTAATTTTTTAGATAGTTTTGTAATTTGGGGGTTTTCATTTAAAACTTGTATCTTCGCCTGTCGAAGACGAAGGGTGAGGCCCGGGTTGGCGAGAGGCCAATTCCCCCTCACACAAACCTCCTTTGGATTCCTTGTTATATGCCAAATCCAATGAGTGGTTGGAAGGCCACTTTCTCTCTCATAACATGAATTTTTAAAAATGTTTTAGTGCTTTTTTTGTAAAAACACTAGTTTACGGGAAAATTGAACCTTTAATATCTTGAAAACGGTAGCTTGAATTTGGGTACCATTTTTTTCAAAAGTGTTTGTAATTCAATTATTCATAGTGTAGGCTTGTTATTTATCAAAAATTCACTAGTTTATAAAGTGCCAAAAATTAGGGTCTCTCAGGACGCATTTTCAACTGAGTCCGACATCCTATTTGCTTTAGTCTTGCACTGATTGCTCTAAGATGCATTCTCAGCTGAGACCGATGTCTTTTGAGTGTGCACTTGCATATTTGGGGGGGACTCAATATTTCAGGGGGATGTGATTGCTTTTACAACTTGTAAATCTTTGCTTTCATTCTCTTTTTTTGCATAATTTCACAACTTGCAATCAACACAACTTCACCTAAATGTAGCTAAAAATGGATTCTTTTCAACTTAAACCACTAACACCCTTCAACTATCATGAATGAAAAGTTAAAATGTCAATCATTCTTAGAAGCAAATGGTTGTATAGGATCACCATGGGTACTGAAGTAGAACCCAACACTGATGCTGAAAAGGTCAAGTGGTACAACCACAGTGATGAAGCCTATAGATTACTGAGCTTGTCTGTGTCTTCAAAACTTCTCTTCCATCTATAATTCTCCCAGAATCCCAACGACATATGGGACACCTTAGAAAAGTTATTTGGGAAGCTTGATGAGATGAGAGGTCATGAGCTCGAAAACAAACTCATAAGTCTAAGTCTTAGCAACTTTTGACACCCTACATGACTTCTTCACTAAGTTTAAGGCCCTTAGATTGCAATTGAAAGAATGTGAGATAGAGAATAAATATGATCAACTCATACTTTCTATTCTCGCAAAGTTAGGTCCAAATTATTCAGTCTTTGTCTCCACTTTCCATGCCATAAAAAGTGCCCTTGGCACTACATAGAAAATGCCTTCTTTAGATTCATTCATTATCAACTTGACTAGAGAGAAAGATAAGCTAATTCAAATGGGCACAATGAAGTCTACTCAACCCCAAGCCTTGATAGCTGGAAATGGTAAGGATAAAACTTCAACAAAAGAGAAGAAAAAGAACAAGGACCAGGAGAAGAAGAAAGAAAACAACAATTCTACCAAAAACAACACTGATTCTTCATCCTCCAATGCTAAAGATATGAAGGAGAAGGTTAAGTGTGCCTATTGTAAAAAGATAGGGCATGATGAACACAAATACATGAAGAAACAAATAGATCACCTAACTCATCTTCTAGAGAAAAACGACATAGGTGTTCCTGAGTCCATCAAGCAGAATTCATCTACCCAAGATTCTACCAAGGCAAAAGGCAAGGGTAAAGAGAAAGAAAAAGGCAAGGCCCTTATAGCTACAATAGCTTTTACATCTTCATGGGTCATCGACTTAGGTGCTTCTCACCACATGGGCTCTTCACTAGTTGAGTTTTCATCTTTAGAGCCTTGTAACATGACTTCAATTAGTTTGGGTGATGACACATCAATTTCTATTGTAGGGAAAGGGTCAGTTGAAATGGAAGGAGGAACATTCAACAATTTTCTAAGTGTTCCTTCTATTTCAACCAATCTCCTATCAGTGTACCAAATCACTCACATTGGTCGAGGCATGAGAGTTGAGTTTTCACCAAATTCAGTGGCTATCAGAGAGTTGCATAGTGATACTACAATGGTAGTGGGAAGGGCAGATCACCAAGCCAGGTTATACATCTTCTCACATTTTGCATCAAATTTTTCTCCAACAGCATTGCTAACTCATTCAGATGGAGTTAGCAAATTATGGCATGAGCGGTTTGGCCACCTTAACTACTGCTACCTTGAACAACTTTGCAAACATGACATGGTCATTAGCTTGCCTCGTGTCCAATTCTCAAAAGGACTTTGTGAGGGGTGCTCCCTTAGGAAGCATCCCGAAGCAAAATTTGACAAAGGCAAATCTTGGAGGGCTTCACAACCTTTGGAGTTAGTCCACAGTGATGTATCAGGATCCTTTCCCAAACCATCTTTCACAAGGGCCAAGTACATCCTCATTTCATTGATGATTTCTCTAGGTACACTTAGATATATTTTCTCAAACAAAAGTCTGAAGTGTTTGAAAATTTTCTAGACTTTAAGGCTCTTGTTGAGAAATAGAGTGAGAAATCCATCAAGGTTCTTTGAACTGATAATGGAGGGGAGTATGTCAGCATCAGGTTTGAGCAGTTTTGCACCACAGAAGGGATTGATTTGCAGTGCACAGTCACTTACAGTCCTTCATAGAATGGGGTTGTAGAAGGTAAGAATAGGTTCTTAAAAGAGATAGGTAGCTATATGATTCACTCCAAATCCTTAGCACCACAGTACTGGGCTGAAGCCATCAATTGTGCTTGCTACATTCAAAATAGGGTTTCTCACAAAGCTTTGAAAGGGATAACACCCTTTGAAGCTTGGCATAAAAAGAAACCTGATGTTGAGCACCTTATAGTTTTTGGATCCCAGCCATGGCCCGCATTCCAAAGAAGAAATTCAAAGCTATGGAACATCAGTCCAAGCCTTGCATCTTTGTAAGATATCTAGATGGTATTAAGGGATATCACCTTCTAGATCCAGTCACTCATGAGTTATTCATAAAGAGAAGTGTCCATTTTTAGGAGAGACCTAGAGACTCAACACTTGACACTTCTTCTCCCTCATTGGATCTACTTCTTCATGATGATTTCTCATCAAATTCAGATCAGTCACAACAGGTTCTTGAGCCAAAGACATCTTCTTCTTCTTTGAGTTCAGACAGTGAGGACAGTGATGCAGAGTCATCCACCTCTAGTCAGTCAGAGGATGAGGATTTAGCACCTGACTCATCCACTTCTGGGCCACTTTGGGCTAGACACACACTTGAGAGTGTTGGCACTTGGGTAGGAGATCTCGTAAATGACAGATGTACTAGGGAGGATTTTCAGAGAGATCCACATGCCTTCTTTGCTACAGTTTTGAATCCATAGACTTTTTGAGAGGCATCGGGGGTACCTGAGTGGGATAGTGATATGGATGAAGAATATTCTTCCTTAATCAAAAATCACACTTGGGATTTGACTTCGCTTCCTAAGGGAAGAAAGATGGCTCAATGTAAGTGGATATATCAGACCAAGTTTGTAGCAGATGGGTCAGTTGATAAGTACAAGGCACGATTGGTCACCAAGGGTTTCTCACAGGTGGTAGCATTGACTACTCAGAGAAATTTGCACCCATTGCAAAGATGACTTCTATCTGACTCACCTTAGATATTGCCGCATCACATGGTTGGGATATGCATCAGATGGATGTGAAGAGTGCCTTTCTTCACAGAGACTTAGAGGAGGAGATCTACATGGAGCAGCCACCAAGATTTGTTTAGGATTCTTCCTTAGTATGCAGACTTAGGAAATCTATCTATGGCCTCAAATAGGTCCCTCGGGCTTGGTATGCCAAGATGGATTCCTTTCTTCTCACAACGAGTTTCACTAGGTGCCATTCTGATCCCAATGTCTACTTCTTGTGGTAGGATGATTCGCTCTTGATTTTGGTTTTATATGTTGATGACCTTTTGATCACCGGGAGTTCATCGGCTATTATAGTGGTGAAGGCATCTCTCTAGGATAGATTTGATATGACAGACTTGGGTTTATTACACTACTTCCTTGGCATCGAGATCTCACAGTTAGATTCAAGGATTTCTCTTGCACAACCTAAGTATGCTCTTGACTTATTGGCTCATTTTCACATGGTTGATTGCAAGCCATCTCTGACTCCCTTTCTATCAGGAGTAAAACTTGAGGCTGATTATTCTTCACCATTGGTTGATGCCACTCGATATCAACAACTTATTGGTAGTCTCATTTACTTGACTCACACCAGGCCCGACATATCATATACAGTGGGACTTGTCTCTAGATTCATGCAGGAACCTCATGAGCTACATTGGAAAGTAGCTAAGAGGATCTTGCATTACATATAGGGTTCACATAGATATGGGATTCATTACAGATTTGGCATAGAGATTGAATTGGTTGGATATACAGATTCAAATTGGGCTAGCAATTCATAGACTTGCAAGTCCACTTCTAGTTACAGTTTCTCTCTAGGTTCTAGTTCTATCAGTTGGTCTAGCAAGAAGCAGAATGCTATTGTTATATCATCCACAGAGGCAGAGTACAAGGGACCTGTTAATGTAACTACTGAGGCTATTTGGCTTTAGGGGATTCTTTCTAAGTTTGACATTCCTATTAAGCAACCCACCATCATCTATTGGAACAACCAGAGTACCATTCAGATTTGTAGGAATCTAGTTCAGCACCAGTGGACCAAGCACATAGAGATTCACATGCATTTTATTTGAGAGCTTATTCATAGTCAGGTCATTGACTTGATATTTTTCCAGTCTTCAGAGCAAGTTCCAGACATCTTCACCAAACCTTTCACTGAGAGCAATTTCATTCATCTACAAGCTCTTCTTGGGGTGTGGTCTACATCTACAACAGCATCATCTTTAGGGGGGCCTTTTAGCCTATTCTTTCTTTTATATCTCTCTTTTTTAGAGGGGGCAGTTTTTTCCTATGAGTTTTCTCTTTTTCTCTATCTTATGGGAGATTGCATTTGTACATGGGTACCTCATCAGGCCTAGTTGTCGGGACCCATTTCATATTTCCACACTGCCTACCTAAGCTACGCTTATGGGGGGTATTAGTGTAGGTTTTTATTTTTCCCTATTTATTAATTAGGAAAATTGTATTTCTTGTGCATATATGGAGTTTTCCTACATTTGTGGGATAGGCTAGCTTATGTGGAGGTGTGTGTCATAGATGTGTCATAGGTGTCACAAGAATGTCATAAGTAACTCCCTTGATGAGAGTTACTTCTCTATTCTTAGCACCTTGTCACCACCTTTCATGGAGGAGTTACAGTCTATTCTTGGGGTGCCTTTTTCCACCTTTTGTGGAGGAGTTGCTTACATACTCTCTTATATGTATTTCTCACTTTGGCCATCTCATGTTAATCAAATCTTGGTTTTCTCCATTTTGTCTTGTGCAATTTATCTTTTTGTGTTATTTTCAAATTGATTTAGCATCCATGTGGTGCGCACTTACTTCAACTCATGTGATCACGTCTCCATTGCACTCGCATTATCTGGATTATGGAAACAACTCCAATACTCAACTGCCCAAGAGTGAAATATGAAGGATAATGGGGGCACAAAGTCATCCCAAGATCCTTTACATAGAAATAAACTAAAAATAGACACACTAAAGATAATTATGGCAGCACAAAGTCTTCCCACAGTTGGCTTTAAGATACCTTCCTGATTACTTCTACTAATTCTACTTATTTCATTAAATGGACAAGAAAGCATTCAAAAAATAGACATAAGAACAATCTCTTAAATGACACAAGCTATTACAGCACAAAGTCTAAAAGTAACTTGCTTTCTCATTCAAACCAAGAAATATGATTAACAATTTGAGCTCAAAGTCTCAGTGATCACCTCACAATTTTAGCAGAGTTTTGCTTCTATAACCAAAAAGATCTCCCTTGCATAAAAGAATAGATTTACAATATATAGCAGCCCAAAAAGACTTGGCACTTTGTTTCATACAATGCCCCGTGCTGTATTTAATGCCTTGAATGCATTTTTAGTTTTGTCAAGGGGCCATGCTGGAACAGGGCATTTGCCTTAACTGTGGTGTGTCAATTCATCTCAAAATATCTTCTCCTCTGCATGGGTTGTCTGATATTTCTCCTAATAGGTATGCAATTGTCCCCTCACTTTCTTATCAAGGAATAAAAACAGGTTGCGCCTTTTAATGCTTGTGAGCTCAGATGCCTACTTGGTGGACTGTTCCACCTACTAGAAATAACTCTTATGTAGATATTTCTAGTATTTCCCTCTTTCCTGTTGCAATTTGAGCTCTCGAGCTATATTTTCCCTTTCTACTGGCTCTTTTGGCTCCCTCTTCAGCTAGTCACTGAATTTGTTTTTAGGTTCTGCGCCACATTTGAAAATCAATGGATATTTCATTACCCTAAATTTGACATCCATGAGGATGTCAATTGTTCACTGGTTTAATAGTTTGGGTGGCCTTCTCAACTCCTTGGTTCTATTGCTTCTTTGGTTCATTCATTTCTTTGGTTCATTCACTTTCCTAGTTCATTCACTTTCCTGGTTCATTCACTTTAACCATCTCTTTGAACTAGTCTCTGGGATCTTCCACTTGTTTCCTTTGCTTGGAACTTTCACTAAACCATTGAACCCATTAAACCTTTGAACCATTTTGGATCAATGTTCAATGGTTCATCCTCTTTGTTAGAAGCCTTTGTTTTCTATAAGTCTCTCAAGCTTTGAAATTCATTTATCTTTATGTGTTTGGAACACCCCAAAGGGAAGGTGTCCCTTCAGGCTTTGAGAAAGGTCCATTTCCTGGTCACCGAGAGCCCCCCACAAAGGTACATGCCCTTCGGGGTTCTTCAAGTGGTCTTCTTCAAATCTTTCAAACAAAATGTCCGAAGGAAATCCTTCAGACATTTTGTTTGAAGGAATCCTTTCCTTTGCCTTTGCCTTTGCCTTTGATGCTTTCTATCGGGCCTTTGATCATTCCTTCAGACAAAATGCCTGAAGGAGTTCTTTTGGATATTTTGTCTGATGGATTTCACTTGTAAAATCCCACTACAAAAAATCCCTCTGAAAGATATCTTTTTGTTCCATTTTCCCTCCGCAAGGGTACTTGTCCTTCGGGCTTTGGGACACCTTCCTTTGAACCTTTTGATTAAACCAACCAATTGAACCAACAATGGTTCAACAGTTCAATAGTTCAATGTTGTGTTCTATTCATTCGATTGACCACTTGAACCAACCAGTTTTAACCAATCTCATTGAACCTTTGAACTTTGAACTCTTTTGGTTCAAGGTTCAATAGTTCAATGGTTCAATCCTTTGTTTAAAGCTTGCCAATGGACCTTTTAGTTGAACCTCAGCGTTGAACCAACCTTGAAATTTCCTAAGTGTTGGGAACTTATTTCTTTCCTATAGAGTTTATAGAAAAAAGCCTGCAGAGTCTGTAGTTCTAAACCTGTAAAGTATGTAGAATTCAGCCTGCAAAGTCCATAGAATTTAGCTTGCAAAGTCCGTAGAAATCAGCCTATAGAGTCCGTAGAATTTAGCCTGCAGAGTCCATAGAAACAAGCCTGCAAAGTCCATAGAATTCAGCCTACAGAGTACATAGAAATCAGCCTGTAGAGTCCATAGAATTCAGCCTGCAGAGTCTGTGGAAACAAGCTTGCAAAGTCTGTAGTTCCAAGACTGCAAAGTCCATAGAATTCAACCTGCAGATTCTGTAGTTCTGTTGGATGGAGAATAAAATAGTTTAAATGATGTCCCAAAAATTGAGTAACAAATTTTGGGAAAAATACAAATCATAGACAAGATCAAACACATAATACATGATTCTTGTGGGAAACCCTCATGGAGAATAAAACCCACTCTCAATCCTATAAACACATGGACTACTTGTCTTATAAGATGATCACAAGTAAGAGACCCTTTTAATGAAGTACCCAATTCACAAGGAACACCCACCCCTAAGAATTAACAAACACCCACTTGTTCTAGATGTTGAGAACCCACATAACACCTATGAAATCAATATCTCCAAATTTTTTATTGCACTTCAATCTGATGGACACACAATTTATAACACCTCTCTTTCACCCTTCACACTTTCTCAACCTTACTCACACAAGCAATGCATCTAAAAAACCCTTTTGGATCACCCTAATCTTATTCACTCATCCTCAAACAAAAACCTATATTAACTCTATAATCATAATAGAGACATGACCAAAAGGTCATACACACAATCCTAACTCTAGCCTACCTCTTTCCTCTATCTTCTACACTCTCAACACATGCTCTGGTCACACATGTCTCTATTAGTCTCTCAACACCTATTCCATATGTTTGGAAACCATCGTATTTGTTTTCACCTTTTATATATTAGTCATAAATATCATGTTTGTTAGCCACAACACATGCCTTCACTCTTAAGGAATCTACAAGGGTCACCTTTAAGCAATACCCACTTCCAAATCGGCCTAAGTGTCCTTTTAGGTTCTATGGCGATCCATTCAAATCTTTGACACTTCTCCAAGAAAAATTTGAATAATAACACTTTAACAATATATATACCCATGACACATGATCTATAGGTCCACCTTAAGTGACAACATCCATCACAACACCTTTCTACTATAACACAATTAGCCCAAACATCATTATGTACATTTGATCACCAATAATGAACACATAGTCAATTTGTAAGACTTTGATCATATAGAATATGGATTGGTAAAACCTCCATAATCCACAAAGATGGTATTCATTAAGTCTACAATATGCTCTAACACTTATCTCATCTTAAAACATTGAAATACCATCAAGAACAACTTAATTATCATTCTTGGGTTACTTATAGAGCATGAACACATACATAGTCAAATTTTGAGCTCAATAAAATTGAATATAAAAACATTAATACCGTAAAATAATTTTTTTTGGATGTGCCTTGAAGTCCTCTACAACTTTGATTTTAACACCATGGTCAAATTTTGCATATATAAAATGTTATAGTATAAAAACTATAGACTGGTCTTCCCTCACAAATTTGAATATTTGAATTCCAATGGTCACTGAGCAACTATTAAAATTTAAACATGTTGATTTAATCTCATGTACCCTTTCAATATTTACCAAATATGTACCATTTATCTCCTCAAATCATCAAGGTCTTTATCTTTTAATGCTCACCATTAGATCTTGATTAGAACTCTCATGATTATAACACTTAGCACCCTCACGTGCCTTCTGAACACTTTGTTGTCAGTCCATGAACTTGTTCCACTTAGAGGTCCCACATTATTTATTTACTCTTTGAATTTTATTATACCATTGATCTTTATAAGTATGAAGTACCACTGACTATTAATCTTTTGTCAGATTAGTGAGCTTGTGACACTTGTCACTAGCGCATGTAACCTTTGAGATGTTGACTTCAAACGCACCATTGATATCAAAATTTATGATTAAATTCTCACTATTGGATATTTTATACCAATGACCTTAGACTTCAATGTGATTAAACTTGATGGTCTCTGGCCCATTATAGTCTACTAGAGAAATAGTGAATATTTATAACTTGAGCTATAAATCACATCAAAACCCAAAATTTTTAGGGTAGCTTCTTGGAACTATAGACAACATCTCCATGTAAAACTTGGACCATTATTGACTTTATTCATACCTAAATTAAATACACAAACTTATTGGTTCATACATAGCTACATGATGTGTAGTAATGGTCTATCTTCTCCTAAGCTAGAATATGCATTTTGCTCATTCTGAATTCTCACAAAATAAACTAGAGCTTTGTCAAGACATATATGGATGCCTCACAACCTCTTCTTTGTCCTTACAGACTTGCACAAGTGTCATATCTCTCCAAACTAAACATCTAATCACTTTTTCATTAATGCATTAATACCACATGCTCTATTTGACATCAATGATAATCTATGACATCAATGACCATGCTTAACAATCACCCCCTTTGTCATTGATGGAAAAAGACCCTCAAAATCACTTCTTAATATTTGAACATCCTCATCAAACTTCATTCTAATATTTCTCCCCCTTTGACATTAATGACATAAGGCTTCTTAGCTCAAATACATTAAAAAATTATCTTGCACAACTTCATGCTCAACCTTATCAATATCATTCATTCAATTACTATTTGAAAAGATTAGGATACTTACATTATATCAAGCATATAAACATTTTCCCCCCTTTAAGATGAACCAATCTGAACTTAGACTTCTAATCTTTGGACTTGTCTACCTTCAAAACACACCAGATCCCTTTGCTCATGTATGATGATCTAACAACTTGTTAAAACACATCACTTCATTTGATGAAGTCATCATTTCAAACTTATTTGAATTCACAACTACAACAGACTTCTTCCATACTTTCACCAAGGATGGAACATCTCACATATGATCCCCCTTACATCATGCATAGATCTTCAAGCCAATCAAGATAATTATGTTAGCTCCTTCTTAGCAAAACCTTATATTGATTTGTAGACAAGGATATTACTCCCAATCTTTATCTTAGATACTCAAATGTTTCTTTTGTTAATGGTTTGGTAATGATGTTTGTAAGCTATTTTTTTGTAGGCACATATTCCAAATTATCACATTGATTTCTCACCTATTCTCTCAAGAAATTATATTTAATAGGAATATGTTTAGATTTTGGGTGCCTTACAAGATTCTTTGAGATCCTAATTGCACTAGTATTGTCAAAAAAATATGGGATAAGGTTATTTTTGCATTACCTTATAGTCTTCCAAGGTTTGCTTCATCCATTTAGTTTGAGTGCAACATCAGGTAAAAACTATATACACAAAATTTATAGTGGATAAGGATACTGAGGCTTGATTTTTTACTTAGGTAAGATACCAAGAATTCACCCAAGAATAAAACACCACCACTGATACTCTTTCTATCATCCACACAACTAGCCCAATTTGCATCAATGTATGTCTTTAGAGTGAATTATTTATTTCTTAGATACCATAAACCATATTCTATGGTTCCCTTAAGATACCTTAAGATTATTTTGAATGCTTTCAATTGAGATTCTCTAGGATCAACTTGAAACATACCAATAAGTCATACTACTTGCATGATATCAGGTCTCAAGGTAGTGGAATACAAAAGACTTCCAATCATAGATCTATAAGAGGTTTGATCAACCTTTGGTGATTCATCTTGCTTACTTAACTTGAAACCTATAATAATTGGTGTACTCATTGGCTTACACTCCATCATCTCAAATTTCCTTAGCATGTCATTTATGTATTTAGTTTGTGAGATGAATATCTCTACATCTATTTGGTTAATTTTAAATCCCAAAAAGAATGAAAGTTCTCCCAACATAGACATCTTAAATTTAGTCTTCATGACATCTACAAATTCTTTACTCATATTTTCATTGTCAAAACAAAATATTATGTGATCAACATAGACAACTACAAGTGATTGATGACTACCTTTAGTCTGGATGTACAAATTACTATCAACTACCCCTCTTTTGAAACCTTGACTCAGAAGATACTTGTCTAGTCTATCATACCAAGCTCTAGGATCTTATTTAAGGCCATATAAATCCTTCTTAAATTTTCACACATAGTCTATATCTTTTGACATGAAGAATCCTTCAGGTAACTCAATGTACACTTCTTATTCTATGTTACCATTCTAAAAGGATCCATTTGGTATACCTTAGAATTTTTAAAACTAGAATATGCTAAGAAGAGTCTGATTGCTTCCATTCTTTTTTCTGAAGCAAAAGTCTCATCAAAATATATCCCTTCAACTTGAGCATATCCTTTACACACCAGTCTAGCTTTATTTCTTGTGACATCTCCTTTCTAATTCATTTTATTTTTGAAGACCCACTTAGTGCCTATCACATTCTTGGTTTTTAGTCTAGGAACCGAATCCCATGTTTCATTCTTCACTATTTGACCAAGTTCCTCATCTATAATACATGTCCAACTTTCATCTTTCCTAGCTTCTAGGAGAGTTTTGGGTTCAACCTTGGATAAAAATGTTGTCTTGTTGATTATGATTTATCAACCTTCTTCTCCTAGTCTGTAGACTAGCATTCACATCACCAATATATTGGGAAACAAGATGATCTTTCTATATTCTACTAGAAGGGGATTTAGTATCTTGTCTTACTTCTTCCTCTTCATCATCTAATTGATCAAGTATGCTTTCATTATTTGAGATAACATCCTCATTAGTGTCAATTATCTAAACACTGGGCTTTTTAATGTCACTTGCCTCTTCAACTCTCACATTAGAGCTTTAAATAACATTGTGGAGTATTTTATTGAAACATCTATAGGAAAAACTTATGGAGGAATACCCCAAGAGGATGACCTCATCAGATCTTGATTCAAATTTTCTAAGATTTTCTTAATTTATCTTGATAAGACACTTGTTCCCAAACACTCTAAAGTGTTCAACATTAGTTGCCCTATTTTTCCAAAACTCATATGAAGTCTTATCACCATTTTATCTAACATTAAATCTATTTAAGATATAGAATAATGTATTAACAACGTCTTCCTAAAAACCATCTAAAAGTTTGAAATTTTGAAGCATGGTTATAGTCATCTCTTGGATAGTTCTATTTTTCCTCTCAAATACCCCATTCTATTGGGGTGTCCTAGTAGCAGAGTATTGTCTTCTAATTCTTTGTTCCTTGTAGACACTAAAATTGAGTCACACACATGCGTAACTCCCTGTGTTGAAACCCCCTTTGAGCCCTATTTCAATAATAATGATTAGCCTTCATAACCCATGTTTTTATCCCTCACATATTTAATTAATTTGGAATATATGATTAAGTTAATTAAAAACCCTTTTTTCCACCTTATTTTTCCACCTCATCCTAAGACTAATTCTCACCTGATGAGTCACCTCAAGACTTAGTCCCCTTATCCTAACTACCTAAGACTTGTTTTCACCTCAAAAATGAGTTTCTAACCAACTACGTCCTTCTTAACCTCCCATTTATATTTTTTATTAATTGATACCACACTTGGCACAAGGATAAATATAAAGTAGGCTAAAAATAATAGTTTTACCTATTATTATGCCACCGACATTGGTTGACGTCGGTGAGATTGCCAATGTCGATTATATAAGCCAAACTCCAAACTGATGTTCAAGTCATAAAAAATCAATAAAAATCCTTATTATTTGAATAAAATATTTTTACATTAAACTTTTGACATCTTAGCTTATTGTTATCTCGCATAAGTCAATCTAGATCAAGAACCAAGCTCTTAAAAACTAGTAGCACCCGCTTGTTTTCTCTTTTCAGGGCATCAATTCAGACTACCTGATAAGATCTATCCATATGGAACTTATCATTTAGTCACCACTATAGCTATGTACATCACTTATTCTATAGGTCTTTTAAGAATTTACTTTGCAATCACTTTATATCTACTATTCACTGCTTTACACATTCCTGACCAAACTCATGTGAGGGAGTTATAAAGCTTACCTGCTTGTTTCCCCTTGACCCAAAACACCAAACCTCTGACTATATCCATCCAAACTATACTCTCTCTCTCTCTCTCTCTCAAAACACTCCCAAATCTTCTCGACCTGACCAAAACCATTTCCCAAACTTAGAAAAGCCTTTTGTAAGCTCCTAGGTAATTATTGCCCCTATCAACTTTAGTAACCTAACCAAAATCGATCACCATCACACACCAATATTGACAATATAACTGATATCGGTCACTTCCTTACTGACCTCGACAGCATAACCAACATCAAAAATTGTGGATTTCCTAACCCTTCCAAAAGCTGCCCAAAAAACTTCCAAAATGCAAATAGAACATACCATCTGCACTCTATTACTTTATGTTGCACTCAAGTTGTAAATAATGGTAACATTATCTCTATTTTACTCTCTTTTTTCCTCTCTTTTGGTTCTTTATTACTCTTTTGTCTTTAAAAAGTGGATTGTCATCTCTAAGGAAGTTTCACACTTCCTAGAACAAGCGCATAGCTTGGCAGCCCACTCATATATCTACTAACAAACATTTTGTGGTAGTGATTTCTTACTTGTAGGTAGTCCTCCCCAGCCAAAGAGGAGTGCTCACAACATTTAGATATAACATGCAAACCAATCTAGGTTCATTCTAATCACTTATCCCTATCATTCTTCTATGTTTTTATTTAGACTTGAAATAGACAAATTTTAGCAAAACATTTCTAGCATGCCTAGTGGGACCCTAGAGTTTTCCTTGGGTTCATTGATTATTTTAAGCATTCATATAGGTGAATTATAGTGAAATTTTCATTTGTTTCACTTTCCTCTTCTCTTCTCTCTTAAAATTAAAAATTCAACATTTTAGTTTCTATTTAAAGGCAATAAACTGAAATTTCTTCTTTTTTCTTTGCCTTTAAAAGCAATTTATCATTTTTCTTACAAGATTGAAAAAATATCTTCTTTATCTCTTTTTTCATGCACATTAGGATAGAAAATTTCATTCTCTACTCTTATTTCATCTTTATTTTCATTCAAATCTAAACATTTCAAATTTGGGTTTAAAACTTACTGAACTTCATTGTTTGCTTGCTACATATTAGCTCACCTAGTTAATTACAAGCATTATGAATGAATTGTAGTGCACCTATGTTACACAAATAAATCACACTCATAAAAACAAATGTCTAAACTCACCTGAGAGAAGGCCCATCAAGATTTCATCACCTAGTGGATCACTTTACCATACCTAGCTATCCTACTTGGATTTCACCACCAAGGGGAGAACCAACTCTGTTCTCTAGTAGAGCATAAACCTTAGACATAAGGTATATTTTAGCTAAGTATCTTGGTTTGGCTTTAGGTCTATGATGTGTAGGGAGGAAGCTTCTATAACAAGCCACGTACCTAGTCTAACATAAATTTCCTCTTGAGCACTAAAACTAACCTAAAACTAGCTCTAGATTACTTTCTAGTACCTTCGTTAACCAAAATTTCTTCTCACTATATGATTAAAGCATAAGCCAAAACGAGACTAAAATTAATCTCTAGGAGTTAATAATTAGTGGTTGTATGTTCTTTTTTTTCTTTTCTATTGCCTTTTATATTTTGGAGTTGGTAAGGATGTTTTTTTATTGATTCAAAAAATCAACACTATTTCTAATACTCAGTTTATATAAGCTATTTATCATGTTTTCTGAGTGTTCTTCCTTCTTACATAGACCTCTTCCATCCTCTGTTTTACCTAGATTTTACTTCTGGGTTTTCTAACACATTGGATTTTCCCATCTCCTAGGTTATCACAGTGATTGATATCGATTAACTATACTAACATCGACAGACTTTAGCTACTGACATTAGTTAATCCCATAGATGTCTACAAACATTTACTACTGACATCGGTCAAGTGACCAATGTCGATGACTGTGTAATTTTTTATTTGCTCAAAATAGTAAGATAAAAAAACCCACTTACACCCAAACCTAGTTTTTCCTTATTTTATCACTAATAAACATATTAAGACTATTCTTACTTCTTTCATGGTATTGATGTGAGCTCAAGCCAAAATTCTCGGTGATTATTCAAGTTGACAACCACTTCCACCTTCCCCTCTTCCTTTTGATTATGTCATGGAGCATACTTCAGATACATAACATACTCCTAGCCCTAACCAAATTCCCATTATGCCTGAAGGAGATCAAGATTTTGTTAAATTTCTTGATCGCAATGTGGCAACCCTTTATCATTACCTTGACATGCATTGAATACACAATTATTTGGGTGACCCAATCTATGGTATGAAAACTTCTATAATGGAGACAACTTTAGTTTCAACCACCTCCACTATTTTCCCCATGGTTACTCAAAGCACCACCTCAAAAAGTAACCCAACCATAAATAATATACAAATTTTAGCATTGCCAACTTCCCAATCCCACCTAAATCATGGTGTGACTTACATACTTTCACAATGACAACCAGTTCAATCAAGTCTCACCCCATTCCATAATTTAGTGGTACCTATTCTATCTACTCTCATGCCTATAATTACCTGAGTTATGACTCACCCTTCATCTAGTCTAACCATGCCAATAACCCAACCTATAATAACAACATCCAACCAAAGCATAGTCTCTAACCCAATAGGACAATCCACTTTTATTTTTTCCCCTTAGCCTATGACTCATCCTTATGTTGTGCTAACACAACCTCATCAAGCTATGTCCTATCCTCCCTCTACTTCCTACCAGGTTCCCTATAACTTAGGGAGTATCTTCCAGACTAATCCCCCTCTAGACCTCATCAAAATGCTGATGGATAAGATGTCTAATCTAGAGACATCTATTTCTAGTTAAAAAAATGTGTTATCTTATGATCAGATATGAAATAAACCCATCCATCCTTCTGTACCTATTCACCCTTATCTGATCCAATGGGAACTCCCCAAATTTACTTGTTTCTAGAGTAAAGAGGACCCACAAAAACATTTGTGAGGATTTAGACATGCTTATTATTTAATAGGGCACGATTATGTGTTACTAATTTTCATTTTCCCTATGTCTCTTTCAGGTGCTACCTTGGATTGGTATATCTTTATACCTCAACACTCCCTTTTCTCATTTACCCAACTCCCACAAATATTCCTAAACCATTTCTATATTAACATTTCTAAGAAGGTTTCTATTTTAGACCTTTATTCTATTAGACAATTTGATGTGAGTCTATCATAGATTTTGTCGCTCATTGGAGAGGCTTGATCAATCAACTCTCATTCTCCTTACCCAAACCTAAGCTTATTGACCTCTTCTCAAGGGCATGTTCTAAACACATTTCATCCACCATACAAGTACAAACATTCCACACATTTGATGAGGCCTTGACAATGGCATGAAAACTTGAGATTTAGGCTATAGACAAAAGAAGAGTCAAGTTAAATAGTAAGAACCCCAATTCCAAATCAAATAACTCCTCTTCCAAAACTTCTCCTTCTAACCAAAAATCTAAAAGCTCCATTAACGTAGTGGTCATTAATTCAGCTTCTTCCACAACCACAAACTAGTCTAATTCCTTGACTTCCCAAAATCTGACCAAGAAATTCTAACAATGGTATGAACAAAGACAATACACTCCCATTGGGGAGTCATATACATCCGTTTTGGAAAAACTATTGCAATAAGGTGTCATAAACCTTCCTCAAATCAAACCTCTTATGCATTTTGACCCCTCCCATCCTATTCCAACTTGGTATAAGGAAGATTATTTTTTCAACTACCATCGAGTTAAAGGCCACAATTCTAATAACTGTAAAACATTCAAGAACATTTTTTAAGACATGCTTGATAGAGGTGATCTCATCTTGGATAA
Organism: Torreya grandis; assembly: GCA_037957365.1. Classification (NCBI taxonomy): domain Eukaryota; kingdom Viridiplantae; phylum Streptophyta; class Pinopsida; order Cupressales; family Taxaceae; genus Torreya; species Torreya grandis. The sequence continues at coordinate 1,290,290 of JARHVA010001515.1, forward strand.
TCCTAATGCACCCCCTAATCAAAGTATGGATGTGTTCAAACACCCTTTTGCTAACCATTCACCCAATCAAAATATTATTCAGACCAAGACTAACTCATGTGATCATAATATCCATATGGTTAATATGGTCTTTCCTTTATCTCTAGTTCAACCTCCCCCTCAATAAGAGGCACCCATTTTATCGACTCCTCCCATATAGTTAGTGTAATTTATCTTTATCATTCTTCCTATATAAGTAGAAGAGCCTATTTCACCCATTTCACTCTTGCCTAAGGAAGAGCCTCCTTTACCACTTCTTTTTCCATCGAATGAGCTAGTATTGCCACTTCCTTTTGCACCAATATTGCCTATTATTTTACCTATGGAAGACCATGCCTTACCCATTCCATAGCCACATTTTGAGGGGAACATCATTCCTATGTTATACCCTATTGAGGAACCTTCCTCACCTATGTCTCCTCTATCGATAGAGAGTAATACCTCATCCCTCCACCTTTTCACCTTGAAGATTCAGTGTTATCCACTCCTACATTAGATGAGAGACCTATTGTGCCTACTCCAATTACACCACTCTTACCACTTCTTTTACCTATGGAGGATCATACTTTACCTATTCCTCACCCACATGTTGAGGGAGCAATAATACCTATGATTTATCCCCTTGAGGAACCCTCTTCACCTACCACTCCTCCACCCATGGAAGACCATGCCTCTTCTCCTATCTCTATCGAAGAAGACCTAATTATGGCTCTTTCTTGTCTTTGGCCCAAAGTAATAGAGACAAATAATTTCCCTCTTTCCCAAATACCTTAACCTTCTAAATATTCAACCATAAGGCCTACATCAACTTCATTTAAACCCTTCTCATGGTTGGTGAAAATTATAGAATTTTTTGACTCCATGAAGCTAGATCACGTGACATTTTTGGACTGACTTAAAATGCCTTATCCAACATGAGTGTTGACCTTTACCACCAATCCTCTCACTACCCTTTACCCTAAGGTCTTTGACAAAGCTAGATCTTCTTCACCCAAAGCACCTAAATTTCATCCATTTATGTCACAACCCTCACCCTCATGGGCATCAGCCACATTAAAGTAGATTAGACCTTTAGGTGTATGCCTTGTCTCTAATCTAATTCATCCATAGGTGAAATTAGATCTAACTCTCCAACCCTAAGTTGGAGTTTTTTAGCATGAACTAAAAAAAATGATAAGCTTCCTAGATCTTGTTGATCCTTCCCTCTTCGATCATTAACTTTACCATCAATTTTGGGACCACACCCCTCTACTTTAGTTGGAGTATTACCGACCCAAGCAAAACAAAAGGTTAAGTTACCTCTACTACTACCTTTGCCACATGGTAGGCATTTCAAATCTGACACTAAGATACCTAACACCAAGAAAGTTTCAATAAAACACATAACTCCATAGCCACCAAATAAGGCAATATGCAAAATTACTCCCATGACTCCTAAACAAAAGGTCTCCACTCCTATTACCACAAGTGCGAGCCCACTCGTAGGCTCTCAGATATTTTTCCTACATCAGTGTTACAATATTCTATAATAACTTTTCCTCCCATTAAGCCTTATATTCCTCTTGAAATTAAGCCATCTTGGTTTAATGATACACAAGTTTGTTTATATCATCATTCACCTGGACACCATATTGAGAGTTGTAAAGCCCTCACAATAGTCATTTGATAACACTTTGATGTTGACACTCTCTTTGTTGATACTCTCATTAATCTTCCCATTATTCCACATTTGGAATCCATAATGCCTCCCACTATTTCACCTAAATTCAAACCCAAAGATGTGGTTATACCCCCTTTGTCACCTCCTTCAACTATATTTCAAATCACCATAGTTAATGTGTCCACACGGTCAAAAAACCAAAAGGATAAAGGTAAAGAAAAGGTCACTGTCCTTGGGCTCATCCCTTGACCAAATACACTCCTCTAAATCCTAATATTTACACCTTGGGTGTCCCTAAACTAACATCTTTAGATGTTATTTAAATCTCGATTGTGAAACAACTTCACCAAACTCTTATGAAAATGTCCTTGTATGAGTTAATCCAAAACTCACCCCAACACTATCAATATTTGATTATTGATTTGTAATAAATTGAGGTACAACCTAATTATCCCCAACCTCTTGAATCTTTGGTAAACTCTCTTAATTCCATCTCCCTGATTTCCTTTAGTAATAAAGAAATTCCACTTCAACACCCTGAAGATTAGGATTCTTCCCTTTTTATTACTACATATATTGATCAAAATCATGTCAAGAGAGTCATGATCAATGGGGGATATAGTATTAATATTATTTCCACCCATGCCTATAAACAACTAGCTCTTCTTGAGAATTTCATGTCTCGAACTGATGCAATACTCCACTCCTTTAACGATACCATAACTATTATGGTGGGCACTGTTGTCTTACATATCTGTGTAGGTCCCCACACTATTACTAAGCTCTTATATGTTGTATAAGGAGAGTTACAATATAACATACTGCTTGGATGACCTTGGATATGTGCTATGGCATGTGTACCCTCAACTTTGCACCACTATGTCAAGTTTGAGCATGATGGACAAGTGCATGTTATACTCACTAACCCACCTCCATTTAAAACATGCACCATGACCTATAGTCCTAATGATGTTCTCATTACATTAAAGACATCATCTTCTCTACATGATACTTCTAGAAATCCACAAGCTCTACTACCCCAGTTACATAGCTATTGACAACACAAGTTCTTGACACGGATCCCATGGAGGAAACTTTTCAACATTTATCACTCGGTGAATATCATTTATTAACACTCAACATGTTATATACTTAAAAAGAGTATGGAAAGCTTCACATGCATCCAAATTATGATCCTCACATTGGGAAGGTCATCCCTTATGAGCCCCCTAACCTTCGAACTAATTTCACATATGGGGTTATTAATCAAGCTCCCACTGTCAGTAATCCATCCTATTCACCAAAACCATTTACTTGTGACTTCTCTTTCCTAATCAAGCCTAATTTTGAACACACCTATCTCTATCGGTGTGCCTAGAAAGGATTTGGTTTGGGTTATTATGAGCAGGCTGTCCATATGCCTATTAAATATCCCATTAGCCAAACCATTGAAAATGCCAAAAATAGGCATGGTGTGGGTTATGTGAACCAACTAAACTCACTAAAACTTCCCATGTACCAATTATTGAAGAGCCAATCTCTCCCTCTCCACCTTCTTCTCCACCATCACCTACCAAATCAGAGGTATCTATACCTCCTAATTTTTTTTCAATACATGCCATCCATTTGGGGCGTCTCACCTATCACTAGGGTAAGGAAATTAGGTCCCTTCCTCTTGTTCATCCTGAAATAATTGATGAAGATGCTCCCACTATTAACACTATCCAATGTCAAGATGATGACACTATTCTCACATACATGGGTGTAGATGATTCCTATATCTAATGATCACACCCATCCAAAACACAAGCTATGTTAAATAAATCAACCATTGACATCAAATCACCCTCACACAATAACCCCCACGTCCTCAAAATTGGCCAATATTTGAATTCGTCTAAGCAAGTTGATTATGCCACATTTCTTAATAACCATAGCAAATCCTTTGCTTGGTCTTATAATGACATTCCTAGTATTAAAACCTATATCATCACCCACAACATTTTCACCAATTGAGATGCTAAACATGTTAAGCAAATGCTTTAAAAGATGCATCCTTGTATTGTTCTCCATGTCAAAGAAGATCTCTAATGCCTCCTTTTTGTTAACTTTATCCAACCCATCAACCACCCACAATTGATTTCCAATATTGTTCTTATCACAAAAGTGAATAGGGGAATCCACATTTACACTGACTATCATGATTTAAACCTTTCTTGTCAAAAAGATGAATTCTCATTGCCAATTATTGACCAACTTTTTGATCTAATATATGATTATGAGATGATATCACTTATGGATAGGTTCTCTAGATATAATCAAATTCTGGTTGCTCTTGAGGATCAACATAAGACAACCTTCATTACCCCATGGGGGACTTTTTGTTATCGATTCATGCCTTTTGGTCTGAATAATGTTGGTACCACCTATCAATGTGCTATGACTTACACCTTCTATGATCTCCTACACAAAATTATGGAAGATTACATGGATGACTTACCTAGAAAGTATAAACTTTGCTGAGATCAGTTGATAATTCTAAAAATCATATTTACTCATCTCTTCTAATATAACGTTTGACTAAACCCAAAGGAATGTGTCTTTGGTGTTCTTTTTGGTAAGATATTAGGTTTTATCATTTCTCTCCATGGTATTGAGGTCGACCCTTCTAAGGTTAGATAAATCCTAGAGATACTTCCACCTACTAATATCAAATAACTCCATAGCCTGCAAGGTAAAATTTAGTCAATCCACCGCTTCATCTCCTAGTTGTCAGATCATTATCAACCCTTTCACCATCTCCTCAAGAAACATGTATCCTTCCATTATAATATAGATTACCAAGAAGCTTTTGACACACTCAAATAATATCTCCTTTACCCACCAGTTCTTATTCCACCTAAGGAAAATTAGCCTTTCTACCTTTACATCTCTATAATAGACCATTCCCTAGGTGTTATGATTGCACATCAAGATTATCACCATTGAGAATAGGTGGTTTACTACATAAGATGAACACTTATTGATTATGAGACTCGATATACCCATACCAAAAATCTTTGCCTCATGTTGGTCTTTTCATCCTCCAAGCTCCACCATTATCTTCTAAATCACAAAACCTACATGGTCACCCATACTGATCCCCTCAAATACATGAGTTCCAAGCCATATCACAACCAATGTGTAGCTTGGTGGCTCATGATCCTTGCTGAATTTGAATTAGAATTTATTCAACAAAAGTCTATTAAGGGGAAAACAATCACTAACTAGTTAGCTTCCACCCCTTTGCCTAAAAACCACCTTCAAACCTCAAATTCCCTAAAAAATCCATCGTAATGCTCTCCACTGATGACATCTATCAAATGATGATGTTCTTCAATGGATCTAAATTTAAATATGGTGGGGGTGCAGGGATCATTTTTAGTCCTCTAGAAGGTCAGCCTATGCGATTGTGATTTAAATTAGATTTTGAATGTACTAACAACATGGTCGAATATAAGGCTTTGATCTTAGGGCTTTAAATGACTCTCTTCTTGGGTATCAAATCCATAACTATTTTTGGTGATTCTTAGCTAGCAGTTAATCAGATTAATGGTTATTACCTATGAAAACCCAAAATTCCATAGTGGTATAAACATTGTGTAGATATGCTATTGGGATCATTTGACTCTTATATCTTACAAAATTTGCCTTGATACACAATGGCTTCACTTGCTTCACACATGCCCTCTTCATCCTCTTCCTCAAAAATTTATCACTGTGCATCATTAACATTACCCTCCTATGCATCAACTAACATCCTCTTTATCAGAACTATAACATCCAATCCACATGACTTATGGTTCAAACAACCCATAGATTATCTTTCCTTTTCTATTACCCCTTATGATTTCTCCAATAATGGGAGACGTGCCTTCATAAAATGTGCAGCTCATTACATTATGCAAGGGGGAATTCTCTAAAAGAGAAGTTTTGATGGTCTCCTCCTTAGATGCCTCACTAGTACTGAGACTCCCTTTGCTATTAAGGAAGTCCATAATGGGATTTATGGTGGACATTTCAATGGTCACGTAGTTGCCAAATGTATCCTTCAACTTAGATATTATTGGCCAACACTCCATAAATATTGTGGTGATTACATTTGGCATTGTGTCAAATGTCAACAACATGCTAAAATCCTTCACATTCCATGTCATGCATTACAAGTCACCAAATACTTCTGGCCCTTATCCCAATGGGGATTATATCTAATTGGGGAGATCAACCCTCACTCCTCCCTCTATCATCATTATATAATTATTGCCATTGAATACTTCACCAAGCATGTCGAGGCTATTCCTCTCATCTCCACTAAGGCTGAAAAAATTGTTGACTTTATCAACCATCACATCATCTATCCTTTTCGTGTCCCTCATAAAATTATAACATATAATGGCAAATCTTTTAAAAACAAGACTATCCAAAGTCTTTGTGATACATTCAAAATTAAATTAAGCTTCTCATCAACATACTTTCCATAAGCAAATGGATAAATAGAAGCTTCTAAAAAAAATTGACCAAAATCCTCATATAGGTAGTCAACAATATGGGCAAGGATTGGCACATGCACATTCCCTTTAATTTATGGACTTACCACACCAACATTCAAACCCCTATGGGTGCTACACCTTTTTCATTGGTGTATAGGATAGAAGTTGTTTTGCCTCTTGAGGTTTAGATTCCTTCTCTTCATATTTATCTAAAAGACATACTTACTAATGATGACTTTCACCAAGAATGTTTGGCTCAAGTTGATTTGATTGATGAGCATTGTCTCATAGCCTTCAACCACCTCCAAATCTATCAAGAGCATATCAAACATGCTGAAAAGAAAAACCTCAAAGAGAGAGATTTAAATATTGGAGATCTCATCTTAAAATAAAATCAACATGTGATGAACATGGAGAAAAGAAAATGGGGTAAGTTTATTCCTAATTGGCTTGGACTCTACATCATAACTCACAAGTATGGCTCAAGAACTTATTTCTTGTCTTCTCTCGAAGGAAGGCTAAAACCTGAGCCTTTGATTGCCTTACACCTATGACCATTCTTTTTTTAAATAAGTGTCACTTCACCTCATGTTTTAACTTGAGCTCATCCCTTGAGTAGCTCTATTACATTCATTTCCCTTCCTCTTAACCCTTATTGCCTACTCAGTTAACTTATGAGGTGATATGGTTTTTCCCTTAAAGTGGAAAAATCCTAAGCTTCCATAGTCTTTTCCATGACTAAAAGCAAAAGGAAAAAATTGGGATATATGCCAAGTTATAATCTCTCATGCCATGATTATCAACATAGACATCTCCCTTGAAGGACAACTACGTAACTTCTCTTTTCTACTATCAATAGACTACTCCCTTGAAGGACAACTGTTTAAAATAAAAAATAAACACTTAGACCACTCCCTTGAAGGATGGCAAGGCCAAGATTTTTTCTCAAATGGAAATACAAATAAAAATCTTCTTGTATTGATCAGCTTCATATGACCTCAACACATACAAAATCCCATTGTAGGCTTCCCACATTGATCAACTTACATAAAAAAAAGATTTAAGTTATGGACTTGCCTATAGTAGCTCTCGAGTCACTGACAACAAGGGCATATCATCCCCACTTCGAAGGTTATGCTACCCCAAACACTTTCACTCATCTACCCTTTTTTCCCTCATACTTTTTCAAGGGACATTGAACTTGTTTAACACAAGGTGAACATGACGCTTCTCTAACAAATAAAATGGTCCAATGATGTAAAGCATGAAAAAGGCTCATATTATTGAGCCTATTTATGTTATGATTATGGTCTTTTCTAATACACGAATGTTTTACCTCTTTATTTTCCCATCCAAATCACATGTCGATCTCTCTACTAAGATGGAAATGTTATACAAGCACTATCAAACTTACTGCATTTTTTTTAAGCATACACCATAAAAAATATGGAAAAATGCTGAAATAAAATAACATAACCAACCTATTAATTTTAAGCATACATCATCACAAATATGGAAAAATGCTAAGATGAAGTTAACAAACTAACTATGCATATAACATCACACATATGGGAGATGTTAGACTAACTCAAACATTAAAATCAAATTAACATAACATAAAATGATCATCCACATCAACATCATCAGAATCACAATAAATGCATCTCAAAATCATAATAAATATACATCTCATATATATATATGATTAACATACATGTACATCATTACAATATCATCTCTCTCTCAAAATATACATCTCTCATCTTTGGCTCTTAGGCTAGTATATATATAACATCTATAACAAAAACTAACTCTGGCACTCAAAGTCCTCGAGGCTCTCCATGTGGTTGTGAAGAAGCACTGTCATCACCACTCTTCACTCATCTACGTCTAAGTGAACTAGAAGCTGTGGCATGTGTCACTGATCTCTCCTACTCTCTAAACTCAAAATACCTATAAATCTATGGAATTCCATGATGGCTCTCTTGTAATAGGAAATTTCATCAAGGGCAGTGGTATATCTCTCCAAAGATATGGTCTGTGGTAGTCCCATTGCACTTATAGAAGGCTCAACTTGTATTAGTCCCTATGGTGGAAGAGGAGGAGTATCCTGACCTAATACTCTCAAACTATCCCTCTCCACTATTAGTACATTAACCTAACCCTATAACACCCTAACCTAGCCCTGTAGTGCCCCAACCTAGCTCTATAGTGCCCCAACCTATCCCTACAATGTCACCACCTATCCCTATAAGGTTAATACCTGTGCCTAAGCTATATATCTAGTCTACATTGCTACATCTCATGCCTATATGGTTGCATCTCTCTCTCACCAGCCCTTGAAAATATGGTGGTGGCCTCCTAACCTCAACCATGGGATACAAACCTACCCACCAAGCCATATATGCTATTATGTACCCTAGATCTACTACACCTAGCCCTATTGGTAACTCCTTAAGATTTGGCTTATCTGTCTCTTGGGGTAAAGGTAGGGGTGCCTCTATATCATCACTCTTATATCAAGGGAAGGTAGGTAGTACATCTTATAGTATGTCTAACTACCTCCTGATCTTTACCATGGGTACCATCTCCAGCTCATCAGCTCATCTCCTTTTAACCTATAATGAGCTTTGCAATCTAACTAGCTACTCTATTTATCTTTTAAAGGAAGGGTATGTCAAGTAGGGTCTCCAAAAAATATCTATAGGGATCAATCCCTATATCATTCACCTATAATAAGTAATGTCATACACTATGCCATCTACTCAGGGCTTGCCATACCATCTCTCCATCATCTAAAACTAACCTTGAAGTTGGCTAGAATCATGGTAGGTAGCCACAATGGTCATATTACCACAATATGCTCATATGCCCAATAGTGAAGTAAATAGCCAACACACAAACTATATCATCAATGCAGTCTCAAACCCCATAACTCTCTATATCACTATGCTAGAAACACTAGTCCCCATGTAAAAACAATCCACTACTCAACCATCTATGCCAAAACACCCATCAATGCAATAAAAAATCTCCCCCCATTTGCATCTAGAAATGCATACATGTTAATCCCTATCATCATCAAGATGCTCAATCGATGCTACTCCTCATCAGTAATATATAGTGGCTCATAGGCAAATCTCATTGAGTGATAGGTCACATCACTAACATAATCACCAAATAATGCCACCATGTGCATATGATGCTCCTCTCTTAGACATGAGAAGAGTTCCTCACCCTAGAGTGGCAATTGTAATATCTTATATACATCTTCCTGGGTCACTGTCAACTCTTTGGTCGGTAGATTGAAGGTGTTGGTATGATCCTACCTCTCGATCAATGCTATCATTAGGCTCACATCTTGGGTGACTCTACAATATAATCGTACTCCTCCTAACCCCATAGCTACCATGTACTCTCACTCCTCTAGAGTGACATCCCTCCTCATGTATGTCAGTAGCCTCGATAGACAATCCCATAATGTCAAATTCAGCGTCACCTGTATCCATACACACACAACTCAAGTCACATACTTTCTAATATAATTTATCATGACCTTTTTCCCTTATCTTTAGGAGAACTACATTGGTCTGAGGCCCTCCATTGGGCTATGTAGGTAGCACTCCATCAACATGAGGTATTTTGAGTTTAGATTGGTCATATACCCACCTATCTACCATAGTCTCCCCTCTCTACTCTAGGCTTCACTTCCTCTATCTCTCCACCCTAGGCCCAACTGCCTATCACAACTCTGGGCCTTATGGATTATATCCATACCCTTCGACTGTATGACTTATCTTTTAAGCCCTAGGTATCCTGACCTATCTTGTAATCCCTATGTCTCCTAACCTATCTCAACCTCTCTTTTTTAACATACTTTTAACCATACCTTAGATCTTTTTCCCTAGGATCTGGGAAAACTACATTGGCATGAGGCCCTCAACTGGGATATGTATGTAGCACTCAGTCAACAAAGGGTCTTTTAAGGCTAACTCAACCATAAGGTTAGTGGACTATTTTAATTATGGATCCAAACTGAGCCTTTTTCCTATTCTTTGGTTCTTCATAGTCATCAATATCGATAGCTAGATACTGACATCGGCACTACGTCAGTTGATGTTAATGGACCCCACTGATGTCAATGATTGGTTTGGCCCAAGGGATGAATGACCCATCCCTCAAAATTCCATTTTAACCTAAAATCTACCCAAAATTCCTTAAAAATTCCCCCAAACCTAACCCACTCCATTTCCAATCCCCCTCACTACATCCATACTACTCAACCTTTAAATTTAGCCTACAAAATCAAAATAACCAACTTAAGTTTACAATCCAATCAAACTAGATCTTACCTCATCTCTCCATCTCCTCTAGGCTAGCAAAACTAGCCCTTATGTTGGCACACCTCCCGTTGGGTCCCCTCCTAGCTTTGTCATCTCAGTTTCTCTTAGATATCTCTTTTCTCTCCAATCAAATGTTGCAAATGAGTTTGGTGGGCCACCATACCCCTTTATATCGGGTTTGGTCAACCACCGATGTTGGTATACTTGACCTAATCTACTAACATTGGTACTTTTTCCCACTGATATCGACAACCTTACCCTAGGCCATAGACGTAAACAATATTAGTACTGCCATCAGTGATATCACCAACATTGGCACAATTTCATTAGAATTTCCACCAACCACCATAAGTCTTTAGACTCTGCCAATAACTAAGGCAATTTGGAGATCACATATATTTTTCCCTAACCATGACTACCAACTTGGAGATTACATATATCTCCCCAACCATGATAACCACCCTCAAAGATCACTTAAATCTCCCCCATGATGCCTTTGATTGGAGATCTCAAATATCTTCTCACTCATTGACCCTAATACACCAACCTTAGATTGCTTGTCTTGATAGCTTATGTTATTTTGCTATAGTTGTCTATTGAACATACGCATGTATATTAGGTGTTTTGGATAGTGACCAAGCTCATCCTATCACTTGTAACCTTTTTATGTTTCCCAGGGGCAATTTTTACCTTAGATACCTAGGACACATGGACCAATTGAAGCTATACATTTGATTGTTTTGACCTTATCAGCTATCACTTACAAGTTGTGCTTTGGTTATTTCTATTCGAGTCCTCCTCAACCTTACATATTATTTCTTTTATTGATTATAGCTTGTAGTAGTATATGCACAAGTAGTGATACCATGTTCTCCTCTACTCACACAATTCACTTCTTATCAAACTAGTACTTGATTCTAGTTTCTCCTCTGTCGATTCCCATTTTGAGGGGGGATACCTCATCTAATTCCTTGAGAATATAACTCCTATTTTTGTCTTACAACTTGTCAGTGAAAATTATAGGGAAAAAGGGGTAAATGTAGACACTAAAATTGAGTCACAGACATGCTTAACTCCTTATGTCATAACCCCCCTTGAGCCCTATTTCATTAATAATGATTAGCCTCCCTAACCCATGCTTTTACCCCTCACATATTTAATTAATTTAAAATATATAATTAAGTTAATTAAATTTTTTTGATGATTTAAAATTGTGCTTGTTATAAACACCAACAATGGGAAGTTTCAAGATGTGGGACATTGCGACTTGAAACAACCTCTAGATTTTAGAGAAGCTAATTCTTCTTTAAATCAACTGTATACTGGGAAAAGGGACATGAATTTTAAAAGAAACACAAATGCAAGAAAGAAAATCTAACTATGGTGATGCGCCTGAATGTAATTCGATCTCAATCCTGAGCACAGTGAAACTATATGTAGGATTCATTTACATTTAAGATCAAACAAGTGCATGATCAATGTAAAAGATGGAAACAATAGAAACAGAGGCTCACAACATAGACTACTTTTGCAGTGATATAGAAAATGTCAACAAAGGCATAGGGTTCAATCTTCTTATTTGAATTTTCCAGTCACATAAGAGACACAGAAACATGCATAATTATATAAACTTTTCAACTCAAGAAAATGAGACAAAAGCAAATGACATTCCTAATCATAGCTCTAGAAAGTCTAAACTTTTGACAATACAGCCTAGACTACTTTTGCAATAGCACAAAAAATATCAACAAAGGCATAGGATTCAATCTTCTCATTAATCTTCTAGTCACATAAGAGACATAGAAACATGCATAGTTACATAAACCTTCCAACTTAAGAAGATAGAACAAAAGCATATGATATTCCTAGTCACAGCTCCAGAAAGTCTAAACTCTTAACAATAATTCTTTCAAAAAATTATCTCTGGTCTCTCCCTCATTCTCCTTTTTCTGGTGATCTTTGCACCCTTATTTATAGCCTTGGATTCACTCTGTATTGTCTACTTGTTCCCAATCTAATGGCCCAACCGAAATCTAACAAAACTGGAAGTGTCTAACAAAAGATATTTTATAGATTCTGAAATGCTTTGTCTTCTGGTAGTTCATTGGCGAAAACCAATTGCAGGACACTCCCTTCTCTTAAACGCTAGGTAATACTTAGTCATTTTATTGAAAACCTTCTTATTACTTAAGGAGACATTGGAAGATGACACTTGGCATGTTTCGCAGCACCTATCGAAGACACACGACACTTTTTGCATAACTTATACTCTTTTGTGTCTTTGCTCAGGAGTGTTCCACCTTTGACACTTGTCACAATCTGCTTCCTTGAAACTTCAACAACTTAAAATAAAATAATACTCATAGCATTTCTTACCCAAATAACTTTAAAAGGGATACAAGAATAGGTGTCAATATCTGCTACTTCATTAAAGGACACATGGCAATCTCTGCTTTACTTATCTGGGGTTATGTGGTAGTCTCCACTTCTTTTAGCTACCTTTTTAGAAACCTGTGAAAGATGACACGTGGTGGTCTCTGCTTTACTCTATTTATACCATAGAAAAAAATGGGTCTCATTTCATATTTACATGAATAGTGACACCTGGCAGCTTCTGCTTGCTTCAAAAACAACACTTAAGACCCACCATGGTCTTTGCTATATCAGTGAAGCAAAAATGAAGATAATTTGGATTGTGACACATGGTGGTTTCCACTCTCTTCTACTAGGATACGTGGTGTCTTCCATCACTTTTAGAAAAGCAAAATTGAGACCTTTCATGATTGCCACTTGGTGCTTTCTGCCTGATCCTGATACTTGACTTGTTAACACCTTTCGCTGAAAAGAGATGAAATACAGGTGTCAATATGAAAATGTAGATGATGACACTTGGCACATTCCACTGAGTCATTATGAGATACGTGGCACATTTTGATCAACTCATAGAAAATATGAAAGGTGCCTTAGGTGATGACAGTTGGCAATTTTTGCTTGAGAAAGGATGCCTCAGACAATGACACTTGGCAGCTTTCGCTTGATTTTGACACTTAGACAAAAAATGAAACAAAAGGAAAATAGAGCCCACTTTGTTTCAAAACGTTTCCATCTCAGACCAAAGTATGTGAGAACAAAATTTTGCAGCACGTGATTGAAAAAATAGAATGAAACATAGAGTAAATCTTTACTCTACAATTATTGGCGACCCCAAGGACTTTTGAGCCTGGTCAAAAAGAAACCACAACTCCTGCTAGATCAAAATTTCAAAATCACAGCTTTAACAATGCTGTCTAGTAGGCAGACCACTCATTATCAGATAACCCTTGCTTATTCTACAATTCATTAAAGGCTAAATTAAGGTTAATAATATCCTTGTGTCAAAAATCTTGCAAAATTTAAAACGTAGCCCTCAATTTGAATTCGAGCTGGGAAACAGGAACTAAGATAGCTTCTACTTTAGGGACTGATGAATCATCCCTTAGATCCTAGAAAACTATCTGATCATTCTATTTAACCAACAACAAAGGTTTAATTTTCATCTACCATCAACATGGTGTTGTCGTTAGGAAACAGAGAAGGAAGACCTAATGTACTAGATCTTCAACATGTTTCATTTCATTGATTCCTTCGTTCATGACATCTAGAAGTTCTCTGCAACTGATGGCTACATAATTGCAACTAAGAACCTCATTTACTCACTTGGCAATGACCATTCTATCATTGATTCCTACTGCTGACAATGTTACATCATAAAGTTTTTGCAGCAATGTTTGCGAGTCCATTACTCTCTCAGAGACTGTAGCCAAAGTATTTACAACTGAACTCTCCACCTTTTTGCATAATTTCTATGCATTTAGTAAGAAGGTGAAAGAAGGCCTAAGCTAAATAATCTTCAAAGAGATTCTCTTTCACATGGATTCATATAGCTCTTTTACTAGACTTAATACCCTAACATTCCTTGGCCTATTGGCCAACTCTAGTGTCAATTGTGTTGTTCTCTGTTGGTCTGCTTGAAATTGGGTTTGTATGGCCATAGTATTATTCTATTCAGCCAGCAGCTTTTGTTGCAATTAGGTAACTTGTATTAGGTGTTCCTCACATTTTCCTTGCAACGATGCCTTTTTTTGCCTTAAGGTTGTCACCACATCTTTTACTTGTGTGAGCCCTACTTTTAAAGAATCATTTTGGGCATGAACTGCCTAGTGAGTCTAAAGAGAAACAATATTTTACAATTGTTTATTCAGATTCTCTATTTCATTGTCTTTTCTATTGATCTCTGAGGTCAAACTGTTACATTTTTCCTTTTCCTTGGCTAGCTCAGCTTCCATCTTCTATAGCCTCCTTGATATCTTCAAGTAGTCTTTAATAACTATAGAAGTGGATTCAGTCAGCAGCTCAATTTTGTCCTGTGGCTTGAAGAGGGACATGTCGATGGCCACCACATTCATCGTGTAATCGTCCTCCTGCATCTACTTAATTAGATTTATTACATTTGGTGACAAATGAGTCACCATCAATTGCTGTTGGATGGGGTCAAATTGTGACCGCAGATGAGGTGTAGCCAATACTTTATTTTCCTTGATCTTATTTTTCTCTCTTCGGTCTTCCCTTGCCTTCCTAGCAACATCTGCTTGGGTCTAGAAGGTAGAAGGAGAGGCAATGTGCCCACTTGCAAAAGGATGTCCTTGTGGTAGACCATATTGAATAGCCAATTGTTGGCTATGGGCAATCTGAGGGGAAAGTTTCTTTAGAACAAAGGGGGAGAAATGAGGTAATGTTAAAGCCTGAGGTGGCACAAATGGGGCAAAGTGAGAAATGGGAATGACAAAAGTGGTAGGAGATGTCATCTGGCTGGATGAAAACATCATGCCAATAAGAGAAGAAATAGACTGAGAAGGAGAGAGAGGAATAATACTTACCTGAGAAGCAATTACAATACCCTATAATTGGAACTATGAAGTGTCTATCTCCTCTTCTGAATCAAATTGAAACTGCACCCTCTTTCATTTCTTGGGTGTCTCTTCTTCTGGCTACATTATTTCTCCTTTCACATCTACTTCTTATGGAGAATTGGGAATATCTATAACCATTTTTGATGGGGAAGCTTGTGGTGGTATAGACACCACACTCTTTTACTTTCCATGACGCTGAGAGATTAGGGCCAAATTGATACAGTTACTATAGCTGTAGCTTTCTCTAAGGCTTGTGACTCTTGGCTTGACCTAGCCCTAGCTTCCTACTCTTCACCCGGTGTCGACAAATTACTTGTCTCTGGGCTAGATACAAGGGAGAGATGGCACTCATCTCATAGTTCTTCCCATCTCTCATCTGTGTCTACATTCCCAAAAGAATGGGTTGTTTGACAAATTTCCTACCTATATTTCCAATAGGCCTCTATTTTCTCAGTATCCTAATATTTATTATTTAATGTCCTCCTTAAGCCAGCATTCATTCTGACTTTAGGATCATAATCTCTCTGCTTAACATAGAATGTTTCCCAGGGTCTATTTTGTGGAAGGGGCAAGTCTGTTGACTCAACATAAAATCCAAGAGTGTCTTTCCTAGGATTTTTCCTAGTTTCCCAAAAAGGGCAGCCCTCATGTGCAATTCTGATTGTGACTCTGTTAGTTCTTATCCAAGAAGCTATGAAATTGTTTGGGTCATAAACCCATTTGTCCTCTATTAAAAGGAAACCCAGAAAGGCTAGATTTTTGAGCAACACAACTTCAGCGTCTTTGGTTTCCAAAACCATGCTGGTTGTCATCCATGGTAGATTATACATCTTTCTTTTCCTCTTCCCAAAGCTAGATTCATTGTCAACTGTGGATACCTACCTGGTGACTTCTAGGAATGTTAACCTAAGAGTAAAAATCTTAGGTAGCAATATTGGTTCCCCACAAAAACCATGGACTCTTATAATGGTATGGTGGGATCCAAAATAGAAATCACAAGGAATTGGGCAACTGTCCAGAAGATTTGAAACACTTGGGAATAATCTATTCATAACTGGTTTGGGACTAAGGTGGCAAAAAGTAGGGGTAACAAATAATTCCCATAACTCATATGGGTCACTAGTCTTTGACAAAATGTGTTTCCATGCAGACACAAGAATGGTCCTTTGGAGATCAAAATCTGGGTCATACATAGTAAGATACATATGTTGGGCAAAGAGGTCAGAGTTCTGAAAAAGCATGAGGTGGAACAAATAGGAAGAATACCTGAACACTCCTTTTGATTTGAAATGGGCCAGTTGTTCTACCATTGAGAAAGCAATTTGCTCAGAAAAGTTGAGCTGATACACCTAGGTTTTGTCAACGGTCTTCAACCTGAAAAGGATAGCCATTTGTTCTACATACACTACCATATCATCTTTCATGCCAAAGATGAAAGCCATCATAGACAATGTGTCTTGGCTAGCCTATGTGAGTTGGGCTCTTGGTGTAGGGACTATGGGCACTATAGTGTCATCATCACCCATTTGTAATGTGGATCTCAAGAACCTTGACTGAGTGTTAATGTTTGCCCATGTTCTTTGCATTTTATCAATAGTGGGAAATGTAGCTATACTATCATGATACAGGGCTAACATATCCCTGATAGCTTGCAGTGTGATTTACACCATGAATGGACCTCATTAAATGGTGCATGAGGGTGCATAGAGCAAGTCTGCACATAATTTGACCAAGTCGGGGCATGGATGCATAGCTAGGACAATGAATTGTACCAGCTATGAATTCCATATCCTCATGGCAAATGTTTCATATTGCCTTACTCTGGCCCTCTGTAGACACCTTTGATGTGCCCCTTCTCTAAGAGTTTTGCTACTAGCTCTCTGAAGAATTGGTTCCATGATGCCATCTTCATAATCTTTTATTTTCGCTGGGTCACTTGCTTGACCACCTTTAGGAAACTTAGTCTGTGGATAGGTCTTCAATGGTTGTGTGGGAGCTGAAGCAAATGACTTGCTCGCAAGAAACTTGTCAAGGGACTCATACATCCCAGCTCCTTGTTGTGAAGATTGTGCCCCATCCATCTCTATATCTTCTCTGTGGTAACTTGTATGAACTTTTGCAAAACAGAAATGCTTTCGCTGAAGCAAGTTTACTAGGCACAAAAATGCAAGTAATAGGATATTTTTGTAGATGCAGGAATGTTTGAGAACTTGTAAGCTTTATCTCTTGTTAAGAGGTATTTATTGACCTATCAAGTCTCAAAATGGCATTAAACTCAGATAACCATTAGCAGATCCTACTCAATCTTTATGGAACAGTGAGATAGACACGTTATGCAAGTGGCAGAGCAAGGTACCTTGGGGATTTCTAAAGATTTGGGAGACATTCAATGTATTGGAGAATTTTGAAAAATTTGAAAATTCTGAGCTATCGACTACATGTTCAAAGAATACTTATTTAAAAGAAAAGTGAGAAAACAAAATGGGAAAAAAAATCAATACAAAAAGGTGAAACTATCTAATTATAATACATAGTATCTTTATCTTCCTCCTGGATCAAAAGAATTTCTAAAATCTCTTTCATGGCAAGCCAACTTATATTGCCGAGCAAGTGTTTGAATTCGATATAGCTCTGATGACTTGATTTCTTTGTATGTCATGGTGTTTGGCTTGCATTTGAGTGAGTCTGAGTCAAACCTACTTCCAACATATATAGACTCTTTTTGTTCTTGGAAGCTCGTCAAATGCTAGCTCTTGATATTGGTATGCCTTATCAAGAAGTTAATGACTATTTGCTCATCAACAGAAGCCTTTTGACATATATCATTTATTGACTTAACTCCTACTTCAAACTCTGATTCTATTGCATGATCATCCTCTTTCATGACTTCAAAATTACCAACCTCTTGAAAGGATAATTTTGAAAGAGTGCAACAATTTTACATATGTAATTGATTCTCAACGCTATCTTGTTCCTCTACAACCGGCTCACAGCTTCCCTGAAAAATAGTATAACCTGATCCAATGATTTCAAACAAATAATTTAAATCATGATCAAGGAAATGTTCATGCTCTTCCTCATCATCCTGCAAAGTAAGAAGAAAGTCAGAAATTATTTATTCTTCATCAGGGATTAAGGCATACACTTGTGACTTCTCACTCAGAATGTTGAATTCATGTTGAGAGACCCGAGGATTGATAGAAGAGGTATCTTTTAACTTTTCTTCCTCTAGAACATTTGGGATTTTATGATCTTCATCAAGTATAACGTAAGTTCCCAGACCAATAGAATCATAATTTCCATATGGGTCACTTTACATCATAGCTAATAAATGATCATTTTCTCCTTTTTGATTATATCCAGTCCATTCACCTAGCTCCTCAACAAAAACCCTTTCTTCTTTATTCATCATAGCATGAGTTACCTCTAACTTTGCAGTTGGTTCATTTGTGATATGATCCTTATATATTGGCTCAGATAATATCTTCATCTTTGAACCATATTTAGTTCTTAAGATGAGGTGAGACCAATCAAGGGACATATATCCTCCTATCTTGGTTGTAAAGTCTCTTGATAAACATAGGCCAAAAATAGAAGGTATATCTATCACTAATACATATTGATTTACAATTATATTAGGACAAGCATATAATTGTAATTAGAGTTGTTTAATTCTCCCTATTGTTTGTACTACTTTGCCATCTAGCTGTATGACTCCTTTAGTGAGTGGTTCATATTTAATTTCTAAAGCATCAGCTATCTACTTGGGCATTACTGTAGTACTAGCCCATAAATCAATCATTGCATTATGCAAAAGTTTCTTACCCACTATCAAAGTTAAATAGAAGGGATTTGGTTTGGATTTGCTTACCTCTACTATAATATTCACTAGGGTTGTTTTCTATAGATGAACTGTATCTTTGAGCTTTTCTTTTTCAACAAGTCCTTCTTTGATAACAATACCTTTAGGCACTGCTTGGCCTTGTAGAGATTCTTGTAGTAGTGTCTTCTATTCATGAATAGCCAATATATCCCATATTGATACTTGTGCTGGAGTCTTCTTCAATTGATCCACCACATTTATTGGTCCCATAGTCTGAGTTCTTTAAAAATAAAGATATCTTGTTTTTTCTTGAATTTGTGTAGGAATCCCTTGATTTTGCACCAGTTGAGGCACTTCTTGTCTAAAAACTGTGTTTATTTGTCCTTGAAATGGAGGATTCTCCATGACTTGACTATATATAACCTCAGGGTGTTCCACCATCCTTCTCTTTGATCTGGTGTAATAATTAGATTGCACCACTAGTTTTTTGGAGGTAGATGCTTCGTTCAAGAAAACTGATTCTTCATCTTCAATCCATGAGAACAAAGCATGTTCTGGGGCTATTTATTCCTCTTGTTGCAAAGACATCCCTTACATCTGAGCCACTAGGACTAAATTCTGCATACTAGAAGACTGGTAGGCTTGATTGTCACTGGAACTTGCAAACTAACCATCCATTCTTCTTTGCTCTGCCACCTTTTATTGTAGATTACCCATAAGACAATCTCTAGGTGTATGAGCATTATTACAAGGGAAACACCAGGCATTAGTGTTATCCACATAGTTATTTTGCCCTGGAACAATCTCCCTATTTGAATTGGGAGGAATAGTCTGTGAGGGTGTTTGGACTACAACTAATTGATTTGTTAGCAGATGGTTAGTTTGTCTTGGAGGACCCTGGAATTGGTTTGGCTGAGATGAAAATATATTTCCTTGATAGCCTTGATATGAAGGCTTAGGGAAAGTATTCTGCTATCTTTTTATATTGATCAGCTCATTAGAAAATGTCCCTAGGATATTCTTGATATCATCCAACTCAGATGACTGAGAGGGGACAATTTCTTTAGCAGATGATTGAGGATAGGTGTACATAGACACAGGTGGGGCTGTAGATTTAGGGGCTTCTTGAGGTAATGGTAAGGAAATTTATAGAAACATGGGCATGGGAGGCATTGGAGGTAACTTTCCAGCATCTATCAAATTATTTTCAGCTCTGACCGCATATTCATAAGCCTCAAGCAAAGTGTGTCCTCCAAGTGACTGAATCATAATAGATATATCTAAATTGAAATCCTTAAGATAAAATACTATAGCCATACTTGGTAATGGTCTAGCTATAGCAGGAATTCTTTCCCAAGTCTTTTGAAATCTGGAATTGAAGTCAGTCATGGCTTCTTGTGGTGCCCTTTGAATGGTAATTAATTGCTGTAACAAAGAAGACTTATCACCCTTATCTTCAAATCTTTCAAAGAAAAGATCTCCGAGCTGATCCCATGTAGATATGGTATTTGCGGTCAAAGACTGATACCATTCTAGAGCCTTCCCTTTAAAATAAGCTGCTAATAATCTTATGGCCACATTTTGCTGTGTGACAACATGTATAACACAAACATCTGATACATCCTAAAGATGTTCCTCAGGCATTTTAAAGTCTTGCCAATTGAATTTGGGCAGAGCTTTTAGGGCATTCACTGGGATAGGGTCCCAAGTGGCTGGTGGTATTGGGAGAATCAAGGGACTACCAATGTTCCAGCTTGCATAATTTATTGGGGGTATAGGGGCTCCCATATTTACTCTTGGTATTGGTACAAACTGGTTGACACTTCTTCTTGGACTAGTTACCAAAGGTGGTAAAAGAATACCTAGATTTTTAGTAGATTGTGATCTGGTTACTGGTCCATAGCTATGACTCCTCGTAGCTCTCTGGTTCATACGATCTTGAAAGAAACTTCAAGATTGGTCCCATCAGGCGTGCCAAAAAATTATTGATGATTTAAAATTACGCTTGTTCTAAACACTAACAATGGGAAGTTTCAAGATGTGGGACTTTGCGACTTGAAACAACCTCCAAATTTTAGAGAAGCTGGTTCTTCTTTAAATCAAGTGTATACTGGGAAAAGGGACAGGAATCTTAACAGAAACACAAATTCAAGAAAGAAAATCTAACTATGGCGATGTGCCTGAATTTAGTTCGACCTTAATCCTGAGCATAGTGAAACTATATGTAGGATTTATTTACATTTAAGAGCAAACAAGTGCATGATCAATGTAAAAGATGGAAACAATAGAAACAGAGGCTCACATCATAGACTACTTTTTTAGTGATACAAAAAATGTCAACAAAGGCATATGGTTCAATCTTCTTATTTGAATTTTCTAGTCACATAAGAGGCACAGAAACATGCACAATTATATAAACTTTTCAACTCAAGAAAATGAGACAAAAGCAAATGACATTCCTAATCACAGCTCTAGAAAGTCTAAACTCTTGATAATATAGCCTAGACTACTTTTGCAATAACACAAAAAATATCAACAAAGGCATAGGATTCAATCTTTTCATTAATCTTCCAGTCACATAAGAGGCACAAAAACATGCACAGTTACATAAACCTTCCAACTTAAGAAGATAGAACAAAAGCATATGATATTCCTAGTCACAGCTCCAAAAAGTCTAAACTCTTAACAATAATTCTTTCAAAAAATTCTCTCTGGTCTCTCCCTCTTTCTCCTTTTTCTGGTGATCTCTGCACCCTTATTTATAGTCTTGGATTCACTCTGGATTGTCTACCTTTTCCCAATCTAATGGCCCAACCGAAATCTAACAGAACTAGAAGTGTCTAATAGAATATATTTTATAGATTTTGAAATGCTTTATCTTCTGGCAGTTCATTGGCAAAAACTGATTGCAGGATGCTCCCTTCTCTTAAATGCTAGGTAATACTTAGCCATTTTCTTGAAAACCTTCTTATTAATTTAGGAGATACCAGAAGATGACACTTGGCATGTTCCGCAACACCTATCAAAGACATGCGACACTTTTTGCATAACTTATACTCTTTTGTGTCTTTGCTCAAGAGTGTTCAGCCTTTGACACTTATCACAATCTGCTTCCTCAAAACTTCAACAGCTTAAAAGAAAATAAGACACAACATTTCTTACCCAAATAACTTTAAAAGGGATACAGGAATAGGTGTCAATCTCCACTGCTTCATTAAAGGACACATGGCAATCTCTGCTTTACTTATCTGGGGTTATGTGGTAGTCTTTGCTTCTTTTAGCTATCTTTTTAGAAACCTATAGAAGATGACACATGATAGTCTCTACTTTACTCTATTTATACCATAGAAATAAATGGGTCTCATTTCATATTTACATGGACAGTGACACCTGGCAGCTTCTGCTTGCTTCAAAAACAACACTTAAGACCCACCACGGTATTTGCTATATTAGGGAAGCAAAAATGAAGACAATTCAGATCACGACACATGGTGGTTTCTACTCTCTTCTGCTGGGATACATGGCATCTTCCGTTGCTTTTAGAAAAGCAAAATTGAGACCTTCTATGATTTCCACTTGGTGCTTTCCACCTGATCCTAATACTTGACTTGTTAACACTTTTCACTGAAAAGAGATGAAACATGGGTGCCAATATGAAAACATGGATGTTGACACTTGGTGCATTCCACTGAGTCATTATGAGATACGTGGCACATTTTGACCAGCTCATAGAAAATATGAAAGGTGCCTCAGGCGATGACACTTGGCAGTTTTTGCTTGAGAAAGGATGCCTTAGATGATGACACTTGGTAGCTTCTGCTTGATTTCGACACTTAGACAAAAAATGAAACAAAATAAAAATAGAGCCTGCTCTATTTCAAACCTTTGCCATCTCAGACCAAAGTATGTGAGAACAAAATTTTGCGGTGTGCGACTAAAAAAATAGAATGAAACATAGAGTAAATATTTACTCTATAAAAACTCCTTTTGCCACCTTACCTAGCCACCTCATCCTAAGACTAATTTTCACGTGATGAGTCACCTCAAGACTTAGTCCCCTTATCCTAACTACCCAAGACTTGTTCTCACCTTAAAAATGAGTTTTTAACCAACTGCATGCTTCTTAACCTCCCATTTCTATCATTTCTTAATGGATAACACAATTTTCATGAGGAAAATAGAAAATAGGCTAAAAATAGTAGTTTACTTATTCTTATGCCACTGACATCGGTCAACCCATGACCGACATTGATGGGATCACTGACATCAGTTATATAAGCCAAAATCCAAACTGATGTTTAGGTTAGTATAAATCAAGAAAACTCTTTCTTATTTGTATACAAGATTTTAACATTCAATTTTCAACATCTTGGCTTACTGTTATCTCACATAAGTTAATCTAGATCAAGAAGTAAGCTCTTGAGAACCAGGAGCACCTACTTGTTTTCTCTATGTAGGGCATTGGTTCAGACTACTTGATAAGAGCCATCCATCTAGCACTTATCATTTAGTCACCACTACAACTAAGTATATCACTTATTTTATAGGTATTTTAAGTAGTTACTTTGTAAACACTTTATATCTACTGTTCATTACTTTACACATTCCTGACTGAACCCTCATGAGGGAGTTATAAATCTTACTTGCTTGTTTCTCCTTGACCCAACACACCCAACCTCTAACCAGATTCATCCAAACCATACTCTCTCTCTCACACACACATACACAACTTTCCCCAACCTTCCAGACTTGACCAAAACCATTTTTTAGACTTAGGAAAGCCTTCTACAAGATCTTAGGCAATTATTTCCCCTACTGACCTTGACAACCTAACTGACATCGATCACCTTAACCCATCAACCTTGGTAGCATAACTGATATCAGTCACTTTCGTACTGACCTCGATAGCATAATTTATGTCAACAACTATGGATTTTCTAACCCTTCCAAAACCCACCCAAACAACTTCAAAAATATAAATAGAACATACCACCTACACTATGTTACTTTTTGTTGCACTCAGGTTGTGAATAATGGTAACATTATCTCTTTTTTACTCTTTCTTTGCCTCTCTTTTGGTTATTTATTACTCTTTTGTCTCTCAAAAGTGGACTATCATTTCTAAGGATGTTTCACACTTCCTAAAACAAGCATGTATCTTGGCAGCCCACTCAAATATCTGCTAACAAACATTTTGTGGTAGTGCTTTCTTACTTGCAAGTAGTCCTCCCCAACCAAAGAGGAGTGCTCACAACATCTAGATATGACATGTAAACCAATTCAAGTTCATTCTAATCACTTATCCCTATCATTCTTCTCTATTTTTATTTAGACTTGAAATAGACAAATTTTAACAAAACATTCCTCACAAAAGTCATCAAAATCATAAGACCAAAAAGCACCGCCAGTGTCTGATCTTACACACTTGATTCTTGATCATTTTTCATATTCAAAAAGAGTTTTGAATGCTTTAAATTTTCCAAAAGCTTCTAATTTTTATTTAAGAAAAAATATCCAATTCATTCTAGTGAAGTCATCAATTAATAACATAAATTAGATATTACCTTGAATGCCTTGAGTTCTCATAAGTCCATAAAGGTCTATGTGGATCAACTCCAAGGGTATTGTGGTAGAGTGCTCCTTGGATTTGTATCTTATTTTGACTTACTTTACATGAAGATATGCATTGTAGAGAGTATGAGGAATCTTAGTGATCTTAGGTATATACCTCCCTAGTCCTTTTGAATTGATCCATACTAAATGATCAAAGTTTAGGTATCGAAGCCTTCTATGCCAAAGCGAACTTTCTTCTAATTAATTCATGAAGCACCTTTATTTGTTGGATTCATGGAACACATACACATTTTTATTTGCCTTCTGAATGTTTATAACTAATTTTATAGATTTAGAACTTCTCACTTCACACCCTTTATCATTAAAATTTACAACATTTCCTTGTTTACACATTTGTCTAACACTTAGAAGATTGTGTTTCAAACCTTTTACATATAGAACATTTTCACTTCTAATACGACCTTTATCAAAACTTACTGAGCCTTTCCCAAGTATGTTAACAAAGTTGTTGTCACCAAACCTTATTGAACTTTAATTATGTTTTGTGAGAGAAATAAACTTACTCTTGTCTCCTATCATATGACTTGAGCAGCCACTGTTTATGTACCATTTCTTATTTTCATCCTTTTGATTATGCAATGCAATTTGTAAAAACATGGATTATTCCTTTGAGTCGTGTTCCTTCTTTTTTTGAATATTGGTTTTGTCTTTTTTGAGCTATTTAATGGTGTCAATAACTTGAAAGTCCTTTTTCCAATAGTCCCTTTTGTAATACTTGGCTATATGTCCATGTTGATTGTAGTTATAGTAGATAACCTCATTTTTTTTCTTGGAGGGTAAATACAATCCTCATATTTATGACCATATTCATTACAAGTATAAGAGTGTCCATTAAAAACATAACTATAGTTGTTCATGGTCATCACCTCTTTTGTTTGATCATCAATACCCCAAGACATGTCATCCATAAATTCTTTTGTAGAGCTGAATTTTTACCTATCTTTAGATAACAAAGCATGAATATCAGTCATAACTTTACATTCCAATTGATCCATTCTTTTATTAAACTTTGTATCAACCACGACCTACAAAATTTTGACTATTTCTTCTATTATTCATGTTTGTGTCTCCGCACTATCAATGTTTGCAAGCAACTTATGATATATAGAAGAACTTAGGTCTAAAATTTTAATTTCTTTCATGTTTTTAAATCATTCAATCTCTTATTTTGTACATTCAATTTATTCCCTTGAACACTTGAGATTAAATAAAGCACATATTAGTTCACCTCGAAGAAAAATCTTAGCCTTTTTGTGTTCCATTGTACCTATGATCACCTTAAAGTGGTTAAATTTGGAACGAAGGTCTTGAATCTCATAATGATTTTTGGAGGTACAATCACTAAAATTAGGGTGAATCAATGATGCTGGATATTTCAATCTTCAATTTAGATCCTTTCAAACTCTTAATCAAACAACATATATCAACTTGATCAAGAAGCATAAACAAGAGAGATCATACATTCAAAGCATATACAAAATCAAACACATAACACATGATTCCTATGGGAAACCCTCATGGGGAATAAAACACATTGTCAATAATGAAAACACATGGACTATTTGTCCTATAAGATGATCACAAACAAGAGACCCTTTTAGTGAAGCACTCACTTCACAAGGAACTCCTACCCCTAAGAATGAATAATCACCCACTTGATCTAGATGTCAAGCACCCAAGAAACACCTATGAAATCAATAACTCTAGAAATTTGATGCACTTTAATATGATAGAGACACAATGTATACCACCTCTCTTTCACCTTCACTTTTTCTCAACCTTACTCACACAAGCAATACATCCAAAGCACCCTTTTGGATCACCATAAGTTTCTTCACTCAAACTCAACCACAAACCTATAACAAATCTTTAATCAAAATAGATATATGACCAAAAGGTCATACACATAGTCCTCACTTTGACCTATCTCTTTTATCTATCTTCTGCACTCTAAGCACATGCTCTGCGCACATGTCTCTACTAGTCTCTCAACACCTATTCCACAAGTCTGTAAACCATCATATTTGGTTTCATATTTTATAGATTATTCATGAATATCATTTTCACAACCTTCCTTATCATCCAAAACACATGCCTTCACTCTTCAATCATATACATGGGTAACCTTTAATCAGTACCCTCTTTAAAATAGGCCTAAATGTCCTTTTAGGTCCTATGGAGATCTATTTACCTCTTTAACACTTCTCTAAGCAAACTTAGAACACAATAAAACTTTAATACATGGACTTCCACATGATCTATAGGTCCACTTTAAGTGACAACATCCATCACAACACCCTTTTGCTACATCAAAATTTGTCCAAACATCATTTTGTACATTCGATCACCAAGAACGAACATATAGTCAAATTCTAAGCCTTTTATCATATAGAATATAGATTACTCAAACCTCCATAATCCAAAAAATGGTTCTCATGAAGTCTAAAACACTCTTCGACACTTATTTCATCTTAAAACATCAAAATACCATCAAGAAAAACTCAAGTACCCTTCTCAAGTTACTTATAGAGCATGAACACATACACAATCAAATTTTGAGCTCAATAAATTTGACTATACAAACATTTATACCTTTAAATGAATATTTATAGATGTGCCTTGATGTCCTCTATAATGTTTCTTTTTACACCATGATCAAATTCTGCATATATCAAAATTTATATCATAAAAACTATAAACCAGTCTTCCCTCACAATTTTGAATATTTGAATTCCAATGGTCACTGAGAAAATGTTAAACTTCAAACATTTTGACCTCATCTTGTGTACCATTTTCAATATTGACCAAATACACATCATTTATCTCCTCAGATCAACGAGGTCTTCATCTTACAATGCTCAAAATTAGATCTTGATCAGAACTCTCATGATTAAGACACTTGACACCCTCTGATGCATTATAAACACTTTGATGTCAGTTCATGTGCTTGTGGCACTTGGCAATCCCATGTACATTTTTAACTCTTTGACTTGTCAACCATTTATCTTCATAAGTATAAAATTTTGTTCACTGTTGATCTTTTGTCAAATTAGTGAGCTTGTGATGCTTGTCACCAGCGTGTGCAACCTTTGACATGTTGACTTCATATGCACCATTGATCTCAAAATGTGTGATTAAGTGATTACTATTGGATATTATATACCAATGAACTCATACTTTAATGTGATTAAACTTGATGGTCTCTGGGCCATCACAGTCTACTAAAGCAACTTTGAAGCTTTATAACTTGAGCTAGAAAACACTTCAAGACTTCAAACTTGTAGGGTAGCTTCATGGAACTATAGAAAACATCTCCATGTAAATATTTGACCATTATTGACTTTATTTTTACATGAAATAAATTCACAAACTTACTAGTTCATACATATTTGCATGACATGTAGTGATGGTCTGGCTTCTCTTAAGCTAGAATATGCATATTGCTCATTCTAAATGATCACAAAATAAACCAGAGCTTTGAAAAGACATATATGGATTCATCACAACCTCTTCTTTGTCCTTATAGACCTGCACAAGTTTCATATCTCTTCAAGCTAATTATCTGGTCACTTTTTAATTAATGCATTAATACCACATGATTTCGTTGACATCAATGACAGTCTAAGACATGAATGACCATGCTCAATAGTAAAATTCACCATACATTATTAAAAATTCCAATTAAAATATCCACATCTTTCATTTTATATGGAAATATCATGAAATCAATGAAAAATTTGAACCATGTGAAAAGAAACAACAATGACTGATTATAATGTGACATTTAAAACACCTAAGTAGGACCATGTGAAAGAAAAAATTATTTTGCCTTTTCCTTATTACTATCCAATGTTTGTATTTTCTCTTCAAAGAATTTAATAAGGCACAAACATCTTGATATAAAATCCCTGTCTGAATTTTCTTAGTGTAATGAACACGGGAAGATCGATGTAATTGACTTGACTCGACATGGGGTAAATATGGATGCCTAAAAATTCATTTTCTTTTACTATCTACCATTAGAAAGTAAAAATGTTGGGGTATTTTTTTATATTTAATTAGTATTTAACCACTTGTCATGGATTAGGGTAGTGAGGACATTGACATTAGGCTACTTCCGCATGACGTAGATTGACATGATGGAAATTTCTTATCCTACATTGAACATTCTTTTATCTTTTTTACCAGTCTTCATCAGGGTTAAGTTTAACTCTAATGGGGTAAGGCTACATATTAAATGACAAAAGCATATGTTGTCCTTTTTTTTTTTCCATATTTTATGATTACCGGGTAGGCTTCTAAAGGTCGAATCGATTCATATCTAGTTAAATTTGAATTTTTAGGAAATATATAAATTATTCTTCCAAGGTGCTAGAAATAGGCCCCCTCATGATCCTTTAGGAGGTTGGAAATTCATAGGTTAATAGGATGGAGGGAATTAGCAATGAACTATAGAAGTTGAATCGATTCATATCCAAGTAAATTTGAATTTTTCGAAAATATATAAATTGTCCTTTATGAAGTTGGAAAGTCATAGGTAAATAAAGATGGAGGACTTAAGTAATGAACTATAGTAAGTTGAATGATATTGTTTGATCTATATTAGAAATATGTAATGTTATATATAAAATTATTTTATTAAAATTTATTGATATATTTATTAATTATAGGAAAATATAATAGAAATATGGTTATAATAAAAAAGTGGTCAGTGAGTATTTCTATTTTATTTACTATTTATTGAATTTTTTTAATTTACAAGATCGATATTATATATATATATATATATATATATATATATATATATATATATATATATATATATCTAGTTGTTTTGCCACTGTGAAGGTTTCCATATTCAAAGAAAGTTTTTTTTTCCAAAAAGCATTATTTTTTTGTGTGGTTTTGTGTTTGGTTGTAGGCTATAACACCGTCGACATTTTTTTATTGGTTTTCTGTTTGCTTGTAGGCTATAGCACCACAAACATTGCTTCTCATCTAGATTATTTCTTAGACCTTTGCATCATCACCAAAGATATGTGTATTTTTTTGGTATATCTACCTTTTTCTCTCCATATAATAACACCACTTATTTTTTGGTTGGATTCTACTTACCACAACAATCAACATAATGTCTCTTTTCTATGGGTGGGTCTACGTCACTGTAAAAACTATGGGTGTTCCTTACCTTGGTGGAATGACAAACTATGTCCTACATTTTTTATTTTGACTTTATGGATTTACAATGATGTGTTTCATTTTGGTTGTTGCATAACAAGGTCATGATTAGGATAGTGTCAATTTTAGACTAGCAGATAGATCACTATTCATCAAAAGATTCCCTCTCTTTTGTGGGTGATGTCACTCCAACATCAATCAAATAAATCAAAATGGGGCCCACTGATCCTAACCCTTATCCCCTTGGTCATATGGTATGGTTACATGGGTGAGGGGCTCAATTTTTGATTCCTACTAGTGGGGGTTTAACTTTTAGCCCTTCAAAATTATTTTTATCCATCAAAGAATTATTTTTTCTCAAGCATTTAAATTTTATGAATTTTTACTTGACCCATTTATGATTGAAAATATGCATTAAATATATATTTTTATTGATAATTTGAAATTAATTTTTATTATTTTTTAAATGTATGGTTTTTATTTCCAATCTAGTGGTGTCATTTATTTTTTAAAATGCAGTAAATTATAAAGTGCCAAATTTGAAGACAGGGTAGGGGGCAGGATATTTAAATATCCATGGGGGGTTTTCTATTTTAACCTTTTCTACCTTTATGTGTATGTGGGGATTTTCTTCTTCATTCAAATTCTTCTCCCTTATTTTTTGAAGTATCCCTAATTATTTGTGATGACTTCTTCGGCATGTCGATAATCTCCTTGTTTAGAGTTATTTTGGTGTATTAGTGTCTTTATTATTATCATTTGGTGTTTTTGGGGATATATTGTAATCACAATAAATTATAAAGTGCCATATGGGGTTTAATTTTATAGTGTAATATACATTCATGTACGCGTACCTTAGTTTCTAGTCTTTCCCATCACCACCATGTCCATCTTCTTGAGAAATTTTATCCATATATTCAACATTCATTTTTGATATATGAGAGTCCCCTACACCTTAAAATGTAGTCTTTGACATTTCAATTGTCTCTTTTATATTTTCGTAGAGTTATTTTGGTGCATATAGTATCAACTTGTTAGTGTTTGAATAGTGGATGTAGCCTACTCATACATATTTTTTAATCCACTCCATAGAATAAACATTATGGTGGGGATGTGTGTATATATACTGATTCTTTAGGTGTTGAATGTCCCTTATATATTTCATAATTCTTTTATACTTTCAATTGCTTCTTTGAGTATTGATTATCCCTTACACCTTTTACAGATAGTTGAAATAATATTTGGGTTTTTAGCATCCTTGCACCTACTTTAGTGATAGTTTCTAAACCCATCTAGTATAGTCTTTGACTACGTATTCCTTCTAATTTTTGTTCCTTTGTTATTTTGAGCTCCTTGTTTGGTAGCTGTGTTTTTTTCTTTCACTTATATATTTTATAGCTTTTTAAAGTGTTCTCTAAATTCCTAATTTATACATGGGTATCTTATTCATGAAATTTATTTTTAAAAACCCATATGAGGATTGTTATGTCTCAATAGAATTCTTGGTGACTTTTGTGTAGTGACATTAGTGTGGCATCCCTAATATTCTTTATGCCAACTTCTCACAATTTTTAGTCCACTTATGTAGAGACTTTCATTGCCATGTTCTCCCAGTTTAGAATTGAGGGATACTTCCTTAGGTTTGTAGTTCTTACTAATATTTTAGAGTGCAGTGTTCTTTTTCAATAATATTCATATTCAACACCATTCCTACTTTGATTTGGTGGTTATAGTGACTTGGCATCCATGTATTCCTACAATATGGATTAGTTTCCATAAGAACACTTGGATTCACACACTATATATTTTTTTGTGCATGGGTACCTCATTAGTCCTTGTTATCGGGACCTATTTCCTCTACCCATCTAAGTTATGCTTAAGTTAGGGTTAGTGTGGGGTTTTTCATTTCCTCATTTTTCCTACATATTTGTTTTTATATTTATTAGGTGTTTTTTTTTGTATATTGAGCAAGTTTATCCCACATGTATGAGGATGTTAGCTTGGTGTCTTTCTTTAACCTATTTTTTGGAAGTTATTCACATGTGCATGGTATGGTTGAGATTCACCTATCTTCCACCTATGTATGTACCTATTCACCTACTCATTCATGTGCAAGGTAATATTTTCATATGGAGACATATAGGATTTCTCATTGTATGATTTATTTGTATATAACAGACCAATATATTATTTGAGAAATACATCAATGGATTTTACAATGGTAATGATTTATATATTAGAGCTTGGGCAATAGATTTTTAAAATCTTTCATACTATTGCATACCTTCCATGAGCACATAGAGCTTCTTTCCCATTAGGGGCATGCATATTTTTTTATTTATATAAATCATTTATGGTACATTATTATGACTCATTTACACATTATAGGGTGCACATTTCTTGCCTCATGTCTTGCCACAACACATTATTCTAGATTTTTGCTATGCCTCCTACTTATTCTAATGCTAAAGCCTTTCTTCTTTTCACTTTTGAATCTTTCTCAATTTTGAGATTGCAAATTTACTTTCCAAATATGTCAAAAATACAAAGAAAATAAAAATATTAAAAAAAATCTAAAATTAGGATTTCTAAACATTTGATCATGTTGATACATATGATGTCTATGTTATGTTAATTTGATAACATATTTAATTTAATTTTCAATACACAATGCTTTTCAAAAGGTATGCGAGTGTGATATAGGACATAATATTACATTTTTTCTATGTTGGACTTTATTTTCATTAGAACACATTGATAGGTTGGGGATGTCTCTTCATTCTCCATGAACACTTCAACTATTTTTGTCTAGCCACAACATTCCTACCATGATGAGATTTATATCATATAGATGTCTTTTTACTCACTCATAATTTAAAATTTATTCAATGGATATACTATTTGTTAACAATTATATGGAAACATATGCTAGACATAAACTAGTTTCATTTGCTCTATGATTCTTTCATATTCTTAATTTACTACATGATAAGTTAGGACTTTGTTACTTATTGTATGTGACCTTTGGCCTTGTGTTTAACATGCACATGTTCTTGCTTATATGGCATCATCATTCCATTTGTGTATGGTCCTTGACCTCGTATGTTTGTGTGACATTCATATATCCTTGTATGTGACCTTTGGGCCTTATGTTTGACATTCTATGCAATTTTTTAAATTTTATGTAACATTTACATATCCCTTATTTTTTGCCTTTGGACCTTACTGCTTGAATTTATGTTACATTACTTATAGATTCACTATTTGATACTATGGTGCCATCATTTACATCACACATTTCTACTACTTCTTACTTATAATATAGTTCCATGATACATATCATACACATGTTATTTATGTACTTTGATGCTTTATTTATAGTTCAATGCTACATTTTATAAAATATTTGATAGCTATCTATGTGCTTCAATGATTCATCTCTAATTCTATGTTTTAATGCAATTAAAATATCCAAATTCTATTACATGATTGCATATTTCACATATGCTATAACTCTTATTTTGAGATAAGTGACTTGAAGGCTACATCTCTCATCTCAAAAGGGGGTAATCAAAATTGATTTTCCTTGAGAATTCAAACCCTTGTGGGCAACAAATTTTAGATTTATAATAGAACATAATATCAACATGTTAAAAAAATATAAGATTATGGCAGAATGTGGCATGCATATGTACTCATTCTTACATTTATCTAAGTACATATTCACATATATTAATATACAAATCAATTTTAGTTATAAATTAAAAATAGTTTGAAATATAATTGGCATTCTATATCAATATAGTTCACTACATGGGGCATGATACTCATTCATGTTCATGTTACTACCTTTTGAAGTTTTGAATATCTCTTTCTCAAAGTTTCAAGAAGTTACAAAAAGAATCTAGATCCATCTAAAATAATGTGATTCATCTCATTTTTCAATTGGGCCACGTTAGATCCTAGTGACACTCAATGTCTTGGTTGCACTTTAGCGAGCCATACATAGGTTCCATGCTTTATACATTTTACGAATGGGTCATTTGAAGATCCTAGTGACACTCAAACATAGTGGTAACATGTTAATGAGACATATATTGGTTTCACTTCTTCTACTACTACAAAGTACTCTATGAGGGTTGAAACATACAATCTTTATAACATAAGATCTTTCACTGATTTCATAATTTGAGACTTGATCACTCTTAACTCACCATAGTTTTAACATATCTCTAAAAGAGTCAACAAGGGGGAACACATACTTTTCCACATTCAAGTTACATGAAAAATAGATTGCACACATATTTTAGATGTACTTTTTCCTTGCTCTCATGTTCAAAATTTAGATTTCTAAGTTTTATATTTTCAATTTCTAAATTTAAACAATAACTACATTTAGTTACATTTTTATAATTTTTTGCATTCAGACATATTCCACAATCATGCTTCACATCAAAGACAAAGTGTGTATACACACATGGGTTTGCATCTCCTTTAGTAATTTCACTTCATTGCATCACTAGAATAAAGGAATAACAAATGTAGACACTAAAATTTAATTAATAAGTTATTGATAATGTTTAATCCTAACATCCTTATCTTGCTTGGTCCATTTTCTATTATGCTAACAAATAATCCTTATGGGAGCCTTCATTACTCTACTCATTATCTTGAAAACACTCAAAATATCATACAAACACCTTTATTCATCCCCATTCAATTATATATCACTCAAAATTGGTTCTAACAACCCATGTCATATTAGGACATCATCTCACTAGTAGATAGGGATGTAGTGTGGCACTATCCCCTAGTGCATTATATCCCCACACTGGCACATTTCGTTTCAACCCTATTGCACTTGTAGTAAATTTGTTTAATATAAATATTTTAGATATGTCATTCTATAATCACACCAATACCACTTATTAGAACACATGGTCACATGGAAATTTACTCCCTCTATAAGATACTTCACATTGAGTAAAAGAGCACTATTTCTTATAATTTAAGTTATGAGTTACTACAATAGTCATAGTCCAAGTTTGAAGCTATTTTTTTAAAGGTTAAAGGCATATGTTTTCAAGCATTTCACTCTATTTTCTAGTTACATTCATCTATTTACACAATCATAGATCACACACTCACTCTAGGAGGGAGAACTAAATCATCTTGAGGCCCATTTGGGCTATGTAGTAAATGCTCAAATTATGCAACTTTTTTTAGTATAGCTTAGTTATTCCCCCTTTTATATTTGATATAAATCTATTTTTCTATGCTGAAGCTAGGGTTTTATTATTGCATGTCCTTTCCATGGAATAATCAAGCAGGAACACAATCACCAGATAGGGTTAGAATAACGTAGGTACCCAGATCATAAAATTAATTGCACATTCAACTAAGATATACTGCAATCAATAGATAGGGTTGCAGTGCGCCCTTGTCCCTCTAGTGCAGATATGTCCCTATTCAGTTTTAGATTATTCTTTTTGCATGACATAGTTCTGAGGTCTTTTCAACTTGTTTTACATCATCAGCCAACCTGCATAGTCAGATTTCTTCTGATTTGAGCTAATTACATTTACTTCTTATGAATTTACTATTTATATATCATTTTCACTTCTACAAATTTTTATATTTTATATTAGGTTTTATACTATACTATATTTTATAGCCTAAATCAAATTTTAATAATTTTAGTCAATTTAAGCAAGTTTAAGTTTAAATATTCATTAAACAACATGAAGAAAACACATAAATGCATCAATAACATGGAGTTTAGACCAATAATTGAAAATAACACAAACACCTTAAAGTCAAGTAATGTAATAACTAATATATGCACCTTCAGGGCTTTTTTTAGGTGTTCATAATTATATGTACCATAAATAATAGTAGAAAAATTAGGTGCCTCCCTACCTACCCATATTACACCAATGACATCAATCATGTTCTTTCTATATTTTTTTTGGTTATGTATGAAATAACATAGAGCTTATATGAATAAATGTATATATTTTAGATTTTTCTATATAAATCCATTAAAAATTAGTAATAAAAAATTAATTGATCTATATTCATCAAATAGTTTAATGACTATTATATATACCTTTAGACCAATTTTACGGTGTTTATAAGTACGTGCACCATAAATAATGGTAGCATAATTAAGTGCATCCCTACATACTCAGAATAGGTCGTTGGCGTCAATCACATATCCTTTCCAAATGTCATTTTAATCTATGAGATAGCATATAACTTATTTGAACAAATGTATATATTTTCTATTTTTGTTACAAACAATTAACAATACATTAATTAAACTAATAATATGTTTCAAACAAAATGACATATAGAAAACAAGCATTTAAATGTTCATTTAAATAAAAACCCAAAAAAATATGAAAATATTTTACATTTATATTTAATGATAAAAGAACATCTTGAAATTGACCAATATAAATATTAAAGAATAACAAAGATCCATTTCATTCTTTTAATTTCATTAGGAGTTTGCTTTTTCTTAACATAATGAAAGAGAAAAAGATGAAAATATCTATGTAATTGACTTGACTTAAGTTGGTATAATAAAATTGATATAATTGACTTGACTTAGTGTAAGATGGGCCATGCATTATTAAGACTTCTAATTAAACTATTGACGTCTTTCATTTTCAGTGGAAATATCGTGATATCAATGAAGGTGAAGACTTGGAGCGTGTGAAAAGAAAAGAAAAGCGATTGATTATAATGTGGCATTTAATACACCTAAGCAGGACCATGAAAAAGAAATCTCGCTTGTATTTATTCTTCAAAGAATTTACATAAAACCTCCGTCTGAATTTTCTTAGCGTAACGAAAACGGGAAAATCGATGTAATTGACTTGACTGTGTAAAGATGGACGCCTAAAAATCCATTAGAAAAGTCGGGGTTTTTCTTAGATTTAATTAATATTTGACAGCGTACCGTGAGGACGGAGATTTCCTGTCACGCGGATTGACAGGACGGAAATTTCTTTTCCTACGCTGAACATTCTTTTCTCTTTTCTACCGGTCTTCATCAGGGTTAAGTTTAACTGTAATGAGGTAAGGCTACATGACCAAAGCGTATGTCGTCATTTTTGTATTTGTTTTCGTATTTTACGATTGCCCGGTAGGCTTCTAGAAGTTGAATCGATTCATATCCAAGTAAATTTGTATGTTTAGAAAACATATAAATTATTCTTGTAAGGCGTTAGAAATAGGCTCCCTCACGATGCTTTATGAGGTTGAAAAGTCATTGAGTAAATAAGGATTATAGTAAGTTGATTGGTGTTATGTGAGGTGTGTTAAAAATATGTAATGTTGTATATGAAATTATTTTATTAAAATTTATTCATATATTTATTAATGAGAAAAAAAATATAATAAAAAGATGGTTATAATAAAAAAGTGGTCAGTTAATATTTACTATTTAATTTTTATATTAGAAAAATCACAATATAAACTATCAAAACTGGTAGTTATATATGGTAATCTAGAAGCAACATAAAAGTATTCCAAAACAAGAAAGATAGGTGCAAGCCCTAACCCTATAAGGTATTGGAGACATATCATTTTTAGGTGGTTGAGCACCCTAAAACATGAGGGTTTCACTAAAGGAGGATTAAGTCCACCCATCCTGAATTGTCTCATAAGGAGGTAGAGAAATTATAATTCCTCAACAAATTAAGATTTTTGGACCAAAAATATTATGAAACTTCAATTTCTCTTGATGATTTCTTTCACATAGTAATATGATTGATTAATGATAAAACACTAGGGATTGATGGCTTTCTTTGTAAATTTTATAAAGCTTCTTGGAAATTTGTAAGGAACAATTTGTTGTAAGTTTACGAAGAAGCCATGCAAAATAAGTCATTGGCAGTTATCATCAACAAAGGAAATATTAAATCCATCTATAAGTTTTGTGACCTGAAGCTTATTTCTAGTTGGCACCCAATAACCCTTCTTAATGCTTCCTATAAAATCATTACCAAGTCCCTAAAGAATTGGCTTCATCGTATTCTACCTGTAATCATCATGCTTGAACAAACATGCTTCATAAAAAATAGATATATATTGGATAATCTAATTGTAGTTTTAGAAAGAATGGAATGGGCTCAGACCTCTTATTAGAGGACCTTCTTTCTCAAACATAATTATGAACAATATTATGATTAGATAGAATGGCCTTTTATTCTTGCTATACTTAAGCCTTTGAGATTTGGCTAGTTCTTTCTTTTGATAGTTCAAAATTTGTTTTCTAATGAATTAGCTTGCCTCAACATCAATGGGTGCAACTTCAATATCTTTTAGAAATTTTCGCTCCATTAGATAGGGTTTTCCTCTAGCTCTTGATTTATATTTTTTGATTGACGGGGAATTTGCTTATCTTATTTCTCACTTAGCAACTCAAATATATATCAGCTCATTATTGTTCTCCATCATTGCTCCTCTCAGGGAATCAATGTCAATTTTGTTTATGATACCTTCCTGACTGTCATGAGCAAGAATATTCCTTCAAAGAGGTCATTTGATACATTGAATTTTTTTTCAAATCCCCAAGATCTAATTTTCAATGAGCTAAAACCCAATGAACATGACATACATAACATGATGTCTTTTCCTAAATATCTCCATCATTATCAATGGAAGTGGATACAAAAAGAAGAGAGATTTAAATTACTTGGGATTCCTTTTTCTTTTGATAACTCTCATTCAGGTATTGCCATCATGTCATTAATAGAGTAAAAAATAAGGTTTCAAATTAGATTTCCAAACCCCTCTCTTTAGGTGGTAAATTTTAGGTTTGTACCAAAATCCTTGCAACCACTCATGTTTACTACTCCTCAAGTTGGACCCTATCAAAATACTCATATGATAAATTAGCAAAGGTTCTTAGAGAATTTTTTCGGATGAATGCTAAGAAAATAAGAGGCTATCAGAAGGTTACTTGAGACATATGTTGCCTTATTCATGATAAACAAGTAGTGGGCATCATTGATGTCTATAGATAAAATGTTGCCCTTTGGTCAAAGTGAGTGGTTAGAGAAATTGAAGGTAATGAGCCTTGATAATAATTTTAAGGTATTGCATATCTACACATACCTCCTATGGTAGAAGTAGTTGGTAAAACATTAATATACACATTCCGTTAATTACGATTGCTCTTATTAGGATATAAGGCTATTTTGTATCCAATTGTATTTGGAAAGATTCAGAAGCTATCAGTCATTTTTTTAAATGGGTTGGGGTTAGATATCATAGTGGTATTTTCTTTAAAAAATATAATATTTGGTGGTCCCCTATAATGAGCATCATACGATCTACGTCTATTTTTAAAAAGCATTCACACTATTAATGATTCAAATTCTTATCAATATTGGATTACATGACATCTATTAGAAGATGAATCCAAGTTACTTAATATAGACTTAGCTTCCATTTTACATATCCAAGAATTGATGTATGATGTCATGCTACATAAGATGGGTGTACAATCTCCATGCACATGATAGAAATTTTGGATGTGTAAGTATGGCATTCAATTTAGAAATTATTCTCCTGGTCTCATTTATCAGATAATGATCCCATTCTCTTATATTCTAGACAAATAAAATAGGTTTTGGATTTAAATTCTTCACCCATTACTTGGCTTATTAGACTTAAAAAATGAAATGGTAAACTTGAGCCTAAGCTCACACATTTTCTCTAGTGTTTGGTATATAAAGGCCTTCTTTTTGGGGAGTTCCTCACATAAAATAGAAATTTTCAACCTAGATGTTTGGCCTACCCTAGACCAAATCCCTTCAAATATCTCTTTTAGATGTGTTTAAGAGCTTAATCTACCTAGGAATGGATACAAATCATTTTCTAACTATTCTACCCAAAACCCTTCTGTTGCACATGGTTTTCTTGAGGATGGAAGCACACTCATTAGATTATATTTATTTTATATGGAATTTCTTCAAATTTATTATTTTATTTCAGCTATATAAATTTATATATTTATCTATTTTTAAACATAAATAATCATCTTCACAATTTTCAATTAATGACAAAAGTTGATTGTTATGTCTTTGGATCTTATGTAGATCTAAGCTCAAGTTGAGAAGGTGGCACTTGAGTTTCAATAGTTGTAAGAATTACTCAACCACTAACACAAGGTTCCTTTCATTATGACCTATGTTCCCTAGTACCAACCACCACATGGATCCCCTCCTTTCATGCAAAGGTACTAATGTAGCCAGTCTCTTAGTCGTAACATCTTCTCCAATAATCTTGAATCACATGGAAGGTGGGGTGGGGTTGATTGAAGTCCACTACCATAGTATGGTAAGTTTATCATTGGCCCATCATGATGAACTTGCCTATGTAGGGGGTGTTCCATTTGATAACTTTGTTTAAATACCTTTTGGTTATGTCATGCTTATTTATTTTCACCCTTAAAACCAATTAAGATAGTTGGGTGGTGTTCGATCCTCCTTCAACTAAGCCTTCCACTTGGATTTCCCAACCTCCCAAGGATTAAATGCCTCGACCTCCTTTTAAGGTTTTCGTCTGTAACTGAATAATTATGTTTTTATGATTTTTGATGTACCTTTGTGATCATTTAGTTGTCATGCTTACGAGATAATTCATTTTAGTCATTTATTCTCAATGGCATGGATTTTTTCCCATGCATACCAAACAAACACTTTATTGTTGTAACCATCCTTGCATTGTTATTAATTTTGATTAATAACAAATATAATGACCTGTTACAATAGTAATGTAAATAATGCCTGAGCATGAAGGGATTTTATGTCACCACATTAAAATATGACTACTTAATTGATAAAAATCACGGGAGCTTTATAAGTATTTCTAGATATGAATTTAGTGTCCCTTTAATATATATATATATATATATATATATATATATATATATATATATATATATATATATATATATATATATATATATATATATATATATATATATTAAAGGGACACTAAATTCATATCTAGAAATACTTATAAAGCTCCCGTGATTTTTATCAATTAAGTAGTCATATTTTAATGTGGTGACATAAAATCCCATATATATATATATATATATATATATATATATATAAGTACAAATTCTATAAGGTATAGCTATTTAGAGTTCATAAACTAGTAAAAATTTAGTGAATATAAATCTAATCATCATTTCATAACACTTTATAAAATATAATATTATTGGTAATGAAATAGGGTAAGTGCACAAAGTTGGGGGACAAAAAGTGGCCTATTTTTGGACATGATATTTTTGAAACTTTATAGATCTGAATTTTTGTAGATAATTTGAGATATATACACTCCAAATATGAAGATGGTGTAAGAACATGAAATGTAGCATTTCAAGTGTAATTTCCAAAAAACTAATTTTGTTTAAAAATGGTTATGTATAGCTAGGTCAAACATCTAAAATTTGAAGAGGGACTCCTATTTTTTCAGAAAACATAATAGATAGATGTCCATGTTGCACACCATTTTTTGAGTAAGGTTTAATATTATCTGAAACCCTTTGGGAAAAAAATAGATAAGATCTTCTAGTATGTCACCTATATATTTTTATATTTTTTTAATGATTAATGTTTTTTTATGAATTTTGAAAGTAAA
This sequence comes from Torreya grandis, assembly GCA_037957365.1. Taxonomy (NCBI): domain Eukaryota; kingdom Viridiplantae; phylum Streptophyta; class Pinopsida; order Cupressales; family Taxaceae; genus Torreya; species Torreya grandis. The sequence goes on from JARHVA010001515.1 coordinate 1,332,112, forward strand.
TAGATCATAAAAACTGACAAAAAAATGATAGTCATCTATGCAACATGCGTAACTACCTAAAAAAACAAAAATCATTTTTTTTAATGTGTGTAGAATTAGGCCTAGTTGGTTATAATATAATTTTATTTTCACTTAGATGAATGAAAGATAAATTACATGAACTTTTATAGGCATGTATATTTTTCTCTCAATTTCTATTCATTTCTTAATTAAGGAAGAAGGTAATAAACTAGTAATAAGGGTATGGTAGAATAAATTGGTTGTTGTACATGTGTTATCAAGACAATTGTGAAGAGTTATGGTTTATCTTGGGAAGAATGACTTATAGATAATAAATCACTAACAAAAGGGGTTGTTAGATGGGTAGTAAGGTGGACTACCTAGCGTGAGCTAGATCCAAGAAGCGTGAGATTGCTAGGAGGTTGTCTATCCACTCTTTAATAATAGTTAACTTGAAAGAAATAAAATAAAATAAAATACTTGCAACAAATAATAAAATGAACTGAAATGAAATACAAGAAGAAATAGATGCTTGATAATGAAAAATAGACTATATATAGTAATAACGGGTCAATACTAGTGCTAAATTAGGTCAGGCCAGGTTCAAAAAATAGGTGAGGTCTCTATGAACATGTGAAGACATAGAAAGTTAGATTTGTTTGGGGGAAAGGGGTTGGAAATAACGTGATGTTATTTATTACCACAATGATCATCTGTAATTGGGGTGACTGTTAGTAATTAAGCTGATTGTTGATGGTTGGATGATCATCAGTGGTTGAGGGTAATCATTGACGATTGAAGTGACCATCAATAATTCCTATGGATTGTAAAGATGTTTAAAAAAGGGTCTAGTTTAGGCTACAAAATGGGTTAGTAAGTGGTTTGGGATCAGGCTAAGGTCTAATTGTTAGGAGATAATATGAATAAAGATGTAATTCAGGTAAGGAAGTCGAAAACCAAATAAATAGAGCCTAAAATATAGAATGTACCTAGCTTGTTGCTTAATGGTAGATGGTTGATCTTAAAGAAATCCGGACAGAGTAACAATAATTTTCCTCAAGAACAATTTTGGAAGAGGTTTGGGTCTCTATTTTAGCTACTAAATTATTAGAAGGAAGACCTACTAGTCGATGGATTGATCATATGTATGCAATAATACTTGATTATCCATCCTCATTCATCTACTACTCCCATCCTTTTATAGGCAAAGGGAGATGGAGGTAGAAGGTTTCATAGGAGGTTAGGCTACTTATTTAGATGCATAACAATGTGTTATCACCATGTAAGGTGAACATATTAAATTATGTTATGCTAGTTTAAACATATCTAGTCAAGTGTTTGTTTAGGTGGTGGGGAAGGGACCTGACTGTTGACGATCAGGGTGACCATCAGTGGTCAAGTTTACCATCTATAGTCATGTGTCAAAAGTTAAGTAAGGTAAAAAGTGGTAAGTTATTAAGTTGGTTAGCTAATTATCTAATTTGACTCAAGGTTATGGTTGAGGGTTCGGTAATTATCTAATCTAGGGGTGTTTTAAACTTCAAAAATTGTAGTGTGCAAAATTACCATGACTACATTTTGCTTTTTTTGTTATGCATTTTGTGTCAATAAATAGAGTGTTGGTCGAAGGTTTGGTTTCCTTGAGTATATGAGGAGGTATTACCCCTAAAATTGGGAGTCGATGAGGTGAAACCAAAATTATGTCAAGGTTTGATAAGTGGTTTATGGTGAGTCATAAGGTTGGTGACAATGGTGATTGGGCATTTGAAGCAAAACCATGCACATAAAATGTGACTAAATATGATAGCCAAGGTCATGCAGAGACTAAGTTGCCATAATTGGTAAAAATAAGGTCAATTTTAAAAGGACAAGTGATAAGTAGACTACATGACCTCATTTAGGCATGGTGACTGGGAAAATTCATAAATGCAAGTGTCTTAAATAGGTCCAATGGTCTCATAGGTATCTGAGATAAGAAGTGCTCCCATGAAAAACATAAATGGTCTAGTTTTTCACTAAGTGGTGCAAATTCAAAATTTCAACATGGAAAAGTTGGTTGGCGTGGTCAAAAGGACTAAGGGAAGGTCATAAAAAAATGTGTGATAGTTCAAGTCAAAATGGCCAACATCGAGGTGGATGTGGTCTGATGGTTGGTTGGAGAAGGGTAATCTCCAATGGATTTAGGTGGGTCGGAGAAAAGTTATCTCCAAGGTGGCACTAATGTGTAGGTGCCTAAAACTTAAAAAGAAATACCCTAACCATCAATAGTTAGGGGTACCAAAATTACCATCGGTGGTCACCCTAACGATTGATGGTTAGGGGGAAACCCTAAAAGGCTAGAGGATAAAAAGTCAAAAATAGAAAATCATTTTCACTCTTAACTATTAACTTCTCTGATCCCCTACATTTGTGAGCTTAATATTTGGTCAAGAGTACTGATGAAGTGGGGTCAAGGTGTTGACTGGGTGATTACTGATTGGGTGAATCTTAGTGAGGTAGACTAGAAGATGCAAGGTAGATGAGGGCATGGTTGAATGATGAGAACTAGGCTTCCTCCTCGATGACGATCGATGAATGAGGTAGATATTGAGCACACCTTGACCACTAAATGACTTAGAAGCATAGGTTACAATTCTAAAACACTTATAGGTCTTATGATCCTAAAATAAAACCTTTGACACTTATAGGTTACGTTGATGTTAGGATGCTTTTGCATCATGTGGATTGAGAGGATGATAATTTCTTGTCCTACGTCAAATATTATTTTATCTTTTTTATTGGTCTTCATCAGGGATAAGTTTAACTCTAAAGGGGTAAGGATACATATTATGTGATGAAATCATATGTTGTCCTTTTTGTATTTGTTTTTGTATTTTACAATTGTTGGGTAGGCTTCTAAAAGTCAAATCAATTCATATCTAGGTAAATTTGTATTTTTAGAAAACATATAAGTTATTCCAAGGTGTTAGAAATATGCATAGGTAAATAAGGATCGATGGCATTAGAAATGAACTATAGAAGTCAAATTAAATCATATCTAAGTAAATTTTTATTTTTATAAAATATATAAATTTCCGTTATGTGGTTGGAAAGTCATAGTTAAATAAAGATGGAGGACTTAAGTAATGAACTATAGTAAGTTGATTGGTATTGTTTGACAAATATTATAAATATGTAATGTTATATATCAAATTATTTTATTAAAATTTATTGATATATTTATTAATTATAGGAAAATATAATAGAAAGATGGTTATAATAAAAAAAGTGGTCAGTTAGTATTTACTATTTAATTTTTATGTTATAAATATTAAAATACCAAAACTATTAGTTATATATGGTAATCCAAAAGCAACATCAAAGTATCACAAAATAAGAAAGCTAGGTGCAAGCCCTAACCCTATAAGATATTGGAGATAGATCATCTTTAGGTGGTTGGGCACCCCAAAAAGGAGGGCTTAACTAAAGGAGGATTAAGTCTACCCATCCTGAATTGTCTCATAAAGAGATAGAGAAACTGTAACTCCTCAACAAATTAATCTTTTTGGACCAAAATTATTGTGAAACTTCAATTTCTCTCGATGATCTCTTTCACATAGTGTAATGCGTGGTCAACGATAAAGCATCAAGAGTCAATATCTTTCCTTATGAATTATATAAAGTTACGTGAAAATTTATAGAGTCCAACTTGTTGTAAGTTTCAAATGAAGCCATGCAAAATAAGTCATCAGAAGTTATCATCAAAATAGGAAATATTAAATTCATCTATGAGGTTGGTGACCTGAATCTTATTTATAATTAACACCCAATCATCCTTCTTAATACTTCCTATAAAATCATTACCAAGGGCGTAAAGTATTATCTTTGTCATATTCTACCTATAATAATTGTACTTGAGCAAACAAGCTTCATAAAAAATAGATATATATTGGATAATCTAATTGTGGTAAGAGGGAATGGAATGGGCTTAGACCTCTTATTACAGGACCATCTTTCCCAAAAATATTATGAAAAATATTATGATTGGATAGAATGGCCGTTTATTCTTGCTATGATTAAGGCTTTGGGATTTTGCCAGTTCTTTATTTTGATAGTTTGAACTTTATTTTCTAATGAATTAGATTGTCGCAACATCAATGGGTACAAGTCCAATAACTTTTAGACCTTCTCAATCCATTAGATAGCGTTCCCCTCTAGTTCTTGCTTTATATGTTTTGGTCGATGGGGTGTTTGCTTATCTTATTTATCACATAGCAAATCAAGTATTTATCAACCCATTATTGTTCTCCCTTATTTCTCCTCTTAGCTCATCAATGTAATTTTTTTTGATGATACCTCCCTCAGTCTCATGAGTAATAAAATTAATTCAAAGAGGTGTTTTGATATCTTGGCTTTTTTCAAAGCCTCAGGATCTAATTTTCATTGAGCTAAAACCCAATGTTATAGACATATCATGATGCCTTTTCCTAAATGGTTCCATCATTATCAATAGAACTAGATACAAAAATAAGAGAGATTTAAATTACATGTAACTCCTTCAGGTTTTGATAACTCTCCTTCAGATATTGGCAACATGTCATTGATAGTGTGAAAAATAAGGTTTTGTATTAGATTTCCAAACCCCTCTGTTTAGGTTGTAAATTTTAGGTTTGTACCAAAATCCTTGCAACCACTCATGTTTACTACTCCTCAATTTAGACCCTCTCCAAAGACTGATATGATAAATTATCAAAGGATTTTAAAGGATTTTTTGGGACCAATGCTAAGTGCAAATAAGAGTCTATCACAAGGTTGCTTGAGACATATTTCACCTTCTGCATGATAAAGAAGCAATGGGCATAATTGATGTCTATAGACAAAATATTGCTCTTTGGTCAAAGAGGGTGGTTAGATAAATTTAAGGTAATGAGCCTTACAAAATCCTTGTAAGGTATTGCATGTCTACACATACCTCCTATGGTAAAATCAGTTGCCAAAACATTAGTTTATACACACTATTAATTACCATTACCCTTGTTAGGATATAAGGCTCTTTTGTATCCAAGAGCATTTGAAAAGCTTTAGAAGTTAGGAATATTTTTTTAAATGGGTTCGGGTTAGATATCACAATGGTCTTTCCTTTAACATCTATAATATATGGTGGTCACCTATAATGCACAAGATAAGTTTTACGTCTATTTAAAAAAAACCTTCACACTATTAAGGATTTGAATTCTTATAGATATTGGATTACATGACATCTATTAGAATATTAATATAAGTTACTTAATATAGACTTACCTTCCATTTTACATATCTAAGAGTTGATGTTTGATGTCACGCTACATAAGGAGGGTTTACAAACTCCATGTGTATGGTAGAAGGACTGGAGGTGAAATTATGACATTAAATTTAGAAATTATTCTCTTAGTCTCATTTATCTAATAATGATCCCATTCTCTTTTAGTCGAGACAAGTAAAATAGGTCTTGGATTTAAGTTCTTTGCCTAGAACTTCGCTTATTAGACTTAAAAAAATGGAATGTCAAGCTTGAGAATAAGATCACACATTTTATCTAGTGTTTGGTATATAAAGGGCTTCCTTTTGGGGAGTGTGTTTTACACAATAGAATTTCTTGACCTAAATTTCTAGCCTACTCTAGAATGAAGTCCTTTAAATATCTCTTTTAGATGTGTTTAATAGTTTAATCTATATAGAAATGGATCCAAAACATTTTCCAACTGTTCTACCCAAAACCCTTCTCTTGGCACATGGTTTATTTAGGAATGGAAGATCAATCATTGGATTATATCTATTTTATATGCAACTTATTCAAATCTATTATTATATTTTAGCTACATAAATTTAGGAATTTAGCTATTTTTAACCATAAATAATCATCTTCATAATTTTCAATTAATGACAAATGGTGATTGTTATCTCTTTGTCTCTTATGCAGATCCAGGCTTAAGTTGAGAAGGTGTCGCTTACAATTACACACTTGTAATAATTACTCAACCATTGGTAGAGTATTCTTTTCACTATGACCACGTTCTCTAGGACTAACCACCACATGGCTCCCCTCATTTTATGTAAAGGTACTGACATAACTGCTCTCATAGTTTTAACCTCTTCTCTAATCCTTTTAAATTACACGGGGGATTGATTAAAGTCCACTGCCATAGCATGTGAAGTCTATCGTTGGCCCATGATGATGAAACTTGCCTATGTAGGGCATGTTCCAATTGATAGCTTTGTCTAAATACCTTTTGGTCATGGCATCATTATTTATTTACACCCCTCAAACCAATTAATATAGTTGAGCAGTGTCTAATCCTCATTTGAAGTTCCCAACCTTCCAAGGATTATATCTCTCCACCTCCTTTTAGGATTATATAAGGCATACCTATTTGGAGTACAAACAACCATTAAACATTTAGTGAACATAAAGCTAGTCATCATTTCATAACACTTCTATAAAATATAACATTATTGGTAAAGAAAGAATAAGAATAAAAATCCAAAGGTTGTAGGAATGAGAGTAACACACCGCATCCTCACAATTATTGTAACGGCATGATGTAACACACTGCAGATGCGTGAAGAATGCAGCGATTCAGTTACACAATTTCTCCCACCCTTAACTGTGCCACGTAATTTCCTATTCTCCTTTGTTTTCTGGTTTTATTTTGCAGCTGTTATTTCCAGATGACTCGCTATTGTGTTTTGATTTACAGGATCCCCTGATCTCCCCTTGACGACTATATGCATATGCAGATCCTCCCTCTTCTTATCACTTAAATAATGTATAGACTCCGAAGGTGACCACTACATACGTATTTTGATGCCATGTATTGTTATGCTCTACTGAATATAAACTATCATAACCTCAGTATTATTGTGTTAATGTATTTTCGAGTTTGCTACTTATTTGGTTACGCCATAAAAAATTATAACTATTAAATTTATAAATGAAAAACAAATCCATTCTGCCTTTTTACTATTGATCAAATTGTTCTTAAATTCAACTTCATGTAAATTAAAAAATCATTTTTTTTTGATGTGGTTGGTAATATGATTGATTGCTTTTGGTTATAGTGTGGATATTAATTTGAAAATTTTGATTGTTTTCGAAGTTTGTAAGATCAAATATGAAGGTGAAAATAATTAGTATTCAATATCTGATCTTAACACTGATTTTTGTATTATAAAAAAATTAAAAGCACAATCTTTATTTTTAGATATTTTAATATTAATACTATTGTAAATAAATAATTATTATTTTTTTTCCTTTTATATATTAAAGAAGAGTTTGATGATTAATAGAGAAAAAAATACGTCCGATATCAATAATAATTTAAAAGATCACACTTCATAAAATATATTCTCCACATCAGTTTTAAGGATATTGAAGAGAAGGTGAAAGGAATAACAACATTGAAAGTAACTCAAATGATATACTACACACTAAGGTCGAATACAAAACATGTCCTATATTGAAAGGATATATTTTCCTAATGCTAGATGTCAATTTATTATAATTGTCAACATAAATTAATATCATTAAATTTATTTTATAATTTGAATCTTCATAAATTTTTATAATTTTATCAGTAACATGTAAATATTTTTAGAGTTAGTAAACTTATGAAAAATAATAAAGATAAATGGTTACATACAATCAAAAAATGACTACAATCTTAGATTTTTAGAGCCTCCTTTCATAAATTTAAGATTGCAATAATTTTCTTTATAAAATCTATAGGAAGATTATTGATAAAATTTGCATGTTTATTTCAATTTAGATGGATCTTAAATAATATTGTATTTCTAATTGTTTATCCTTCAACAATACTTTGAATTGCTCCCAAAAATAGAGTCAAAGTCCTTTCCAAACCATGTTGTAAGCCATGCATTGATTTGATCATAGTTTTGTAGTTTGCATACCATTCACTTTCAAATTGTACAAGCCATATCATTACTCTTATAAAATTGGAGATCCTCAAGCTTGGCGCATCTTGCAGAAAGTATACAAAATTGCAATAATGGCACAACTCCTTCTAGATGCATGTTGCACAACACTCTTTTACGTTGTATCTCAACCAAATTTTAATGGTATCTAAAAAGTGCCATGATAATTTGTGCATTGCCAATCATAATCACATACATGTCACACTCTTGCTTCGTATCCATTAGAGCTTCTATACCACACAAGCACTCTGAGATAGTCATTGATTCTACAATCTTATACACCTCCTATCACAACAATTGTAACTTCTATAGCATCACTTAAACTTCTTTGCATAGTAATCATATCTTTTGTAATACAAAACATCATCCATAGATTTTATAATGTTGCACACCACATTACATTGATCACAACTCTTCATATCATTATGCATGACCTCAAAACATTATGCCACATAAAAATACTTGCACATTCATTATATGTATGCCACATGTTATTTTAACCTTGTGTGGAACTGTTACACATCAATGTTCTCTTACTATCACCATGTTACCAAGCAACACACCAAGTGGTTCAGTCCATACTTGAGCCATGCCAATTTTCTACTATAGCATGCCATGTGTCAGATGCAACCATTACTCGGTCAAACGAGATGAACCAAATTCATCATTATCTCTCTATAAGCATTATCAATTCTAACTACCATCTTTTAAATAATATATATGTACATATATGTATTGTAGCCACATTATGTATCTTTCTAGAAAGAAAAAATTTATGCACTTGCACATCTGTACATCCATAGACCTGAGAGATGACACATAGACTAGAAAGGCATTAATTATTATTTCCATAACATTCAAATATATCTTTCATATTTATTATTTCATAATAATTAAGGCAATATATAAATAATAATTTTCCTTTTGATCACATGAGCTTGAGCTCTTAGCCTTATTGACCCATTATATACACATTTGTACTTTACCCTATTTTATACATTGAATAAATGTTACATTTTTCATATCAGTCTTCCACTTATCTCAAATATTTTGGGATAGATTTGTATAGGTAATCTTTCCTGAGCATTCTACAATCCACTACTTATATATCTATGTGTGGATTTATCTATTGTAGACCCTAACCTGGGCACCATCATGTAGAAAATTAGTATTAGAGTATAACTCTTTCTTATTTCTATCAACATGTGAGCACAACACTGCGAATAAGGATTATAAATCAGCTATGTTTTATCCTACTTAGAATAATGTCATAGCAAGAACAATATGGTTGATTCCCACAATCAATATGAGGTATCTCTAGACATTCAAAAGTTTATCAATAAAGGCACCATGGAATCACAATGCACTAAAATCTTTGCCAAAATATAGTTTTCATGTTTCAACTCAACATTACATCGATATTTTATTAACTACAATTCACTTACCAACAATTTTAATTATAGACTTCCTTCAAAGTGCAAGCCATTTTTTATATTTTTGTGCTTGAAGGAAAGATCAATGCCATGGAAATGGATTTATAGGATCAAAAAATTGATGGATACTTATTAGTCAATAAATTCAATAATGTTGAGAATATTATCTTCATTGTATTGAAGATGTTCATTCTAATGTCTCACTGGTGGGAAACTCTCAATGTATAACTTGTGCATGATTACAAATTGATTGAGTCCTGGAATAATATCATTGAAATATTAAAGGAGGTGTAGTATACTTTTAAACAAATTGAGGATGAATAAATTAATTTCCATTAGTTGTGCTAGTGTAAGGAGTGGTCGGTGGAAGAATAAATTAGTGAGTTCTATGACTACACTACTTATCTATGTGAGAATAATATAAAGTGTTGAATTATATCATAATAATTTCACCTTATATCCATGAAAAGATGATTTATTGAATTTATAATCTATGGGAAAACCTTATCACAAAACCAAAAAAATTGAATCAAAGGTAAAAATGAAATAAGTCTCACCTCTTCATCTAACATCATGGACAAAAGCCAACATATGTGCAACACACCATTTATACCCCATCGTAAAATAAAAACATACATATTAAATGAAATAAACCTAAGAAGGTTTTAAAATACCATGATTAATTGACAATTCTAACTTAGACATAGGAAAATGGAAACTAGGCAAAAAATGGGCCATTGCAATAACACGTGCATAAAATAATTTTCGATGGCACACCCAATAATTATTTCTTTTAAAATCTATATTATATCCTACATTGATAAGTGAAAATGATATACATACTTCACGTCTAAGCACCATCACCATGACACTACACTTTAGAGTAGTGCAGGCATACCTTCAATGTGATTATGTGGGTCAAAGGAAAACCTATCCATGTCATCATCGATAATGGGAGCCAAAAAAACATCATTTCACAATACATAGTTCAAATTATAATGATTTAAATTATGGAATATTTTCCCGATACTCACTTGGATTGATCCCACTAGGATAGGATATACAAGTCTATTGACAATGTACCTTCAAAATAAAATTCAAGCCAATGGATGATAATTTCCCTTGTAACATCATAGATCTTATTGTTTCTGACATACTACTAGTAAAGCCATAGTTTTTTAAAAATTAAGCCACATATGAAGTGTGTCCACATAATTTAACTTCTCTCATTTAATATATACTCCTCAAGCTCTTTGAGTCATCATATATGACCAAAATCACATTGGTGCTTGATATTTACAATCCTAAAAACTCATATAAAACATGTAAAAATTCATGTTCCTCATGGTTCCTCTTCAAGCACATGCATAGGAGAAGAAGAAATAATTATCAATGTACTCAATAAAAATATCATATCAACAAGAGTGGTTCAAAAAAGTAGCTAAGCCATATTTTTTAGTATTTACAAAATTCAAAGGCCTCCCAACATACTATGCTATAAAGCACCACATTAATTAAGTTCATATATTCCCTCTTTCAAATGTCCCATATACCATAAATCAATTTGGAAATTGATAAAGTTAAACACAAAATATAAGAGAGCTTCAATTAGTGAAAGATCAGCCATATCTCTTATCCATATCCATGTAAGAGTCTAATAGTTTTCATTCCCAAAAATTTAATAGGACTTGGCAGCTTTAAAATCTATTATAATGCACACAATAAAATAATAATGAATAATTAGTACTATATATCATGTATTCAAAACCTCTTGGACTAGCCCAAGGTGATAAATACTTCACAAAGACTAACCTAAAGTTAGGTTACTACCAAGTTTTAATCCATCTTATAAGTACATAAAATAAAATTTTAAAGACACAAGAAAGATTGTATGAATGTATACACATCCATTTAATCTTAATTGATAAATTTTATCTTTTTTCAAAATAATATTACAATTTGATTATTGGTTTGTAAAACTTAATGGAAAACTAGTGGTTTCTAATGCATAATTGTTGTGTTTACATAGTAGGAAGGAATTAAGGGATATGCAAAGAGATAACATAACCTAAAACATATTGACCTCTCAATGCAAAAAAAAAATGTGTCATATTTCAAAATCCTAGGATGTGCTAAAATAGATCACCTAAATATAGAACTTGAAACTATAAAATTTACTAGGTAGGAAATTGATATTCATTCATTCATTCAAAAAAATGGATATTACATTTAATTATTTGTGTTGGAAGATGTGTCTTGGCCACGTAGATTCTAGATAACCTACCATCCAATGAGGAGAGCCTCACCTACCTCCTTTCAATCCTACCAATGCATGATAATTAGACGATTTAAGATAATATATTTTTTTACACTTACTATCACACATCTAAGATAACTAGATACATTCAATTAATGCATTTATTTTATTTGGTTGAACAAGTTGATTGTGAATCCATATTTATTGAGTTCAAAGGAGATCTATATAATGAGGTCATTGTATTTGTTAAAATAGAAGATTTGGAGCAATGAAGCTCTGGTGGATTTTATACTCACATAGCTATATAATTGAGCATCAAAACTTATAGTTATTTTAATATAAATTTTATGAAGCATTAAAAACTACACTTATATATTTCATTTGACTTGAATGGTTTTTGTGTTTGTTATTTATTTTCTCATTTGGATATAATAATATCAAAAGAGCAGATCAACATTCAATATGGTATCAAAGCTCGAGTCAAATTTTCTCTAACGAAAATATGGTGAGCAAAGAATCTAACTAGTGGTTCTAACAATCATCCAAACTAGAAAAAGGAATATGTTAAGCTTCTATAGAATCATATATTACCATTGTAGCTAAGGACATCTAGTCTTAAGTTAGTCTAATCAAATCAACAAAACTTAGATAGTTCATGATGGAAACTAAACTATCTACCTTCTACCTTGTGTCCATGTAGGCCCATGCATTGGATCCATTCAACCAAACAAAAATAAAGGAGCTAAATTGTAAGGATCCAAAGTATGTACTAATTGAGTGTTTCAAAGTTGAGACTAGGATTTTACCATCCAGTGTTTTTAAAAGTTAGTAGAACCAAAAATGATAAGTTTATCACCAGTCCTTCAACACCTACACCCATTTTTATATTAGACTTCTGCACTTCAAAATTACACTTATTGTACACTCATTATAAGAGCACATAAGTGCCTTGACTTGTGCACCTAACTTTATTTATTTTACCTTATCCAAGATTTTACTTTAGTGCCAATATCATATTTTTATGCCCCAATCATATATTAGCACATAAGCACTTAAATTCATCTTTTGTGCTTCAAGATTATTTCCAAACTTAAGTTCTGATATATCAACATGTGTGCACCCAAAAATAATTCCCAACTACCTTTCCCAACATAAAAACACAATTTTAATGACATAATATACCACTCTACTTTATGCTAACACTTTCACCATCCTATTACACTCAGTCTTGCACATTAATAAATAATGGTGAGTACAACTAGTAGCTTAACTCAGCCTCAGATTCCTATTTTTAAAGGGAATAATTATGACCTATATAGCAAAAATATGAAAACATTTTTTTTCACATAAGATGTTTGGAAACTCATAGACAATGTATTTCCCAAACCGGCGACTCTGTAAGCTTTACAATCCCTATCTCAAGAACACAAGGACATCCTAAAATAAATTAATAAGAAAAAAGAGAAATCCTTATTCTACATCTAAAAAGCTCTGGAAGAGTCCATATTTACAGATGTTGAATCAAAAACCACATCAAATCAAGAATGGGATAGCTTTCAAATAACCTATCAAGGCACCAGCAAGGTCAAGACAACAAAATTACAAATGCTACAAAGAGATTTTTCAAACCTATAGATGAAAGAGTATAACATATTCAAATCATTATTCACTATGTAGTAGGCATTATAAACCCAATTATGTCTCTTAGTGAGATACTTGAAGCTCAAAATACAATAAATAAAATCTTGAGCAGTCTACCTACAATGTTTGACTTTGTTGTTTAGCCATCAAAGAGTTAAAATATCTCTCGAAACTGTCACTTTATGAGCTAATGGGATCGTTACTATCTCACAAGTAAAGAGTAAATAGATCAGGGGGATCTTATCTTGAGAATTCATTCAAAATAAAATTCTTTGTCAGTATAATGAGAGTAAGATCAGTTATAATAAAAGCATAAATGCACCAAGAGGAGGAAGACAAACTATATTTTGTGATGATACTATACCAAGTACTAGCATAGCTTCCTACACCACACCTTCACAAGGCAAAGGAAGCAAAACCACCCATTCACAAAAACCATTCACATATAACAAGGCACATGAATTCTATTGTTTAGTGACACTATTGCAAAAAGTATTGCCATTATGCTAATGAATGTATAAAGAGGTAGTTTGATATGAATAAATAGAAGACTAACTTCACTAAGGAGAACTAATATTCTAACATGAGTTAAAACTTAGTCATGATCACTTACAATGAAGTGAACAAGATCATAAAACATGTGTGTTTCCCAAAATATGGTTTTAACAACCACATGACTTGAAGCAAATACACGTTTGTAACCATAAATGACTTTGTTAGGTTAGTAGTCAAGCTTAGTAATGACAACAAAGTCTCAATCATGGGAAAAGGAAAATTTCACATTAAAACCAAGTAAGGGGAGAAGAAATTCATCCCTAATTTAATTTTAAGTTCCTAATTTGAAACACAACCTACTAAGCATAGGTCAACTAGTAGAGAAGGGATATAAGGTCCATTTTAAGCATGGAAAAAGTGTCATTATGGAAATACCACAAAGTAATAGATTGATTGAAAAAGTTTATATGACAAGGAACATAATGTTTCCTTCGATAATTCATGTTTTAGTGACCCAAGAATATGGATTTCATAAATTCTAGACTCAAGAAACTACTAAAATAACCTTCAAGGCATCATACCAGAATTAGTCCTAGTTATGGCATTTAAGATTTGGCAATCCAAATTTTAATGGTCTGAAATTATTGCATCAAAAGACCATGGTAAATGATTTTCCATTGATCTAGTAACCTAACATAGTTTATGAGAGTTTCATACTAGGTAAACAACAAAGAGAGATATATCATGTACGAGATTCATATCACACAAAATTATAGTTGATATTGTCCACATATATCTCTATGGAAAAATGCAATCCCCCTTAGTATGAGGATTTTTTTTTTGAATTTCATAGATTATTACAATTTAAATACATGATTTTACTTACTAAATCACAAATATGATGTTTTCAGTATATTCGAGGCGTTTAGATCCTAGGATGAAAATCAAAGTGGGTACTACATCAAAATGTTCATATCTGATCAAGGAGAGTACATCTCAAATGAATTTCATAACTTTTTTAAAGCTCATTAAATCAAGAAGTAATTAACCATAAGGTATACACATCAACATATGAGTGTATTATAAATGAAGAATACAAAAATCATGGAGATGGCTCGAATCATGTTGAAGGCCAACCATCTAATGACTAAGTATTGGGTAAAAGTTATATGATACAAAATTTATCTCCTAAATAAATGTCTAATTAAGAGTAAAAAGAAAAAATTTCCTCAAGAATTAGGGACTGGAAAAAACATAGTGTTTCTCATTTACACATCTTTATATGTGTATCTTATGCACTTTTGCCATCATATT
Organism: Torreya grandis; assembly: GCA_037957365.1. Taxonomy (NCBI): domain Eukaryota; kingdom Viridiplantae; phylum Streptophyta; class Pinopsida; order Cupressales; family Taxaceae; genus Torreya; species Torreya grandis. Next base: position 1,347,202 of record JARHVA010001515.1, read on the forward strand.
TGAGAAATAAGATAAATAACATAACAAAAAAGTGCATCTTTTTAGGATATAGTGAGTAGTCCAAAGTTTACAAGTTATCAATAAAGATTTAGAATTCATCAAATAAGAAGCATGCCATGGAAACATAGAAAAATTAACTACATTTGGTGTTAACACTCCACATGATAATGAGCTCGAAGATATTGGAGCACATCATGTACCTATAACTCCATAAATATGTTTTCTAGTAACATCTTCCACCATGTAGCACACTGCAAAATCAATGCCTAAATTATTGTTAGTACCAATCACATTTGCACCTATTAGATTTCATAGTGATGATATATCAATTCTAAGTATGTGCAAAAAGTTGGAGTATAATTCCATGGATATTGACCCCAAAGAATACATGTTACATCCATAATGCACACATGTTATTTGAATTTAGGATCAAGATTCTTGATCTATAATACATACACATTATGTAAAAATAAAACATACACATTATTGACACTAAGTTTAGTTCCAATAACATGTATGTCTTATTGACACTAAGATTAGTTGAAATAACATGTACACAAAAAATATGAAAAGGTCCACCTACTGGGGCACTTCTTTTAGTCTCATTTTCCTGCTTACTCATCACTTGTCATTATTATACTATAATCCTATTATACTTATAAGAGGATAATAAAACACTTGGATCATTTGACACATCACTGGATTAACAATGTCACCATGGAGGGGAGTTATGTAATCAATAAATAAACTTATTAACCCTAAATTTTGGCAATTTTTTTACATTGTTTAATTGTAAAATCTTAATCTTTTTTAATATCTCAATCCACTACAGGAGACCAACATGATAACCATCATCCTAACCCTTTGCCTAACTATACAAACCCTCATATCCATCATATAATTCCATAATATCTCCTAGGTAGTTATGAGGATATAGCTACACATAGTGAAAAAAATAGAAATTAAATAAATAATTAGGAGAATGAGTGATCCCACATAGACCAACATCTATCAAACCTATTTGGCCAACACCCTAGATTTATTTTTAGGTCAAGTTGAATTCATAATGAATCAAATTCATAGATGGGAATCATATAGGGATATATCTCAGGAATACTATGCTAACAAATTGTCAACATGTGAGGTGAAGGAAAAAACATCAAAAGACCTAATTTGTGCATTATTCATTGACCCAATGACCAATGCACCTTTTCCAGTAACCACTAAATGTTTCCCAATCCAACAATGCTAACATAATTTGATTAGATCCAGTTCTTAGGACTCATGGTGGATGTTATTTGATTATAAACCATTTAACAACCATGATGTCCCATTGTATTTTTTGAGGAAAATGTACTATGAGTTTGTCCTCATTGAGATTCCTCATTTTTTTGTCTGTGTTGAATTTTAGGATTGAGGGAAAGGATATATGCAAGATCGACCAGTTACAAGTCATGAAAATAATTAGCCTATAAGGATCCCTACCCAAAAAACACTTTAGCCTTAGATCCACTCTATGGTGAAGGAGATTTTAGAGATTGACACTTTATATGCACTTAGTGCACTTATTGATACACTTGTTTAGCATACACATTGGGTTTCTGAGACCAATGCTATAGATAGTCCACCTAATGTGTATACACAACCTCGCTATTGCATATATTATGGTGTTATATGTATTGGATCTTTGCATGATGATGGTGGTGATTTTAACGGCTTAGATGGTATACTCTTAAATGATGAGTTTTTGCCATGTACATTTAGTATGCACACGTTAGTCAATAAACACGTATATGTATTTTTTATATAAAATTCATTTTAAATTTAAGTTATATTTATACTTAAAATCTAATAGTTAATTTACATAGAAATTGAATAATATATATGTACTTTTTAGATTGTAAGGGGAGATGAGGGCTACATCTTCATGGTCCATGACTACATTTGTGGATCTTAGTCTATATTTACATATGTAGAGCCATCTTATGGGCCATCCATTACTTCAGATGTAAATGTTACTTGGCCACTAATTACACATATAGAGGTAAAATTTCGAGTTAATATGATACTCTTTCAATATGTGTTTCAATTAAAACTATATGGAAGAAAATAGTATAATGTTTGAGAAAGAGTCATATATTACACTGAATTATATATCATGGTTTGGATACATCATTTATCACTATTATAATGTGGATAGCCTTATTACACTAGTTAAATATCATTTGGGACTATATATTCATTTTTTGTATTAATTGAATTTATAGACACACCACATTTCTGTTATCAGTACTTGATTGAAACAAATAATGGAATACTAATATCTTCTATACCTTTTTATATATGCTCTTATACATTTTAATTTTACATGTTTGATGAAGTGGTTATGTTATACCACATACATATCAATTTATGATGAATTGGTTATGTTCTAAATCTTCCTTTGGGTTGTTTGGATACTTTTCTTTGGGCCTTTTAAGTAATGCAAGATTGTAATTCGTATGTCTCCTAAGACCATGTAATATTTTGGTGGTTATAGATATTTTATTTTAGTTAATAAACTATTTTGTATCCCTCTCCACTACACTCATCTTGTCCATTTCTTCTCTTCTCATCATATATTTTATCCATTGTTCAAGACCATGGAAACACTAATGATAGATGTCAAAGTTAAACCTGTAATTAGATAAATCCACCTCTAGTGCTTCATGGCTTGAAAATGTCATTGATAACATGTCTGGGGTGGTAGATAATGTCTATGACTAGGTTCTTGGCCTCTTATCTGCCTGGTCAAGAGACCCACCACCCATTCTAGCCTCTAGAACACCCTTCTCGAAATAAGAAAAATTCAAAATATAAGACTAACTTCAAGCATCCATAAAACAAATATTGTAATTCATTGTCATGAACCTGAAGAACCATCACCTAATTTTTTAATCCCTCTAATTTCACCTTAGATCATGTCAATGAAACATTTAGGATGAATATGTGGAAAAACTTGCATTGATGGCTCTTGAAATAAAACTATTTTATAGTGAAGAGAAAAAATATTGTCCTCCAATTGGAAGTTCTACCTCCAAGACATTTAGGTGAAATTTAATCACTTGGAACACACACACACACACACACACACACACACACACACACACACACACACACACACACACACACACACACACACACACACACACACACATATATAGGTCAATTACATGTGCTTCCATGACCTAAACCACCAAACCCACGTGAATAATGTTTTCACTATTTTTCAAGAGCATGGAAACATTAACAACAAATGTTATCAAAGTTGAACCTGTAAATGGAGAACTCTATATCTTGTGCTTTGTGGCAAAAAAATGACAATCTAGACACATTTATGGTGGTTTATAATGTCTAATAATATATTATTTTCCTTTGATAATGCATGGAAAAGATACTTACCACCCATTATGGCCTAAGGAATGCCCATATCGAAATAAGAAAAATATAATTTTTAGCCTAACTTCAAGCATGCATAAAATAGAAACCATAACTCATTGGAAAAAACTAAAAAAATATTCATGTTCATAGTAAAGCCTCATAATTTTACAATGGATAATGTTGATATAAAATTCATGATAAATCCATTTCACAAGTTTCATTGACGGGTCTTGAAATTAAACGTTTTATAGTGAAGAGACAAGTTCTTGTCCTCAAAAGGGCATTTATGCCTCCAGGACCTCCAGATGAAAGTATTTTACTTGGATAACATATATATATATAGGTGAATGACATGTGATAACATGATCTATAAAACCAAACCCACCCAAAAATGTGTTTTCCCTTCTACTCAGGAACGGGGAAACACTGACAATAAATGTTGTCAAAGTTAAAGTTACAAATGGTAAACTCAACCTCTAGTGGTTCATGGTTTAAAAATGGAATTTATAAAACATCCATGCTGGTGGATGACATCTAAGACAAATTTATTTTCCTCTAACCATGCTTGATTGAGAGAACCACCACCCATTGCGGTTTGAAGAATGCACTTCGCAAAACAAGAAAAATCTAGTTTTTAATTCTATCTTCGTGCATCCATAAAATGTAAACCATAAGTCAATGGAATAAATTAAAAAAATAATAATTTGTGTTTAGAGCTACTTTAATTTCACTCAAGATCACATCTATGGAACCTTCAAGATGAATTCTTTGCACAAGTTGTAGTGATACGTCCTAAAATATATATTTTTTGGCAGTGAAGAGATAAGTTCTTATCCTCCAACTGGTATTTATACCTTTGGGACCTCTAAGAGTAATTAACTCACTAAATGAACATATATATAGGAAAATTACATGTTCTTCCATGACTATGATGTCAAAATCCACTAAGAAGTGTGTTTTCAATACTATTTAAGATAATGGAAACACTGACAATAGATGTCAAAGTTGAAGTTGCAATTTAAGAACTCTACCTCTAATGCTTCATGGCTTAGAACTGAAATTTAAAACACATCTAGGGTGGTGTATAATGTCCATTAATATGTTATTTTCCTCCCATCAAGCCTATTTGAGAGACCCACCACCCATTTCTACCTTAATAATGCCCTTCTCAAAATAATAAAAATGCAGTCATTTAGCCTAATTTCAGGCATGCATACAACAAAAATCATAATGCATTGAAAAAAACCAAAATAAACTCAAGAATATGTTGAATCCCTATATCATGTTTATTTAACATTTAGTGCCAATCCATGGCACAAGTTTTAGTGAATAGATAAGTTCTTGTCCTCTAACACACATTTATGATTTTAGGACCTCCAGGTGAAAGTCACTCACTTTGAGAACATATATATATTTTAATGAAATATGATCCCAAAAACATGATGTAAAAATCCACTCAAAATTGTGTTTTCAATATTGTTTAGAAGTGTGGAAACACTAACAATAAATGTTCTCAAAGTTGAAGCTCTAGTTGGAGAACTCTACTTCTAGTTATTTATGGCTCAAAAATGGAATTGAAAATTTTTATGGGGTGGTGGATAATGTATAATATTATGTTCTTGGAATCCTATCATGCCTGGTTGAGAGGTCCACCACCCATTCTAGCCTCAAGAATGTCCTTCCCAAAATAAGAAAAATGTAGTTTTTTACCTAACTTCAGTCATGCATAAACTAAAAACCATAAGTTATTGGTATAAACAAAGAGAATATTACATGCATGTCAAATAAAAATAATTTCATCCTATATCATGTGAATGGTAACATGAATACCAATATGTGGCATAATTTACAATTATAGGTCTTTAAATGCAACTTTTTGTAGTGAAGAGATAAGTTCGTATCTTCTAACTATCATTTTTGCATTCAGAACCTCTAGTAACAACTCCCTCACTTAGATCACATATAAAGAGGAAAATTACATGTTATCCCATCAAAAAAACATCCAAATCCACCTATAATTATGTTTTCACTTCTTTTTAGAATGTGAAAACATTAACAATAAATATTGTCTAAGTTGAATCTGTAGTTGGAAAACTCCACTTCCGGTTCTTCATGGATATAAATTAGCACTACCAACACATTCAAGGTTGTGAATAAAATCTAGGACCAGGTTCTTGGCCTCTAATCATCCCTGATCGAGAGACCCACCACCCACTTCATCCTCATGAAAACCCTTCCCAATACAAGAAAAATGTTGAATAAAAATTGTAAACCATTGGAACAAACTAAAAGAGCCATCACATGCATGTTGAATCCCCCTAATTTCACCCTAAATCATGTTGATGGAACCTTTAAATTCAATTCGTGGCATAAGTTATAGTGAGGGGTCTTGAAATGCAACCTTCTTTATAGTGAATATGAAAATGACACATTCTCCCATGACTTTGACCTCCAAACCCACTTGAAAGAGTGTTTTCACTACTATTTAGGATTGTGTAAATGTTGACAACAAATGTTTTCAAATTTGAAGCTCTAGTTAGAGAACTCTACCTCCAGTGCTTCATGGTTAGAAACTAGCACTTCCAACTAGCCTAGGGTAGTGGATAATATCCAAGACTAGTTTCTTGACTTCCCATCACACCTGATCAAGAGACCCACCACCCATTCCATCTTCAAGAAGACCCATTCTGTAATTATGGAGTACTTATATTAAGCTTCTTTTAACTTCAAGAATTAGAAATTATTTACTAATAATGAATGCAAAAGCTTATTTGGCACCACTAACCTATAAAAAAATTGTTACTAAGTAATTGAAAATGAAATTTACTTGCACTACCTAAAAAATCAATAAAATTTGGTAAAATTAAATATATCTACATTTGAAAAGTTAACATACCTTAGAATTTCAATCCAGTGAACCACTAAGATCTACTATAATCTTGATAGTAGAGAGAATAACTTCATAGTCTAAATCATGTTCTTTATATATATTATTGTTTAATGACCTCCCATGATATTTTACCAAATGAATATTTGTTGGAAGAACCAAATTTTAATAGTGTAGTATCTTCCTATGTGTTTCAAATTCTTCAAAAAACCATACATTTATTTTATTTTTTAATAGGATATCATTGAAACCAAGTCCTGGTGACACCCACAAACCTATTGGGATAGTAAATGTTTTTTCCATCTATGATTGGGGAAGTCATTTCTTTTTATTTTCCTCTACACAATGACATAAGTAGTAATGTGTTCCTTCTTCATTGTCCTCATCAAAAATAACTTGAAAAACATGCCCTGCATAACAATATATAATGAGAATCAATAAATTAATATGTTTAATTTTAATGAAAATGTCAAGATAGATAATGAGAACAAATAGTACATAATGATTAATATTCTACTTGGTTGTACTAGATTAGATACATGGTCAAAGCCATGTGATGATGTCATATATGTAAGTTGTAATGCTAGTGGAACTAGATATATGTTAATTGGAATTATAAGATATCCACTACATTCATGATCCCACTTATTTGTGTCACACTCATTCCAAATAGAGTCCTTACATGAAAGAAAACCATTCCAAATGTCTCGTATGAATAATCCAATAAATTGTATTTAGGATATGAAATGAGTGGAGATCACTTGATCCTTTTATAATCATACAATAGTCATACTTTGCCAATTTTTCTTCGTACATCACCCAAAAATATTTATGAATTGTAGGATTATACTTATCACCATATCAAATTTTATCATAATACCATTTAACAATGGTTATTGAATTAGTCAAAATAGCACCATATTTAAATTTCAACTCCTCTCGTGCAACATTTATTTTAGATGTGAACCAACACCATCATGCTCTCATTTTCAATGGCCAGCCTAAGTGAAAACCAAAATATGATCTAAAATAGTGGTAATATGTATCCTTCTCAACCATTAAAATATCCATGAAATATTAGATTAGGATGTGTAATAATCTGACCAAAAGTAATGTTGATTGAAATTAATGTTCCTCTTAGTCAACCATCCATGAAACTTCTCAAAACAACCTTGCACCTACTTTGTATAATGTGATCAATCATCACTTGCATATAAATGGTACTCTATTAATATTTTTTGATCTTGATCAATAATAATAAGTGCATTCATGAATATGGAACCATGTATTGATTTGTAATATTGTGACTAAACATTCATTTGTGGTTGGAATGTGTAATTCTCAAAAAAATCAACTACTAAAATAATACTACCAAGTGGATGTGTGTCCTTGCTTAGCTTGAAATATTCATCCAACCATGTATCATTGTGTGTGTGCCTTGCATATTCATAAATAATTTCCTCCCTAAATTTGACCATAAATCCTGAAACATGTATATATTTTGTAACAAAATCACACATTTTAGATTTTTTGCCATTTTTTACTTGATAATTCATAGATTTGTATTTCTTTAAACTAACTAATTCTTGTCCAATTGCACTTATAATCTCCTAATGGATACAAATTTTTAATTTTGACAATCCACCATAAATACTACAATTTCCATCCAACCATGTTTTATTATAAAATAACTATGCATTTGGGCTTTAAAAAAAAAGGTTGGAATAAATTTTTTCACTGATTTTGGTAGAAATTTTATGCCACATTACTATAACATGTTTTTAGTATGCAATGTAAAATGTATATGGTGAAAATCATCATAGTGCATTTAAAATTCAACATGTTGCCTACAACAACAAGTGGTGTGTGTGTGATTTATTTTTACATAAAATAGTTTGGACATCTTAAAATATCTTTGACTAATAGAAATTTGTGGATATTTTTCCAAAAACTTATAGAACAATTATGTTTGGGTCATATCCAAGAAATGTCTTGGATGTAGTTGATGGTAATGATAAGTAACTCTAATTTTCACTACATCTCTTTTATTGGGTGAAACTCTTGTCTTGTATTTCCAGAACTATTCAAGGAAATATTTGAGAGCATCAATAATAGCCTTGTCCTTTCATGTAAGTCTACTAGAGAATGCTCAAATTTCAGTGATATCAACATTTTATAAGTTTTTGGCATTTTCTAATTGATTTCATTAATGTTTTTCTATTTATGTCTAGTGCTCAGATAAAATTTGAAATCAATCATTTTTTCCTCATTTGACCACTAACTATGTAAGTTATTATTTATCATGAAACATTACAATATTTGTTGCATGATTTCAAGTCTACAATATGATTTACATCATGTATATTTTCAACTATTTCATTCTTTTCATCAGCCATGTTATATGTTATTAGTCCTAATGTGTATATTGTAGCTCTCATCTTATTCAATTTCATCAAGGAAACAAACCACTTGACATTTTTTTCTATTAAAATCTAATTTATCAAAGAAATTATCCCAATTTTTTTGAGCTAGTCTTCTTGAATGGTGGTCAGACATTTTTTTATGCATTGGTTTCAAAATTTTTTAATCAACTCTAATTATTTACATGTCTTTTCTATGCATAATCCTTGTAGGTGTTGGTAATGGTAGAATTTATTGAGAAGCTGTTTCAAAAACATTATGTTCACTACTAGTTTCTTTATTGTTAGTTTCATTTTTTAGTTGTGGGACGACATTTTATTCATTATGTGTTTCCATGAAATTGTCTTCATTGATATGGGTAAATCATCAGGTATAGATTCATCATAAAAAATATCAAAATCTTAATACTTTACACATGGAATTAAAACATAATTTTGGACTTATAGGTAAATATTAATCATTGTTATTTAATTCATTATTGTCAATTTCATCATTATTTACAATATTTGGCTCATTAGGGATAGTGTTCATCCCTTGTCTTAAACAAAATGCTTGCATTCATACCTTTTATTTTTCTCTCAAATCTTCTAATTTCTCACGTTTTGTGCTTTAACTTATTCCTCTTCATTGAATGAGATTCATCACCCATGATTAGGAAAAGAACAATTTCATTCTTTTTTATGGTAGGGTACGCAAGAATAAATTTATTCCTCTCTTGTTCATCGTGAAAAATTTAGAATGATGCATAGAATGTATGTAGTGTCATAATTCTAAAAAAAATGTTAGATAATGACTTGATGTCTATCAAGGTAATAACACATATGCATTGTTGTCTATGAAGGTAATAACATATATACATATATTGAATTGGTTAACCTTATAATTTATTTTGTTATCATATTGGGGTCAATTGACCATTAACTTACCTCAATACAATCAAAATTAGGGTCATACATAGGTTAAATGGGTTCAGATTAGCTCCAGTTACCTTCATATTTGTATTTATGATAAAATGGGGTTTTAGTATTGCATTTGGTTTTAGGGTTTAGGGTTGTAATAATCAATTAATAGGGTCTAAGTATTGCTTCTGGGATATATCCATCATACCCCTTTCGAATCCAAACTAAGATCTTATATCTAAACTAATCTCTTATATAATAATAAATATAAAACTTTATTCTAAAATAAATAATTAGTAGAGAACATATTACCCACATATCATCCTCATGACCATTTGTGAAGTGATTTAGTCATACTAATTCATCCCTTGGTAATACTAATTTCAATTTTCATTCATCCATGCTCATTATCCCTTGGTAATACAATGACAATGTTTCATTATGCCCAGATTTAATATGATGAAACATGCTTATGCAATCCTTCACTCATTCTCAATCCATGAACATTTTGAAAAATAAAATGCACTTTTAATTTATCCCTATAAATGTGGACACAATAATGATTCATCATATCACTCTTTTTTAATTTAAAACTCATTGTAGATACTTAGATTAGACAAATTTCTAACCCAAAATACTTAACAAGGTTATTTTTTAGAATAGTTAGTCATTTAAAATACATGACCTTACCTACAAGTTTTATGTAATCTTAAATCTAATCAAATGAATAATGAACAATCATCCTTTTTCAATTTTTTTATTTATAGATTTATAATATGATTTCCTAGTTTTCTAATGTCGATCACACACAAAAAATATATTTTAAATTCTTTCCATTTTTGTTGTTATCAATTGAAATCCATTAAAATGGATATTCCAAAAGGAGAATATAAAATATATCCCATGTTCCTTAATTTTTATTGCAATTAAGCCGAAGGGGCTCAAATTGGCATGAAATTCCTCTTTGATTGAAAGAATCAACTATTTGGTTTAGTATGTTCAATTTTATATGAGGTGATTTGGAGTGAAATAGACAAGCTCAATTTTATTTAAGAGGGAATGGAGATAAAGAGAAAGGCCATTCATTCAATCACCCATCGAAATATATGGGGCTCCATTCCCTCCCCCCCTCAATTGACTATACTATAGTGGAAGAAGGGATGGATAGAAATGATCTCAACTAATAATTTTTATGCCTAATACTATACGATAAACCACCATCTCCTCTTTGGATATTGAATGTGAGTGAGATGGATGAAGGAAAGGAGATGCCCTACCCTCCCCCTAGAGTGGAGATATGGACCTGGGCTATCATATATATAGTTGTCCCTATCTATTCATCTATCTATTTGAAGAATAGACAACCCTTGGCATATCTTTCTATCTAGGTCATAGACAACAGGGCCATATCACTATTGATAGCCCATGCCCTATTTATCTATATGGTAATTTAGAGGAACCACTCTATTACAATCAAGTTAATTAAACTATATACTATGCCAATTATATATATGTCACTTTAAATAATATACCACACACACTCCATATATATGACCTATCTATTTATTTGACAACCTCTCCTCGATCTATACAATAATTATGAGTGAGATCAACCACCTAGATAGATGCCCTATCCCATATGGATAGGATATATAAGTGTTGATAATTAAAATATAGAGTGTGAGGGATAATTCACACACACACACACACACACACACACACACACACACACACACACACACACACACACACACACACACACACACACACACACACACACACACACACACACACACACACACACGTGTGTGTGTGTGCACATGCACACATAGGGTATGATATGGCCGTATCTATGATGAAATAAAACCCTTTTAACCCTAAAATCATGTTATATAGTCATAATTAGGTTTAAATGCCTCATATTCACTCTAATCGCCTCCATAATTGAACCAATCAACTATTTCATGTATTATATGTTGACAATTGACTTTATTGAGCCCAAAACCACATCCTATCATGTCAAACTTGCATATGTCATTGAACTAAATTATTATTTGCTTTATTCTCTCATGAAATTTGATGTGATCAAATCACAAATCACATTTTATAGTCATACACTTAGGTTGAAGGGGCTTAAATAAGATCCAATTGCCTTCAAATTCAACTATGGGACTATTTGTCTTATTTAACTATCGCATTGGGATCGATAGGACCAAATTAAATCCTTTATAGTTAAAATTAGGTTCATGAGGTTGAATAAGTTTAAACGTGAACTAAAGGAGTATAAATAGGTGTATGTAATGATAAATAAATAATCATAAATAGGTAAAAGTAGTCAATTTTTTAATTTTATGGGAGCATAATATGTACACATTATGCTCAATTTGAATTCAAAAACCAATCCCTATATCTTGGAAATGACATGAATTCCATAGAGAAAAGCTTGAACTTGTCAACACATAGATGAATTTGAGAGTTTTGACAAAAAAAAATTCAAATGCCATTGCTAAATACACTAAGAATTTTAATTGTAAAATTCATAAAATTATTACCATGACAATAAGCACACTCTCCTCTTCAAAAATTTACAATTTTTATAATTTTTAGATTGTTTTGAGGTTTTAATCTATGTTTATTTCTAGCTATAAATTTTTTAAGCCACTATATGCCACAAATATGCATGCCTATATATGTTTGCATATCTTTTTTTTATTTGATCCATATTATACATACTAGGCCTAATTATACATATATTCAAAACACAAAAACTACTTTTCATTATTTAAAAGTAGGTAGGGGCGACTACACATTCAGGTATTTATTTTTTTGTTATTTTTAAGGATCTATTTACTTTTAAAATAAATAAAAAACTATTCATCAAAAAAATTGTAATTGAAATATAGGTTAAAAACTAGATGATCTTATATAAATTTCCATTGAATGGTTTTAAACTATCTTAAATGATGCTAAAAAAATGAAGGGCTACACGACAAACTATATATTCTATTTTCATAAAAAAAATATGAGATCCTATTCAAATTTTAGATGTTTGACCTAATTATACTTAACCATTTAAAAAAAAATTCGTGTTTTGAAAACTAGATTCAAAATTTGAGAATTCATGTTCCTATAACATCCATGAATTTTGATTGTAGCTTAAAGTTGACTACAATGACACTTTTGCACTAGTAGCCAAACTAGACACTATCATAATTTTGTTGTTCATTTCTACTTAGAATGAGTGGAAAGTATTAGACATGGATGTCAATTATATTATTTTTAATGGTATAATAGAATAAAAAGTGCATGTGTAGTAGCCACCTAGATATGAATTATCAGGGCAAAAGCATAAGGTTTGTTGATAGAATAAAGCATTATATTAATAACATTCCTTAGGAGGTCTTTGCGACTTACTTACACTAGTTAGAAGTTATCTTATGTTAATAAATTACTAAAATGTCTTTTCTCTAAGAGTTGAGAAATATTTATTCACACCTATGTATTGACATTAAGTATCTATCTAAGTAGACATTCATAGCGTTACTTAAGATTGTGTTAAACCTCGATGATCCTATAATATACTTGAATACCTTGTAATTATTTCTCATTTCCCACAAGCTCTTCTTTAAATATTAGGAGTTATACCTATAATTATCATGTTATGGTTATCCTCGGAACCTCTACTAATAGATCCCTTGTTTTAGGAACAACTCTCTTAATTATTAATGGCATATTCTACAAATTAACATCATTCTAAAGTTTGTTATGTCATCTAGTGTTTATTATTTTTTGGGATCATTTTGTACTCACATTAAGTTATAAAGTGCCATGGGGGTTTGTTTATTCAACCTTGTTTATCTTCATGTGTGTGTGCTCTATATTGGGTACATCTTAATTATTTTAGTTACTTGACTCTACCATCACCACCAAGGAAATCTATTCGAGAGATTTTTTATCTATATTTTTGACACCAAATTTTAGATAGTTGATAGTCTATTTCAGTGTATCTATTCTAGTGAATCCAAATGCCATGTTATTTTATTAAACTATTCGATATTCTATTTTATCATGATATTGAGTTATTATAGTGTATACAGTGTCATCTTGTAAGTTTTCAAGTAGTGGATTTAGTCCACTCATACATACATTTTTTTTGTCACTCCACCTAGTTAGAAATATGGGGGGGGGGGGTGGTGGGGTTTGTGTGGTGCATATCTTTCTTATTTGTTTTTCTCCCTTAATAAAATTTGACAGATAACATCTTCTAAAAATAAATCAAATTCAATTTTTGGAATTGTTTTTCACTTTTAATACCATGACAATCTCTTTTTGTAAGAGTTATCCTAATGAATATAATGTCAATTGTTTTCTTGTGATTGAGTAATGGATCCCGACCACACATGAAAATTGAAGTTCCCTTGTGACTTTAGAGGTCACCACGTATATTTATATTTGATGGCCTTCATTCCATCTACAACACCTTCTTTAAACTTTGTTGAGTCTTTTAGTCTTGCTTTTTGGGATTCCATACATCATAAGTTCTCTCCCCACTTTTGATGTGGTTTATTGATTAGTGTTTTATAATGAGTGAGCTACATATAAAGTACTAATTAATATTTGTCTTGGTGGTTTAAGTGACTCAAAATTCATGTATTTTGGTATGATGGATTGGTTACCATAGGAATGCTTAGTATTTCACTTTGCATTTTTACATGATTACCTTATCAGGTCTAGTAGTTGGGATCCATTTGTGTTGTGTATTTTATCTCCTTAACCTTCACTTAAATGAGGGTGTTGGAGTAAGTTAATATTTATTTAATTTTGATTAACAAATTAATGGTTTACACATTGGATGTGAAAATTATGTTAACATTCCCACTTTTGGATGTCTACCCCACCATGAGTGTACACATTATGTTATCATTCAAACTATGGAAACCTCTCTCTCCCCTATCTCCTTTTTATTGAAACTCTTGGAGTGAATTTGTTAAAGATACATGGATGAGATTTAGTTATTTAAGAAATTTGTCGATAGATAGTTTTCTTAACTTTGTATGCAATGCACTAATGACTTCCAATGTGTTAATGGCCTATTCGAGAGATCTTGGGTGAGTGTTTATCATTATAAAAATTATGGAATTATATTTTTTCTTGCATGAGATGCATTTTCTAACATATTTAAAATTCCTTGTATTCAATGTGTATGAATTGTACATATAGTAGTTCCTTAATCATATTTTATAGTTGGATATTTACCTGTATATATGTTCTTATTAATATAATTTTTCTTAGTTCCCCCTTGTGCTACTCAAAAACCAACTACAATTGTTTTCAATTAGTTCAATTTATCAACTTAATTTACTTACTTTCACTTGTGTGAAGCAAATGAGACCAAATCTCAATTAACACACTCACCAAAGGCTCACCTTTATTTGAAATAAGGAATATTGCATTACAATTCATCATCAATCATTTTAGAACAATATAGAATTTCTTCCAGTTAGTCTTAGTTGGAAAATATTATCACCAGATTATAATATTAGGACTTGTGGGTTATGGGTCCACAAAATACTTCTCAATATTACCTTTCATCTCATGTCTTCATAGTAGAACAATAATTTTATTGGCTAAATCGAGGCATAAAAATATGGGTGAATTAATTATGTAAGCACCTAGTCCAATATATGGATCATAAGGTTTTATGCCATTGATTACCTAGGGCTTACAAGAATTGCCCAATGCAATTTAAATGAAGACAAAGGTGGTCTCTAGATTTTTATAATATATTTTGTCTTGTTAATTTATTTGGTATGATGACCATTAAATTTAATCATAATTTTATGGGTTGATGTGTTAGACTGAGTCATGAGTCTTGTTAGTTGGGTGACATCATGTGCCCACTACCTTACACCTAATTCTATATGCAATCATTTCATGTAGTTGTGATTGGCTTGAGCACTTGAATACAAGCCTTGTTTTATTTTTTTAATAAAGTACAATGATAAAACTTGGCACTTTATAACTTTCTCACTACATCATAGCCCTATGTTTCTTTATTACATAAAGATAATACAAAGTGCAAGGCTAATATAATATCAAAATGTAACACGTTGTGACTGACTCAACATATAATAGTGTCAATATCATTCATTTTGATGTGCAATTGTAAATCCTCAAAATGGTGGCACATGGCCAAAATTAATTATCTCATAGTCCTCAGGGTCTAGTCATTCTCAATTTTTAGGCATAAGAGTGTGATATCATGGCAAGTGTCCATCAGTGATTACATTCCAATGTCATAGTCCTTAGGATATGAAACAAATTAATTTACTACTTTCAAGTGTGAAATTGTGTACAATCATGGTATGAGGCATAAAGGATCTAAACTAAACTCTTACCTTAGAAAATTTTATGGAAATATGTGAAGTTGCAATGTGATGTGATGAAGACATGTGGAAATCTCTTGTTTATTGCTCTAAATGGATGATTATACAATAAACTAAGAAAATCTATAAAGTGGTATGATGCACATAATTCAATGATCAAGTAAAATAAATTTGAATAAGTATAAAATGACCTGATTATTAAAGAAAACATAAAAGTAAAAGTAATCAGATTTAGGTCCCAAGTGACTAACGAAAGAAAATAACGTGAAATTAAATGCTATGAAACTAAGCTACAAACATAGGTGACAAAATGTGAATGAGCATGAAAATAATATATTAAGTCCTTAAGTCTATGTAAAAAAAGGAACACCTAAGACCCAAGCTTCAAAAGAAATTTAATAATGGAAATTTATAGAATAATTTGCTAATGAAGTATTTCTTCTTCCTTGATTTAAAGGTAACCTTCTTTCTCATTGATAGTAGTTATATCCATAAATAATAAGGGGTAGTTAATCCTCATAAAATAAATAATCCACTCTTAATCTAAAAATGTTTATTATTCAAAATCAAGGGATTTTAATACCACATGTAGATATATAACAAGATCAACTAAATTGTATTCCTTTATTTCCAAAAGAAGGTTACCCTACTATTTATGTAAAAAGGAAACTGAGTGTAAGCAGTGGATATAATTTGATAACTTAAGATTAAATATTTATCTTATCTATAAACAGAGTAAAATAAGAAATATTCCTTTCCCTATATAAAATTATAATTATATTAAGTTAAACTACTTCATTCATCAACCATTTTACTACAAGTGTAAAATTCCATTTTCTTCCTCAATCTTCATCATATTATAAAAAAACCAATTTCATTTTAATCTAAAGGAAAGGTGAGATAAATCCTATAAATCATATATTAACATTATCTTATCTAAATCCTTCCTCAGCTTTGGAACCATTTCCAACTATTCAACATGAAATTGAAGTTAACGTGCTTAGAGAGTCAATAATTTATGAGCCTCATTCTAAAATTATTTAGATATGGGTTGTTGAACTACTTAGAGATGATCTCAAATTGTGAAGGTTAATTAATAGACCAACATATATCATATGAAATGACCATGCTACCTTTTTTACAACATTAAATGACTCTGTAAAAATATTATTAGTTGGATGAACATAGAACCAAAGTCAACCATTTGAATGTATTAGGTCACAAAGCTATCTTGTGAGGGTGGAAGGTCCAAAATCCATTGTAACTAGTAAAATATGGACTACCACCTTAGTATTTTAAAATGCAGCTGGCCTTGTTCCAAAGGAACCTAAATAATAGGGTACCTTATATATTTTATTAATCCAATCTATCTAACCCAACACTTTAAAATGTGCACATATCCCAATTTTTAAATATAATGATCTATATGGTATGTGTTTATTCTATAGGAGCTAAACATAGGGGTATGAATCTTGACCATTTTATGCCTTATGTAAGATAATGGGATCAAGATGATTAGTTTTTTATTAACTATTTCATACCTCACATGTGATAATAGATAATATGTAGTAATTATCTCTAACACTACTTAAATCAATATTCAGATTTCCTATCAATATTATACTCTTTTTAGAAATAAAATGCATGTTTAAGTGAGATAGTATGCACCTATTTATTGAGTTTATCTGTTACTCACCAGACTTCATCATGATCTCTTTTTGGTAATAGATGAGATTATTTGGTTCTATGATCCATTCAGCCACCTACATGGCATTTTTTAGTAGTCCATAGGGTGAAACTTAGGAATCCATCTCTCTACTCAATCCTCTAAAGTGGTGACACTCTCCTTTGAAGCATCTATGTCTAGTTAATAACTAATGCATAATAAAATAATTTAAATAATTTCATCAATTGAAAAAATATACATGTCTAATTTGATTACGATCTAATGCACTAAAAAATTCTCTAAATATTTCCTTCAGATAAATATATCTAATTGATCTTTTCTTTTTACCTAGAACTATGTAAGTTTTAGATTAAGGTAACTCCATTTGGATAAGGGCCAATGCATTGTAATAATGTTTCTAAATATTTTCTTAGGCTAAAGAGTTCATCTAGTCGATCTCTCCTTCCCCATATAAGTGTATATTAATTACACTAAAGTTTTTTGATTAGGATAAGTATCTATACAATATGATACCATAGGTTGACATGAGGCTTCCATAATGAATACTTTGTCCACCATTGACTAAAATACAACAAAAAATTCTATCTATCATATGTCACATCTCTTCCTCCTTCAAAAATATTAAGAAATGTGTGTTTTCCCAAGGGTTATCTTCTACATGTATTTTTCTCCCTTCATCAGAGTGTTCCTATGATCATTTATAGGCTGAACTACTTTGGAGAAATCTCATTAAGTTTGAGACGGCATTCCATACAATTCTTTGATTGAAAGATTAAAAGTTCATTATTTCAAAAGGTTTTATATTATCTACTAATGGTATAATCATAAGAATGTTATTTGTTAAAGGTTACTAGTTTTACATTTAAAATATTTTAAAGAGAAATAATAAAGCAACACATGTATGAAATATCAACTTCACTAAGGAATAATTGATTTACATGTTTTTTGGGTTAATCCAAAAGGTTTAAGAGATGGATTAGGTTAAAAATATGATCCTATATATCCCCTTGTGATCAATTCCAATTTGGTTTGTATTCATATTTATTTCAGGTTTCATTCATGGTCTCATATTCCACAGGAATTTTATAGTTCATATTTCACAATTCTTCATAGTCCCAGTTCATATTTCCTTCATAACTTTCATTAATTCCCATAATATCATAGTTCGATAAGTCATATTAACCTGTGGTTTCACATTTCAAAACATATTGAATCTTTTCATGTCTTTTATAATGAAATTATGTCATTCCTTTTATAACCCAAGTATATTGCTCCATCCACTTTTATAGCACAAGTATATCAATTCATAGTTGTGATTATTAATCGAGTTTGGAATCATCTATGAATTTTGGCAACCACTAACAGTTTTAAATTTGAAGCATCAAATCATTTCTCATCTACTTTTATAGCATAATTATATTTGTTCATAGTCTATGCTTATCGACTGAGTCTAGAAGCATTTATGACTTTTAGAAACCACTAATAGTTATAAAGTTGAAGCATCAAACCATTGCTCATCAACTTTTATAGTACAACTATATCCATTCATAGTTTATGCTTATCAATCGAGTCTATAAGAATCTCTAACTTTTGATAACCATTGACAGTTATAAAGCTGAAACATCAAACCATTGCTCATCAGATTGTGCTTATTGTTTATGGCTGATATCTAACTTAAAGATGACTATCAAAGCATGGCTCACTACCAACCACTAGCAGCCATTCATAATCTATGCTTGTCAATTGAGTCTAGTATCATCTATGACTTTTGGGAACCACTAAAAGTTATAAAGCTAAACCATCAAACCATTGCTCACCAATTTATGCTTATTATTTATGTTCGATATCTAACTTAAGGATGATTATAAAAACATGGCTCATTACCAACCACTTGTAGTCAATCAACATATTAATAAACACTAATTTTAATCAATCAATCATCGATCATCAAGTGTGATTGGTAAAACCTAATTATATAGAGAGGTTACATCCTTAAATAGGCACCACATAACATTATTACTTTACTAATTTATCTTTTATTATAAATAGCATGTGGGATAAAATAATCTATGTTATCATAAATGGAGACTCGGTGCTATGATGGTGAACTTATAAACATGTAAAAACCTATGTCATAATTCATAGACTTCAACCTTTATCGTAATATGCCAAATCATAATTATTTGGGAATTATCTCTAAGGTGGTTTTGATTAGTGAAATAAGTACTCATACTTGATAATAGAGTCCACCACACTAATAGCAGAAAAATATAAATATGTAAACAATCCCTTAAAATTATTTGAAATGTGGCCATAATAATTGCAAACATGTCTTAGTATATGATCTAATAATAGATTTTGATTTTTGGATAAATAACGGAATGAGTTCCTTTAATATTAAATTTTGTGGAGTTCATGACTCTATGGTTATTGATACTTTGATACATAGTCTCTAGTACATGTAATAATTGTTGAAATATATTTATATGAAAACAATCTACATGTCCCTTTTGTGGCTCTAAGGTGTTTATTTTAGATAGTTTATATGGTTAAATTATCCAACATTTGTAATATTTTCTTATAAACCATAAATTATAAACTTTAGGGGCCTATAAAAAGTAAGGCATGTAATTAATAAAAGTTATTGAGAATTGAGAATTCTTAACTATCATCATATTTAAACATTTTAAATTATTCAATGAAGTTATTCTTCCCATAAATGTTGAAAAGTATTTTTGTGAATTGCATGAGTTGGCATGACATTGTTTCAAGAAAAAAAATCATAATAAAATAAAATAGTAAATGAATGTATCACATTAATTCAAATAAATTAATGTGAGGGTTTTAAAATAAGCATAATAAGATAGAGATTAAGTAAAATAAAAAAACATAAACAATAGTTTAGATGTAACTTGAAATCAAAACAAGGTAAATAAAAGTGCTAAATTATTTGGCTCGTAAACTTTAATTTTGATAAACTAGGAGTCCTATAAATGGCTCAAGCAATTTAGAAGGTGTCAAAACCTAAAAAAACACTATATATTTACCAAAAATGGATATCAATTGGAAACATTATGCCTTGAAATCACTAGGTTCAATATTGAAATCTTGAAAATGACTACATATTGACTAGATTAAATTTTAATTATCCCTCACATCGTAAGGTGTCTAATTGTGAGACTAACTCTATCAGATGTAGAGTTAATGTAATTTATAATAATTACTAAAATAGATTTCATGTAATATAATGGATTATATTTTTCTTTCTACCACTTTTAATATAACTTGCTTTTTTTTTGTTCTCTATTAATGTAACACATTTGCATTATAACACATACGTGCTACTTTTGCCTTATACTCCTTGAAATAGATATTTTTTTATGTTTTGTTAATGTCACATGTACACATTAAAGTGTAAACATGTTATGGTATGTTTAAATTCAAAAACCAAATGTTTTGGCTTTGAAATGGCTTGGATTCCTGAGCCAAAGGCTTGGACATGTCAACGCACAATTGAATTCAAGATCATTGACAAAAATAATCAAATTAAACTTCCACTAATAAATACACTATGAATTTCAATGAGATAATTCATAAAATTATTACAACAATGATGATCATACTCTCCTCTTTCCAAACATATGATTTTATAAAAATTTAGACTATTTTGAGGTTTTCATCTATGTTGATTTATAACTATATCTTTTTTGGACACTACATGTCACAAATATACATGCCTATATATGATTGTAATTTTTTTGCTAATAAAAATGAAAAGAATGATATCGTCATAAATTTTGCCTAATTCTACACACATTTAGAAAAAATCATTTTTCTAAGGTAGTTGGGGTGGTGGATGGGTGATAGAGAGGATGCATGGCTAGCTATCTATTTTATTAATCAATTTTCAGGGTCTATTTACTTGAAAGTTATAAATTAGAAAATTATTTAAAAATTATAAAAAAAAATAAAGGTCACAAATTGGACTATCTTATCTAAATTTCTACCAAAGGGTTTCAAACAATATTAAATGATACTAATTAATGAGAGGTTGCATGGCCAACAATCTACTTTGTTTTCATAAAAAAAATAGGAGTTCATCTTCAAAATTTACATGTCTTACCTAATTATACTTATCCATTCTTAAAACAATTTAGTGTTTTAGAATCTAGACTTGAAATGATACAAATCACCTTCTTATACCATCTTCAAATTTTGAGTTTAGCTATCTCAAATTATCTACATAAGTTTAGATTTATCAAATTTGAAGAAAAGATATGTCCATGGGTAGGCCCCTTTTTGTCCTCAATCCTTGTGAACTTACCCTCTATCAAACATTAATGAAATTAATGAATCATTAGATCATTCATTATAACATTAATGTTTATATTAGCAAGACATTACATTGCACTTGTTTTTTTGGAGGATGAATTATTTTGATTGTTAGTGTTCTTTTCAATACTATCCATCATTGAGGAGTTTGATAAGTATTAATTTAGCTCAATTATTCTTTGATACAATACAAGCTCCAGAATATATTTTTTTCCTAACATTTTATAAATTTGGTTTCACAATTAGGGCAAGGATATAATTTATATTTTTTCAGTGATCAAAGTGAGGTTTTATGAAAATCAACAAGAAATCTAGAGGAGCTATTCCCATGAATGTTGAAGGTATCTCCTAGGATATACCTTTAGTTTCCTCTAGAACATTTGACAATGCCCTTCAAGGTATCTTTTATAAGCCCATTTTAATAAAGGGATACTGAGTGTCATACTTTCAAGGTTTTGAGAGAATCAAAATACCTATGTAGTACATTTATGGGTAACATGAACGTGTCTCATATAGATAACTTGAAGGTAATATAAGTCCACTGAAGTAGAACCTTCAAGGTGAAGGAAAATTCCACTTTCTCTTTATATGGGTCTTATGCACCAACCAAAGTCTAAAGAAGGAAGCCTCACACCACATGTTGAGACATCCACCTAGATCTAACATTTTTGATAGTTTTAGGAGACTACCATATCTTACTCTAAATGGTGTCATGGAAACACCTCATTAGAGAATTAATCACTAATAAATGAGAATTAATTAAATTTATTACTTTGAAATTGATCACATCAATAAAAAATATTCCATCACATATGTTATGAAATGTCATTGCACATGTTGCAATAACGTGACTTAATAAATGATTAAGATTGCTATGTTTTGGATAATATTGCAATCAATTAATCAATATATCTTATTACTAATAATCATAGTTATGATTCATTTATAAGATTGGACATTGATGTTGGTAATAAATTTCATTTTCATCTTTCTTTGCCTCTTCTGCCACTATATTTTTTCTATGGTTGGTTTGTCTTTATCTATTTTCTTCTTAGCACTGATTTTTTCCCATGACCTAGATTTGAACTTTGTGCTCTTGTTAACTAGTTCCACTCAAATTTCAATAGATCTTATTATGCAAGAATATTTAGCTCTATGCTCATGTCAAAAACCATAAATGGATTTCCTTGGAAGAGTTTTGCCTCATCATTTGTACAACATCTTTTGGATTGCTTATGAACAAGTTTTCAATGTTATTCTTTCTATCACCAGGGAATAATTCATTTCTGCTACTAACATGACCAAAGTTAGTTCAATCATGGCCTCTATATTTTCAACCAACATAATGTTTCTTATCTCTGATAAGAAGAAGACAAAATCCTTAGATGATTTCTTTGTTAATCCAATCTTCAAGGTCAGCCTAGATGAAGTTATAACATCCTTTGATGGTGATTAGGGAGAATATTTTCCCTTCTTTGGGAAAGAAAAGTTTTGGTTCCTGACAATGGCTATGTTAAGGGACATGAAAAGTATATTATCTTCTCTATGATTACATTTAGTCCCTTGATTTTGAGTTGAATTAAAATAGATTGTCTAGTTCATTATTTCCCCCACCACCTTTAAATAATGCTTTATCACCTCTACCTATTCTAAAACACATGCATGTTGTTTGACATCCTGACCCAAGGATTAAATTAGTCAAAGTATTGGCTAGGTTGGTGTTTCATGGTATTACCCCTTCTCCTCCATGGATAGCTAAATAGACTTTGGAAACAATTTTCAAGGATTCAAATAAACAATAGGTTGTAAAAAAATGCAAGTCTAAGTAGTTAGACACTTTGCCTACCTTGATGGTTCCTGGTTCCAATGTGGTGGTTGTTGAATCATATTCTATAAGGTATCCTTTTCTAGTTGGAAACTATTCCAAGCCTATGTCTACTTTCAAGTTTATCAAAATCATAGAAATTGAATAGATTTGTGAATGTTTTTTTAAATTTTTTTGCACTCTTCTAATACATTTTAATTTTTTTTATAACATAGACTATGTTATTGAAAGGAAATTAAAATATCTTGATTGGTAATTTTTTTTGGTATATATTCTTATTGTTTATCAGGCAAGTGTCCCATAAACTTGTTATCTATCAAGAAAAGAAAAAGAAGTAAAAGAAAACATAAATTTATCAGTTATTCCAAATCTAAAAACTGGGGAAATATAAACATCAAGATTGATATAATAATATAACAATATAGAGTTTAATTAATGGCATAGCCAATTCTTTTTCTCTAGTTTTTTTTGCTTGGACTGGGTAGTAATACCACCAACAACTTTAATACTTACAAATTGATGCCATGAAAGGATGTTTTTTTAAAGGATCCTTATTTTTAGAATAAGGTTCTAAAATTTCCTTTTCTTATGCCTTTCATTTTTCCAATTGATCATTAGCCATTCCATGCGACCATTGCTTTTGCTACATGCAAGTACTAAAGCTTCTTCATGGCTATTATTTTTATATAAGTAAAAATAGACTCCTAAATGGATATAAATGAAACAAAGGATAATCAATAGGATCATGGATGGAATATGATCTTGGCATAAATGTTATATAAATTTAGTAGAGGGACACATTTATAGTCAAAGAAACAAAATTTATTGAAATTTTTTCATTTATGACAACATAAATGATGGAATTCATTAATAATTAGCAGGGTGCTAAAATAGACACTAAATAATGAGGATAGTTGCCTGTGGTCCCACCATCACTATCGCTCGATCTAATTCGCATTTTCTCCATGGCGTGGATAAATAAAATAAAGGAACCTATACTGAAACATACCACTTCCCACATGAAAATGTAATGTATTTAAAATCTACATTTTTATTTATATATTTATACATAACCAATTATTATGTTAGTTTAAGGGTCATTTTTATTGTGGGATTGTGTTCTTTTAATAAAAGAAATCAAGGCATTATTTAACATCTATGTTGACTACTCTAATACAAGGTGATCCTCCTATAACCTTTGGATGGTGTGATAGGGGTCCTCACCCCACACTGCAAGATATGTCAAGAGTCGAGCCCATGACTAAGATTACCTCTATAAGCTATCAATACCAAGTTATCTATACCTCGAGGCCTAATGTGGGATTTTTTTAATTGACATTAATTATATAGTAAGAGGGATATTTCTATTGTAACATTTTCATGATTAACATAAAGCTAATGTTATATAAGGTTTGTTGTTATGGACCAAGCCTTCCAACCAA